>CM056391.1:19595500-20000717 GCA_029718625.1 Synaphobranchus kaupii
AGAATGACTGCTAAAACCAACAAGTATTTAGGGACCGTCTAAAAAGTGCATTGATGTTTCTCAAATGATTGCCCCTGGAGTGTATGGTTGAGTTTTGACAAATATTAAAAGATTATATCACCCAGGCTGCCCAAACCAGCACTGTAATGTTCAGGAGCCTGTGGGTACTATGTGAGCCTGTGGGCACAATCTTTAACCAAATTGAAGGCAAAATAAAGCTTGTGCTGTAGTACCCACATGCTCCTGAACATTACAGAGTTGATTTGGGCAGCTTGGGTGATACCGTTAGTAAGCAATTCAAATATTAATATAATAATTTAAATATTTGCCAAAATCAACCATACAATCCAGGGGAAATCCAAGGCTTGTGTCTGTATCTCCATATCCCCATGATCCCAAAACGGTTATTTATTGACTGAATCCCAAACTGAGCCCTTGTAGACTTGTGGACTGTGTAGCCTACTTGCAGACTTTAATGGCATGTTTCCGAGGGCAGGTAAGTCTGCATTGATGTGGACTTGCAAAAACTGTGGGTAGAGGGTGCGAAAAGTTTGCATAAGAGCACTTGCCAAAATGCTGTTTTCACAATGGGACAGCCCTAAGCACTCGTGGGCTTAACGAGAATTTGCCTATGTGTCCATGAGTTAGCAAGTCCAGAGAATGGGATTCAGCATTGTTTGAATGCTCTGAGTGCTGTGGTGGTTAAAAAGCCGTTGACATTTTAATTTCAGAACCAACAATACACTTTTCAGATGGTTCCTAAATACTTGTTGGTTTGCGCAGTCCGAGCAATAGAATGAATAATTGTCGTGAACAAACGTATAAATATTCTTTAAAAATAAATCAGGTGCCCAATAGATAAATTAAATGTTGTGCCATGATGCTGGAAGGTCCCACATCATAACACAGGAATTTGACACCAGTGTAATTTCGAAGTTATTGAGGAGATTTGCTGTGTTAAAGCTGCAGTAGGTAAGTCTGGAGGAAATGCCAAGAACCATTAAGAATTTGAAAAGATACTTCCCCCTGTTTCTCTCCTCCCTCCTATCTCCCTCCTAAGCCCCTCCCACCAAAAACAAAAAGCCGTGCAAGCAAGGAGACGGGCAGACAGGGAGGGGTTCTTATTCTATGGGGAGGATCTTTTGCTTGTAGATAGTTGCCCTGATTGGTAGCTACATAGCTAGCCCTGATTGGTTGGTTTTTGTAAGACCTGGGTGAGTTTTTGTGGTAGCCTAACATGGAGCCCAGGCACTCACAGAAACAAAATTTTTTCACAGAACACTTAACTTATTGATAGCTGCTGGAATGTAATGAGTAAATGTAATAACTTTGCAGAAATTGTAGAAAAATAATCTTGCCTACTGCAGCTTTAAAAAGAAAAAAAAAAGCATCTTCTATTGAAGTCTGAAAATCGATTATTGAATATAAAACTAACTTTATCGCAGGGAAGAACGATGAGAGATCAAACGAAGGGTTGTGCTCAAGGGGCCAGCTTTCAGCTCTCAACCTCAGCACCAGATATAATGTCGCCCTCTGCTGGTATCTATGATTTGTGCTCAAAAAGCCATTAGGCTCCATTCATCTTTGACAGCAAAAAAAACTTCCCGTCATATTTAGATGTTAAAAATTCTTTAAAAATTGCTTATTATTTTTCTGTGCTGAAATATTATTTTCTTACCGCACAGACAAACATATGCAGTTTTTTAATTATTATTTATTCTGGCCTGCATCATATTTCCGCGCGACCAATTAGATACTCATAAGGCTTTAACGTAGCCTTCTCCAGGTCACTTTCTGTGCCATCCTCGTTGACTCCAAGGACACAACTGCGCGTGTGAGATGAGCGCAAAATTAAAACGTCCTGGTTCGGATGTATTCCCCATTGGTTTCTGTTGGCCTTGGTGTTTCTACATATTATACTCTAAGGGTTGTGCCTGTACTCTGTACTCTGTACTCTGGAGCTCCCCTGATTAAGAAAGTTGTTTTCAGCACCGCGGCTTGTTCTATCAAAGAGCTATTGAAGTCCTAAAATCGAATATCGAATATAAAACTAAACTTTACCACAGTTTGCCGGAGTTAATTCGGGACAGAATCAAGGGAAAATGTACAGAGAAGATCCAAGGAAAAAGTCGGATTGATTGAAGTAACAGCAGTAAATAAAACATACCTCTAAAAAAAACAAAAACATTATGTAATTTCTTTTCAGACGTCACCGCTGTGCACATCCTACCACCGCACTGTATGCAAAAGACAATACCACAGGTGGGCTGACAGAGTACAAGGAGAAGTACCCCACTTATGAGGGTCACAATGCCCCCACCAGCCTGAAGCCCAAGCAGGCCTATCGGGAGGACCAGGGGATGATGGAGGGCACCACAACTTTCAAGTAACATGTCATTAGTTATGAGTATATATTAACTTTATTACAGGCATATCCTTGTACTTTTATAAAGTGTTAAATTATCATTAGCATTAAGATAGCACGGTTTAACGGAATGATATTAATAAACGTGAAATAAAATATACATGCACTTTTTTTTTTTTGTGAGCAACCTTTTATTTATTCATGTTTTCAAGACCTGTACTTTTTTAATGAGAATAAGACAATCTACAAGGTTGTCTGAAAAGCATACTTAATCCAAAAAATGTCATATTTGTGTACTTTTTCCAGGTCTGACTATATTCCTCATGAAGTGTCGCGCCGACCTGGCAGGCAACAGGCAGAATATAAACCCAACTCTGCAGAGATTGATCTAGAGACAACTTACAAACTGGACTTCAACTCATATGAAGTGCAACCATTTGTCCCTGCCAGACCCAAAGAAAGATTGCATTCAAAAGGAGGGAAGCTGGATACCATGCCAACTTACAAAGGTGATGATGTTGAGCATTCTGTGTGTATTTAGCTGCTTACTCACTTGCTTTGTATTGCACTTCTGACAGGACTGGCGGATATTTCAGTGGGTTAATGGAGTTAGCTGGCTAACTTTTGAAAATATTTTAACTTGAATGAAATCTGATTAGAGGGAAGCCAGAGTTATTTAAAATATTTTTGAAAGTTAATTTTTAAAATTCCAACAACAAAATGAACCCCAAAGTAACATATTTTCCTTCTTTAAAGAGGATTTTCGGCCATGGGAGATCAGCAAGAGGGAGCTGACCAAACCAGAATTTACATACCAACCTCCTTCTACAAAGTTTGGAAATTCGACAACATTCCAGGATGATTTCGCCCCAAGAGGCCTGGTTCCACGAGAGAGCTTCAGGCCTCCCAACGTGGCCAAGGTATCCGATGCCCCGTTCGAGAGCCTTACCAGCAACCGCATCTCCTTCATAGCCCACCCCCTGGAGGCCAGATTCGTCAAGGCTAAGGAGGAGTACAGGCCCAGCAGCCAGCCCTTCCAGGATCACACCACAAATCGTTCCGATTTCCAAGGCCTCCCCGGGCCCCTGCCGAAGAGCTGCAAGCCGCATTTCGCCAAGGTGGCTTCCGACGTACCCTTCGACGAACGCACCGAGTTCCGCGACAGCTTCCAGCAGTGGCCCGTGTCCTTGCCTCAGTTCCGGCAGCAGGCGGAGTACGTCGGCCCGAGCGTGCCCATGGATCTCAGCACCACCTCCCACGGCGATTTCATCCAGCACACCGTGCAGCCGTTCGTCTCGGTGAAACCCCAGCCGCGCTCCACAAAGTCCTCTGCTCCCTTCCAGGGCAACACCACCATGAAGGACGACTTCAAAGCCTGGTCTGCACAGAGGCAGGAGATGATCAAGAGGCCACAGGAGATGAGGAAGGCAAGCGGGAAGATCGAAGACCTGACCACATTCAAGGCTCACTACACCCAGCACGACGTCCATCCCACCACGAGCTGCAAGCCCGCCAACGCCCCGATGAAATCTGAAGCGCCATTCGATGGTGGAACCATGTACCGCAACGACTTCACTCCAAAGAAAATCACCACGTGCCCCGCGAGTTTCGACTCCCCGCCCGGTTACGTCTTTGATATCAGCGACGAGAGAGGCCACAGGTTCTTCCGCAAGCTGTCATCTCAAGACAGGGACAAGATGGCCGTGTCCTCCGGGATCCATACTCCAAAGGAAGTGGCTGTGGTGTCGTAAATCTTAATCATGTTCAAAGGCTATCAATCGTGATGTTTATCTTTTTCCTAAAATTATTTTTATTTGGATACTGGCCATGTTTCTATTGTTGGCTTAGCTTAAACTTGAAACTTTGCCAGAGATAGAATTCCAAATATAAAAGCAAATTACTAGACCCTAAAGCAATATTCTTATATGTAAATGTACACTAATATCAAAAATTTTCACTAAATAATTTGATCATTATTTAGAATGCAGTAAATGTTTTGCAACATTAGTCATTCATTCCTCTTGATCTCTTGTGTGTGCTTATCAGAATAAATATATATTTGTTTATTCTAGATGTTACTGATAAGTCATAAGTCAAACTTATATTATAATACGTAAGCTTGCTTACTTTCAGTGAATATTTGTGCAAAATTGTCTTGTAAATGTCTGTAAAAGTAAAGTCAGTGCAGTCAGATTTATTCTGCGTACTTTAATGCATCCAAGCTTAAATATAAATTGTGTCAAATTCAATAGGTTTGATAATAATGTAATTTATTAGAGTAATACATTTTCATATAAACCCTCTAAGGAAGTTGTGTGTGAAATCCGTACATGTGAAGTGATGAATACACTGCAAATATATTGATCACAAAACCAAATGATAAGATTGTCTTTATTTTCATAGTACTGGTTCCTATAGCAGTTTTAATATAGCTTTACTTTGTCCCAGCATTGTCTCTGAATTTTATCCATCCTTTCACATCCTGTATCTATTTGAACACTCAGAATGTAACAGTAAATGACAGTAGATATGGTGAAATGTTAAGTTTAGGTATATACATTCCATTGCTTTGTTTTTTTCTTTGATAACAGTTATGGTTCTAGATGTTTTCTATAATACTTCCCGACTGCATGCATATGAAACCAAAAGGGAAAAACTGAAACACATTGACAAATCATGTTATCAAGTGCTAAATGCAGGGTTAATCTTCAAATCTTAAATACAAGGTATAAAGACAAGTAAAACAGCAACTTTGGTGGTAAGAAAATAAAGTCCCAAAAATCTACACTCAATGTACAATATTGCACTTTAAACATAATATATACAGAACATTTTACAATACACTACATTAATATTTAAAAAAAAAGTTTTAGAAAAGAGACACTTTATTAGAATTCAGAAAGAAAAATGCATGCACAGATGCATGGCATTGCAGTGTTTTTGTACCATACTGTAGACTGCTTTATACTGAATATAATTCAATTAAAGTAGTACTCCTTTCTGAAGCCACATATACTGTAACTTTAACACTGATAAAATTCCAATTACGTGTACACAGCTGTACAGTTGTTTCTGTAATTTGTGATTAATATTTATTGACGACTGATTTTGAACATGGGAATACGTTACATGTAGCTGTAGCGTGTAGTGGGTTCAAGGTAGTAATTGAAACCTTTTGTAACCACAAGGCACAACCTCCAACAGACAAGATTTTGTCACTGCATAAAAGACCCACATCTCTTTGCAGGAATGTGATGTAATTGTCCTTAGTGGACATATGCACTGAAGTCTGCTACATAAAAATATATTATGTACTATCCGTTTAGGTGTGACCGTGGGCTAAACACATAAGCGCTTAGCTATTGAGCAAGGTATCTGTCAATTCTATATGAGGACCAATCAGGGCCTGTGATATTCTCCGAAATAATTGTTAAGAAAACTAAGTTATCAGCTACAATATGTAGATGTTATTTTTTACTGGTATCTTTATTTACCATGCCTTCACACATGTGAATGGTCAAAAAATAATTGGCTGAGCCCTTTAGTCTAAATCCAGAACGATACATATTTGTAGATGTACGCACTACATACAGCCAATTTATTTACCACTACGGTATCAAGTTACCATGTTGCATTGTGGTGATAATTTCTACTCATTTGTTGAGTAAATAAAAAAGAATGAAAGTCTTGGCCAAATATGGTTTCAAACACATTTTCTATGCTGTAGATGGATATTAATGGGCTTGTTTAAAATGCTTAAAAGGACAAAAGCCAGATCTCCAACCTGCCGAACCTGTCTTTCTAGTGTAAGTGTCCATTGAGTTTTTGGTGTTGTAAAGGTGTTAACAGTAAATAATCTACAATGCATAATTGTCATCACACTAGCTTGCACAATAAGCCATCTCAGACATAATTTTAACAAATGTGGACCATGTTTTTACTCATAGCATGCCAAATGACTCAAGCGTTAGGTTTTACGTATTTGATTAGGGATGCTCTCAAATGCTACGAAACATCTTCTTGTAACAGCATTATGCAATGTTCTTGAATTTGTCTGTTAAGTGCTGCTTTAAAATAATGAAGGCCAGAACAAGCCATGCGTCCGGAGCTGCTGACAGCGTTGGATGGGTTAATGTTGAGAGTAGTCCCCGTCCATCTCTATCTGTAGTTTCATCTCCACGTCTCACAAGCGTCCAAAAAAACAAAGGGCAATGTCCGTTTTCTCCTTCTTCGTTCAGTTTCTCTTCTGTCGGTTGCAAATTATGAAGGTCAAAGATTATGAAGGTAAATTCTGGTCCTCATTAACAAGCAGTATCGTTCAACAGAGGTGCAACAACAGCATATTCCAGTATATTTCTCAAGGTCCGAAGAAGCAGTCAGTTTTTAAATGGCAGTTTAATGCAAAATCTACTTCTGCTGTGCACTCAAATTCCACCTAGCCCCAACAACACCCCCCCTCCCCTCCCCTCCCCTCCCCTCCCAAGTTGAGCAGTCCGTTGTTTCCAATCATTGTACGGCTAGTGCTTCTTCCCCACAGGATTCACAGCACCTCTGCTTGTACAGACCCACAAGGCAGAGCCGGAGTCGTCTCACCACAGAGCAATAATGAGTCGTGTCCTTGCATTCACCTGAGAAAGCACAAGTAAATAAATTAAAAGATCCTGGCCTGCTCTCACAGAGACGAACCACTTCCAACAGAAAAATAAACCATGGGAATGAACTGTGTATGGGGTCAACTCCCAGAGAGGTGTCTGGGTTTTTAAATAGAATCATTTCAAATCGGCCTCCAGGGGGTGCTCTGACATAAAGAGCAAGAGTAATCACTTCACAGAGATTGGCTTCTCGCCTCCTGCTGCAACGATAAACATTTGGCTTGTCGTTATGTTTCAGTGCCCAAGTAACCGTGAAATAAAATGTAAATATCGAATTAATCTTCTCAGAAAAACACCATTCCGAATTATACCTCTTTCTTTTCCTGTTCAGTGTATGGCTTCGGTTTGCGGTTCACACAAGAATTGCACTCAAGACATAGCCAGATATTATATTATCACCACAGCATGTGTGGCAATTTGCCTGTCTTATTAAGGTTTACTTTTTTATTCATAGAGCAGAAAAACAATGTGAATGACACTTTCCCCCTATTTTTTTTTAAAAACATGAAGGAACCACAAGTTCACAGAGTGCAGAATAAACTGAGCTGCACCATCTCTCTAGAGTATGGCTCTGCAGGTCGTTGCCTGTTAAAGTGTGTGCCAATCCGTGCGGGCCTTACTGCCACAAGAGGTGACATTGCAGTGTTGCCAGGTGATGGGGCGCCGTTGCCAGGCGCAGTGCTGGTCGGCGAGGGTCTTGTTATTCCTCCTGTGGACACACTCCACCCTGCGAGACTGGAACCCGCTTCCACAGGCTGCTGTGCACGCTCGCCAGGGCCCACTCTTCCACTGCACGTTGCACATCTCCGAGGAGCAGTTCCGCACAGACACGGGCCTGCAGGCAACACAAACTTCCACTGTTAAAATAACCCCTTTCCGGTTAGAATTACTATATATTAGTAATTAATATTACTATATAGTACTATATAATAAGTATTTTATTTGATAGTTCACTTTTTGATAATCATAATAATCAAGGATATTTTTTTATTTTTTTGTTTTTGTTTGTGATGACCTGCTGCTGGCTTTACAATGGCTGTTATAGGGCTGTACCAAAAGAGAGTTACAGCCCTATGTCTGGTCTGAAGCGCTTCAAGTAACTCCAAAGCAGCTTGTGCAGAAACACTATGCCTCCAGATGTTGTATGTGTGACATAAGTGTATTTTTAGGTAGAGGTGAGGGCTACATGTCTCCACCAATGTTTTAATTAAATCTGAAACATCGTTTGCCACCCCCACTCGCTACCCCTAGCGCTAGCGTTGGAACCGGCTTGCCTCAAATTTGTTCTCAGAGAGAAAAAGTGATTGTTGTAAAAGTGTCATGGCATCTCTGTTTGATGAAGCCAGGAGACAGGAGACGGTAGTTACAGACAGCAACAACAGAGTGGTTACACTGTTTCATAGTAGTAACACATATATAATGCATATTTAATTAATTTCCTGTACGTGAAGTTAGCATAGCCAAATACAGCATGCACCAATTTACTGTGATATTGTGATAATGATATTACTGCCGTGCCATATTGCTGTAAACTGTCCCTTTAATTCCAGAATCAAGTTCCAAATCTGGCCACACGGTGTCAGCAGTATACAAAAACAAAGCGCAACAACTAAGTAACTATTCTGTGGTTTTGGGACCAGAAAAGTAATGAAAGTGCTATAGATTAAATAATTTTCAGCATCACACTTATAAGCGCAGACATCTTTGAAATAATTTATTCATCGTGAATTATTTATTTGCGAAACTTCTGAACCAGAAAATAATATGACCATGAAGAAAGATGATTCTATTCTCCAATTCTATCTGAATTTCTTGATCTGAAAAGACAAAAATCTGCAATTCATATTGTTTGATTCATTGCACTAATGGAGATGGCAATGCTCCGTGTTAAAAATTACACAAAATCTATTAAGCTGTAAAATGCTCTGGGTCCTCAACTGGATTTAATCTTCCTCCAGAGACCTTTTGCAAATACAGCGTTTGAAATACAGCTCTCAATGAGCAGCACGGGGTTTGGTGCATCGGAAAGCATCGAAGTACATGAGATAAAATACTGGTTACTTCAATATTACCAATAGATATCACAAAAAAGCACCAAAATGTCAATAGGGGGTACAGTATCTGGAGAACATGAGTAGGCTTTGCACTGACATGACATCATATTTACAGTCTGAAAGAAACATCACGTAGAGAATCCCATTAAATACAGTGTTATAGAGCAGTGTTGCTGTTGATGGAACTGGCGTGTGCCTGCTCTACGTTTCGTGCCGTACCTGTCCCTTTCATCACAATGAGACTCCGGGAGGGTGGAGCCATTCAGATGCTTGCACGCCACTGGTCTGCTCTGCACCGTCAGGGCGGGGCCAAGGCATCGTCCGGAGCACTGCGGCAATGTGATAACACGCGGTCATTGTTGTCGAAGCGTTGTTACCAATAGCACCGTTATCATTATGAATGGAGGGGGAGCAGAGCAGGCACGTACCGGTCCCCAGGGGCTGGCCTGCCACTCTGTGCAGGAGTCTGACTGGCACTCCTCCCAGTCCGCGGGCCGTAACTCCCTGCTGCAGGCGGACAGTGGCAGGACCTTCACCACGCCCGTGGCCTCCAGCTGCTGACAGTAGACCTGTCTCTGCCTCGAGCCCCGCCCACAGGAAGTGGAGCACTTGGACCACACGGTGGAGACCCAGCTGCAAAATCAACAGAGGTCGTTTTTTGGAACGTCACCCCACTCAACCGTACTCAGTCCAGCTCTAGACACCGACGATTTCACAGGGAGATTCTTGAGTGCACATAATTCAGCATGTAGCTCTCTTTGTGCATTTTTGATGACTCATGTGCTAGTGTGTACCCCTCTGAATTGGTTGAGGACAGTACAGTGATAGGATGAGCTAAGCATCCAATCACTGACTTGGCTAAACAAATCAAAAAACCAATGACACTCATCAGTTCAAATCAGCCACTGGTAACAGAACAGCTGCACCCATTTATGGAGCCTTAATTCCATAACTATTTAGTAGGCAACTTTGCACCCTACTAAAGGCAGCCGGTAGAAGTAATTCCTGGAAGTGTTTAACACTATGCTGAGGTTTCTGAAAACCTTTACAGGTTTTTGAAAACCCATTATTGACACCTTAAAGCCTGTCTATATGGCATTAAATGGCAACATGGCTACCAACAGTTTAGCACAGGTAATGGCCCTTGACATCTTTATTTTTCTAACTGTTAACTGAGGCTGACCACATTGGCCTTTTGGCTTCAAGAGAGACGGCACTTTGCCGGTGGCTTTATAAGAGGCTGCGCATTCCAACAGTTAATATTAGATTCCCCATCGGGAATGAGCCCGTGTCAAGGTATTGTAGCAACAGGACTGAAGACATAACAAGTTTTTAGGCTACAAAGTGCCTGCACCTGCTTTCATTATTGAAAACAAACCCCAGTTCAGAGAGCGAGTTGCTGAAAGCGAGCCTGGCGCTCGGCGCACACGGCGCACAGGCGTTATTTTTTTCCCTCCGCCCCACGGTCACAAAACAGATGTCTCTGCTTCTGCAGCAGAAGATCCTCGAACACTGAAACGTAACACCCTGTAACTTGTTTACACGTCGCGTAGGTACCAACTGGAATCTTCCGGGAGGGGGGGGGGGGGGGGGGGGGGGGGCACCTGCACCTCGGGCACGCCTCAGAAAGCGCCGGCCAGTGCTTCGACCGCGAAGGCAGTGAGCTAACGTCCGCGAACTCGCGCCTGAAGCAGCCAGCAACAGCAGAGAGACGTCTGTGTGGTTTACGGGGCTCGGAGGGGCAGCAACAAAGACCCGCATTGTGCGAAGCTCACCAGTAGAGAGCTCAAAAAAGACACTAAGCAGTTTCGCAGGCCGAAATGATACCACGATTAATGTGCGCGTCCGTCCACACGGGTATAATAAAATGACGGTTTTGGCATGGGCGCCCATGACAAATGAAGCGTTTTTATTTGGCAGGATGAGTATTTTCATAATTTATTTGAGTTTTTTTTTTTTCTTCTTCTTTTTTAGTGCTCTTTAGTGTCCGACACCAGCACTCCTCGTTCTGTTCTTAGGGGAAGATATTATTGTGTTCGAGCCAAACCAAGGCAACCACTGAGGTTAATGGCATCGATGAGGATTCCCAGTGACACTGAGATGCTGCAGACTGCCGTCTAAAGGTCCCCGCAGGACCATGCAGGTTGATTCATGTTTTTCATGGGGCGTTGTGCGAATACCACAGGAACATCGCAAAAGAGCGATCGGCTTTTTTATTGGTGGGAACAGATTGGCCGAGGATCATGGAGTGAAGGGGGGGGGGGGGGGGGGGGGGTGCCTGCAGTCAAGCTGATTTCAGGATAGGGCTCCCTATTTTAAGGAGAACGACGGCCTCTCCGTCCACATCTGATGAAGTCATGGATCCGGCCCGACGCTCGAGTGGTGCTGGGCTGACCGTACCTGGCTGGGCAGTCTTGCACGTAGCAGGGCTGGGGTCTCCCGAGCGGTCTGGGCAGGTGGTGACACGACGACGGGGCCACTTCCTCTCCCGCCGGGCTGACGCAGCGCAGCCTCCTGGACTGAGCGCCTCGGTTTCCACAGCTAGAGCTGCACGGCGTCCAGTCGCCCAGCCTCCACACGTACTCTGGTCATCGCACAATGCAACAGCACATTATCCCTCGCAAGCCTTCATATTCAGCCGCATGCAACATCACCGCCGCGTCTGTTACGCAGCACGCATCACGTAATTGTTCACACTCCCGCTTTGAACTTGTCACACAGTATCATAGCGCTGTCACAACAAAACACACCTCCGCTGTCTTCACTGCTGTGAACACCATATATAACTTCTGTTTGTCACGCCACGCAATCAATCAATCACACTTACCAACGGCTACGCTTATGATAAAGTATCACTACAATGCCACAGAATATCGTCTAGTCTTTTAAACTGAACAATATACAGAAAATATACATTCAGAAAATACAGTATAATTAGGCACGAGAAGTAGGCTTCGTATGGGGCGGCTCTTTCTTCGCCTTCTTTTTGGGTGTAAAATTGTCCATAAGCTTGTTTCATTTCTTTGTTTGTCGTATGTCATTTGTAACTGTTGCTTTTGTTATGGTTCTCATGCTGACCGCCAAACAAACGGCAGAAATGTTTCAGCTGCTGGAAGCATTCTTCTCCCTGAATGACAGCACAGGAAGTAGGCCCAAAGGCTTAAGGCTTACATTTCCTTTGGTTTTTCGCTGCGCACATTTCTCAGCGATTCGTATCGAGTCCGTGCTCGCTTTGGTTACGACAGTCGAGAAAACATGGATCTTTATCAAAATATGAAATAAGGGCAGAGAGGATTTGGCATGCCAATAAACAAGACATAAAAACCAGAGCTTAAATCTACCTCTGTGCCTAAAATATTAAGCCACGCTAAAAAGTTGGATCTTATTCATTATTTGCTTTATCTTTACCCTTCAACTAACGTTTTTAAAATATTATCTATATTTTCATGTTTCCCCCTCCCCAAGATATTTATTTTTTCTTGTTATTGCCCAATAGGCCAAATTTAGCAAAATGCAGGCATCTTCTTGTGACTAGGGGTGCTGCAATTTACTATCAATTAAGCTCTAATGATAGAGACCAGCTGTGTCCACAAAGCAATGCAAAATCGAAATCCAGTGTGTCGAAAAGCCTTCAACTTTAATATTTTCATCTTGTTAGCATTAGCGCATTGCAGAGTGAGGCACGCTGGGGGCGTGTTAAAGAAGCAGATAAGGCCTGTGGTAATGAAATACGCGCTGAGGATCAAACGAACGCTAATGGAGTGTCACGGACGTGCGTGCGGGCGTGCGTGCGTGCGTGCGGGCGTGCGTGCGGGCGTGCGTGCGGGCGTGCGTGCGTGCGTGCGTGCACGGACCTTCAAGGTTGACGTGGACCCAGGCGGACACGGGCTGGGAGCCGGAGGAGGTCTGACATCTGTAGCTGCCGTCGAACCTGCCGAGGAGCGTGTTCACCTCCAGCACCCGTCCCCCGACCAGCATCCTGTGCTGCGGGCCCGGGGCCTCTTTCAGGGTCCGGTTCTGGAAATACCACTTGACCGCGTCTCTGTGGCTCGGAACCACAGGACAGCCTGAGGAGAGAGCGGAACGAGAAGGCGGAGCGAAGCTCAGAGTGGCGGTGAATTACAACCCTGACAAGCTCGAGGCTCGGCACACTTGCGCAACCCGACCGCCACTCTGTGGGACTCCTTGTTTTCATCAAACGATCGACCTCGGTCCCTCTGAAACATGCGTTCCTAACAAAGGTGCCCATAACAAAGATGAACCCCCACTTCTCTACGGTTGCACACTGTTCTCATCCTTAAAGAGCGGCCAGGTGAAGGACGGCTGGCAGAAGCTGTGTACCTATGCGCAGGAGGTCCCCGGGCCGGACGGTGATGCTGGTGCCAATGCGGGAGGCCATCAGTACTCTCTTTCGGCTTGTAGTCCGATCCACAGGCCTGCCCAGGGTGTTTCCTGCTCAAACAACAACAGGTTCCTCCATTACCCATAGTGCTTTAACGATAACAACACATTAAAAAAGAACATTATCCCTTAACTTAAAAGCAAGTGTTTTTCTCCACAGAAACACAGACTGTGCTTGTGAAGAATAAAGCAAGCACTTGCAGTTATTGGTACTTGAAAGTTAAGCACAATTGTCTACTGAACACAGGAATATATCCACCTTAGGTTGACAATGTGTATTTCCCAAAAAATTACTAAACCAGCTACAGAAACGAAATAATTCTTGACTAACTAAAGAATAGTTCCAACAAAACTGTTGCTGCTTATTTAACTGATATTTGGCATACGCATTTTTTCATCTGCCACATGTTTAACCTTCAACCTCCAACAGCTTCATCAATTCATCACAGCAATTTGGATCTGCAGCGAGGATTTTTGAAAGCGCCCTGGGTAATTTATTCTTCATCACAGCAAACACTGACATAGTATCCCCTGTCACTGCATGTGGGTGAACTCCAAACGCTTCGTAATGGTTTTTTTTTTAAAAACAGGGCCGAGACCACCTTGGAACGCGAGCGCCCTACCGGCCTGCTTTGCGTCCTGAGTGATTCAACACTGTAATGTATATCCTCCAATGCGGTGCTTTAAATAAGAAGCGAGATGGATTTTACCACCCTGGCGGTGCATGGAACAAGCCAATTTTTATTACCGCCAGGTCCGGGGATCTTGGTACAGCTCCAGCCCGAAGATATTTCTCACCATGACGTGCTCCCTGTTGCCAATATCAATACAGTGTTCATTTGTCTGTCTGCGGGCTGACGTTAAAGGAGAGCTGATGGTAACTGACATGTTCAGATAAGGACCCAGAATCCAAAGAGAATCTGACTGGGTGCTTCTGGCCTGCCCAGAGACAAACCGTCAAACCTCTTATGACAAGATGTAAAGCGCACTTTGGAACCTACCGGACACGTGAAGGAGAACTGAGGCCAGGGACTTTCCAAGAGGATTGGAGGCCACGCAGGAGTACGTCCCGTAGTTCTCAACCGAAACATTCTGGAGCAATAAGGAGCCGTTGAGCAGAGGGAAAGCATTTGCGGTCATTAGGCCTTCCTTCTTATGCCAGGTTACCACTGGCAGGGGGACACCTGACAGAAGAGATAGACACCAAAGAACCAGGCTATTCAGGCCACCAATCAATACTGTAAAACAACCAAAAACTCCATTTAAAATTTGGATGAATTTTATCAGTGAAAGGGACATAGAAAAAATAAGGAGTGCAAATCAGTCCAATAAACGTGTGTGTGCCCGTGTCCAGTCAATTCTCTGGAGCGCTTCACTGCACACTAATGAAAGGCATATGGTATGCATTTTGTACTGCAGCCTATTCCATTGTAGAAAATGGGATCTTTCAGAAATTTATCCGAAGACTGAGCACAAACAAGTCAAGGGGCCTGTTAATGGTTGAAAAAGAGGACGAGTCCTGTTAACAGGGCGTAACACAGAGCGATTTGTCCATATGCGCTAATGGTGCTGCAGCGGAATGTTTGTGAGATGCCTGCATTCCCCCCATGACCTCAATGCCGCAGGTCAGTAGAAGTTTGTCTTAAATATGAAACGCACCGACTCATTTGGGGCTTGGGTCACTCATCTTGCACAGTAATGAATTCTGCTTCTAAATATAAATATCCTGGGAAACCCATGCACAGACACACACACACAAACACACAAACTTATAGGGTAGGTCTCCCTTCGGGCAGCCCTCCTCTATGAAGGAATATGGAACTTTGTCCAATAAGAAACAAACATAAATATATGATTGTAAAAATATTTCTATAATTATATTTATTATACTGAATATATATTTATTTCATTTATCAACTAAGAATGAAGTTTGTAATAAAGTAACTACCATGGCCTCCTCCAGTGCCGAACCAAAGGTGGAACATTTAATCCTCACAGCCTCAAAGGGCCACAGTTATGGCATCTCAGTTCAGTAATTGTATATATTTCTAAGAAATGAATCAACTAATTCTGAAATGTATATATAACATATCAGAGTTTCAGGCTGTCACATAGTCAGTGCTGTTCAACACTACTGTAACAGGCACCACCTGCATGTGTCTCACCGTGTCCCAGAATCCCTCTGGAGCGAGTGGCAGTGTCGCTCGGGAGTCCTGCTTAGGCCTCACCATCACAGATTAAATTACTCTGCATTTTCAGGACTGAAGGAACTTGTTTCAAACCCAAAGCGCCTCGGGATTCTTGAGGTCTGTGGTACGTGTGTACTGTGCGTAGCCGTTTGGATCGGCTTCACCGCATTACACGCACTCATGCGCGCACACCAGGATAGCGCCTCTGCCAAACCTCTCACTTTTGAGATTGAAGAATAAATACAGTATCTATATCTCACATGGTATTCATTGGTATTTAATTTTCACTCCGATACAGGCTAAAGAGTGAGAGCATGTTGTTAATATTTAAGCACTACTTCCCTCATTGCCCTGTCTAGTTGCCTAGCACTGACGGGGGTGCCAAAATGGAAGCATGGAGGGCATTGCTGGCCAGTAGACCCAATGGGAGACGGTGAGGTTGAGCATTAACACAATTGCTCAGCTTGGAAGGGCAGGACCAGGGCCACTGTTTGTTGTGCTCTCAAGCCGAAATGTCCCTCGGTGCGGCCCTGTCAGTGCCGACAAAGCCAGCCGTTCGATCGGGACGCGTGGAATGTCGCGGGCTTGTTCCAGGACCAGTTAAAATATATCATTTTCGCGTTGACATTTCAATCAAACATCAACACTTTTGTTCCGCGACATTACTTTTGTAAATAATATAAAGTAAATTTTCCATAAGACCAATAAAATCCTGTGTGGCATGTTGACTTTACATGCAATTTATTTCCAGTTAACTGTAGCCCTCCATCATCTCCACATGGTAGATTGGAACCTTCAAATGTATGTAATGTAAGCATTAAGCATGTGCATGGAGATACATGGGATAGGAATTCTGTTGAAGTATCCATGGTAACGGAAAAACAGCATTTGGCGGTTAAACTTAGATTGTAAAACCAGGAGTAACTTGGACTGAAGCATAACTCTGGTTCCCCACTACGGGCGTGCGAGCGAATTGGAGGCGAAATCTCGCGCAAAACTGTCCTGATACGTAGCGTTGGCTGTCGCCGTGCCAGCGAAACCGTTGAGCGCCAAATAACACAGCGCGCGGCTGGACCAATAAAAAGTGTTCATGGGCGGGACGTGTCCACTCAAATCGAGACACGGTAAACAGACTTTTGAGGGGTGAACTTCGTTGTTCCCCAGTTCACTGTCGCTCGCGACAGGTCAAAACGGTCTGATTGACACTAATGCATTCTAATCTTTTTTTTCTTGCTCGCTCGTGTCCCTGGCAGTGGGGAACCCCTGTAAAAAGTCATGCTTTCTTAATTTATATCAAGTTGATGGCTTGTGTGTTGAGCGATTCTCTTGTCACCTACCTGTCACAGGACACTCCAGTGTGACGTTGGCTCCAAGTCTGACATTGACCCTGCCCCCAACGACAGCCTTCAACGTTCCGCTCTCCAGATCCGACACGTTCCTCCCAGAGACCGCAATTTTTGGTAGTTCTGTCTCAAGGAAACAAACTACTATTAGAGATGGCTCACCCTGCAGACTGTATATGACAAAAAAGGGTTCCCTCTCCAAGTGTACAATGTGTAAACTCTATATGGAGATATCATTGCTCACCCACATGCAGTTTAATAGTTAGGGAACTGCGTTTGGAACTCAGAGGTTGTGTTAATCTGAATTACTTCAGTAAATAGAATGAAGACTCGTGGCCTTGAGGATCAAGTGGAAGTAGGTGTTCATCGAGTGTAAAAAGCCCTTTAAAAAACCTAGTCAAAATCTTTTTCATTGCTTAATCTGAACTAGGTAGCATAGACATGTTCCCATTTCAGGGATATGTGTAGTTTACACCAGAAACTTACACACATGCTGTATATAACCAGCATAATTTGCCATGATCTTCTTTTGCTGAGGTTTTTTCCAGAACATGCATTCATATGCAGATGCAATGCAAAATTATATAATTGTGTACAGACAGTTCAACTACAGATCCTCCCAGTGTTAGGAGTACTTGAGCAATAGCTGAGACTATCAGATGAAATGCATTATTCCAGCATTTTACAAATGCATTAGAATGACACACATGCAACCAAAGCCAGCCAGTGGAAAGGCTAATTTTTGAATTCCTTGTGCCCACAAATTACAAGGGAGTTCCAACTCTGTCCACTCCATGTGTTGTGTTGTATTAATTTGCGTTGTATTAATTTATTTGCGCAGCGGAAAGACTCTCTCTCACAACTCTGCTCTCATTTTATTTTGTTTCTGTGAATGAGGACTGAGCAGTACATGGGGCGACTCACCGGCCTGCAGCAGCTGGGAGATCTCAGTGTCGGACCCGAGCTCGTTTGTGGCCGTGCAGCTGTACACGCCCACGTCTCCCACACCGGGGTCAGAGATGTGCAGTCCGCCAGCGCCGTCCAACGACACCCTGGGGAGCAGAGTGAGTTCGTCTCTTCATCCAGTGAGTTCAACGGGAATAACGGCGCGCAATTTTCATACACATGCATGCTACGTTAAGTAAGTACAGACAAATTCACATTTGAGGATTAAAACAACACCAATGTGTACCATGTAATTCTGGTACTTGTGTTGGTACATACTCCCAGATTAATGAGACCGATTGAAATCTGTACAGCGCGGCCTACTCACAATCAACGTTAGATTTTTGGGGGGACCTTCTAAAGCAATGAGCAGTTAAAATATCTAATTTCCTGCACGTCAGTCACACTTTAATTAAATCGAATTATTTGTTTTTTCAGTTCCTTCACTAAATTCCACAAACCAATTTGACTTGTGTAATGACTTAATGGCTTGAAGCCTGTTTGAATGAGGTGTTTATGTGTGTGATTACAGTGAATTTATTATGCTTGGGCTATTGTACGTGCTACGTGTCGTCCTGAGAGAGCTAACCCGACACTTTGCACCATTCGAGAGCCTCCTGCCTAATGGAATTCTAATAAAGCCCCTTAGATCCTTCACAGCTTCAGGGAGATGCCCCACAGGAAAGACTATTTGAATAAGAGGGTCTAATAAACGGCCTCTGAATGCATTACACTGTTCAGCAAAAAACGCTCTGTTCCTCTCCCGTTTGACTGACAGCTCAACCACTTTTCCGCTTTTCTGAATTTAAGCCGCTCCATGGGGCTTGTAAATCTGCATCAACTCCCTTGGCTCTGGTACAAAAAGACAGCACACAAATTAAAAAAAAAAGAATAACTCCCCCCCCCACAGTGTGCTTACTCCACACCTCAGCACAGGGACAATGGGAAGATCGGGTTGCGAGTTTCAAACAGGCAGCCAACACAGCGACTCGGGAGCTTCAGACAGAGCGGGCATATTCTGAAACAATAGCCAGCCTGTTAAAATCTGCAGATGGCTTTGTGATCAGAACGGATCCTCCGCAGCACTCGATTTACAAAAAGCATTGCGGCGCAGCTTCTTGAGAGAGGGGTGTGAGGACCTGAGAAGCGCTCAGGGCGATTTTGAGCTGGTAAAAGTGAAAGGGAGCGGTGCTTTACGACCCTCCTAGGTGAATAATCCCACGGTAAGTTTGCAGGCGGCTAACTGGAGCACATGTGGAAATGTGTACAATACGGCTCTGTCCAACACAACCCTGCGGCTCCCACCTGCACCTCACCCACAGCTGCCGTTCGGAGCGGTCTCACAGTAAATATGACATCTTATTTCGCCTTTTGGAAAAAATAAACCAGATTTAACTGCTTTTACGGTCTCTTAAAAGGACAAGATTTATCGTCATATTAAAATGTTAAATGTGTAGACAGTGTTAAATGTGTAAAACAGTAAATACCTTATTATATTATAACCTTTCTGAGGAAAGCTGTGCTGCTCACGCCATATTGGAAGACTCGTCAAACATGCAATGTACGAATACGAACCTAAAAGCATGCAACTTGAACTCCCTGAAGAGATTGCAGACCCTGACCAGGAAGTCACAAAAGTCACGGGAAGGAAACTGGAAACTCAGTTCTGTAACTGTCACTGGAAAGTAATATGTACAAAAGTTTGGGAGGTCAGGACAACCTTTTATAGATATACTGTATAATGGACAATTCTGATAATTGCTGCCCTTAAAGAACAAAGTTACAATGCATGGCATGCATTGCATGATATAATAAATTTGAACTGTGAGCACCCTGAAATAATCACTTTAAGACTAATCTTTCTCCAAAATATAAATATTACAATAACTCCACAATCATGCAATAATACAAATTTGCACAGAATATGGGACCTTGAAACCTACTGAGTGATTTGGTATTTCCTTTAATTTGGATACAAGGTGGATCGACCACTCATGATTTTTCTTCCAGAACGGCATCCTGCCAGGATTCTACCTTATCTAACCTCCTCGTATTTAAAAGGAGATATCGCCTTGGTGCACTGAACGGTAGCAGACTCCTTAATATCAAACGGCAGGAATGTCATCGCCTCATCGCTTAGGCGAACAGGATGTTCAGGCAGTTCTTTCACACCTGCAAGCTGTGGGGCAGGGCGTGAGAGTGAGGGGGGGGGGGGGGGGGGGGGCGGCGCATATGGCTATTGAATCTGCTAATGCAAATCGTACAATGGTTTCTGGCTTAGGATGTCAGCTGCCTTTTTAAAATCAAGGCATGAAACCGCTCCGCAGCTAATGCTGTGCAGTAGACAGCGAATGAGAGAAGGGGCGAGGACGGAGATTGAGAAAGCCGTCGCAGCCGCGAGTCTCTCTGGGGTCCTCCCATGTGGCCTCCCATGTGGCGCACACATGCACAGAGAGGCGGTGGGCCACTCATATTGGGAATCCAAGACCTCTGTTGATATTACTGCCATTTTCCACAAGTTCACACTGACCCCGATTACACGCCTCCTTCTCACAAACGCCATGAGCCAGGCACCTGAACCCACAGAAAGCTGCCGTATTAGTAAAAAAATGTCATCTGCAGAGAAAATTAAAACAAGACCTTGTGTACTTTTTTTTTTTTTTACACAAAAAGGGAGAAAAAATTGACCAGTCAATCAGGACGCAGCTTGACTGACAGTGCCTTAAGCTATGCCTTAAGCTATTGATATGTTCCATATGCAATGTTTTTCCCATGCACCAAAGCAACAGAAAAGGGTTTTTTACAACCTTTAGGATGACGGCCTCTGCTGCCCATTAGACAGAATGGGCCATAGGACATTCCTAATTATTTCAGGGAAGACACCGATTCTCTGCCATAGCCTGCGTCTTATACTGTAAGTCAATGACCTCTTTTTAAAATGAAAGTTCACGCCGTGCCCTTTTCACTAGTCACCAGTTTCTTATTTTATTACAGAGATTCTGATAATCTCAAGTGTTTCGCAGGCTTTCACAACAGGCTTTCACAACAAAGCCTCAAATGCCCCAAAGTGTTTCTTTCATGTGCACAGCTCACATCTTAAGAGATATGGGATATCTGACATCTGGTAGCCAAAATTATACGAATCGGAAATAGCTCAGATGTCACCAAGAACCCCAGCGAAAAATGTCACATTAACTTTTAACTCCCCTGAAAGTGTTTCATTACTTAGATTCCATTACTCAGGAAAGTAAAGCTATATCTGACACAAGTGTTTTTCCTTTTTTGAAGTCGCATGGAGGGATTAATTGCTATTAGTCCTGCCGCGAAAGGTTTGAAAAGGTTAAAAGAACGCAAAAGGAGACTGCTGATTGTCTGACGCGAGGTGAAGAGACTGGAGCAGCCTTCCAAATACGCTGTCAGTGGCTTTGCTTTCATTTCACTGGGCTTCATGGGAGAGCCATGGTTGGGTTGGCAATGTCTGGCAGCCATTAACTACATTGGGGCACATCCAAACAAAACCACTTTTCTGATGGTTCTTTGAAAAAATCCTGAAGTGGGTGAATGGGCCAAAGGTGCAAAACAGGAGAAGCTAAAGCTGGTGATTTTGAGTGTCATGATGGTGGTCTGGCCTGGTAGAGAGGAATTGAACGGGAGTCTGACCGATGCACACAGCCATGTGCAAACAGCCTGGGAATTCTCTGCATGCCTCTGTCATTAAAGGAAAACACTGTAAACCTTAAAAACAAAATTTTAGGTCACTTGTGTGCTAAATTCTTACTGGGCTTTCAAAGTACACAAATGTCTGTGACCTCACAAACCCTCCACTCAAATCCAGATGAGAAAATGTAAGAGTGTACAATAACGGGAGAATGTGAATGTTACTTCATGGTCAAGCTTCTATGTCTGCAGAGTAACCGTGTAGAGTGGCTGATGCAAGGTTAGGAGTTCTTCTCCTGATTGCTTCAATCCCTGCCTGTTTAGCTTTTGATATTGCTGGCAACAAGAGGCCTTTGCTGTGTTTATATAGCCATGATTGCCTTCGATCTGGAGGAATTCTTCTTGGAACAGGCAAAGACAATGTTTGGTGACTGTCTGACTGAAGGTGATGAAGGGAAGTTTCACAGAATTTAAATTGCACCCATTTTTCCTTTCAAGGACAGCATTTTGCCATCAACCTTAATTCAGCACTTTGTTCTGCTGAGATACGCAAATTAGGCAACACACGAGAAGTGTGAATCAAAACTATTTTGACTACACTGCTGGTGCCAAAGGCAATAAAAGGTGTGATTCAAACTTGTTTCAGTGCATGCACCAACTCATGTTAGAACACAGTTCTAAAGATGAAAGCTACTACTGAAAAAAGGTCAGTCCTGTGGGGCAGAGAGGTATCAGGTTTACATTAGATCTGAGTGATTGATTACCAAATAAAATGTGGCAGCTGTTTGACTGGGTAAAATTCCTTGATCTGATTGGACAAACATTCCCCTTATTTGCTTTTCACCTATACACCTACAGTATAAGCCTTAAACCCCTATAAAACCTAATGGACTACAGCCCTCCGGGACTGGAGCTTAGCGCGGCTAGCAGTGTAAATGAAGTGCTCATGTCACTGAGAACCCCCTGTCAACAAAACTTGCAGGCCTTAATGAAAACCAAACTAAGTACTGAATCATCATCTTTGGTATGGCTGCGTCGAGTCACAAGGCTCCACATTAATATTAAAGTATATTAAAGTATTCACATTAATATCATGGATCAGAATGTGAAATGTCAGCGCATCTCATTTCAGAACACATGTAAGACTTCAAAAAAATCTGTGGTTATTCACACAATGTTGGCAGAGCACTAACAATCGCAGCTTGAATTTCGGGTTTTTAAATTTCTTGGCATTTCAAGCCAGTTAGTGGATGGTTTAAATGCTCGTATCGTTTCCAGGTAGGGAAGACACGGCTTTCTTCCTGATCCTTTCTGCTTTCCACCTTCAGGACTTAAGGACACTGACTTTGAGCCTATAAGTGACAATTAAATTTCAGAAGGAGGAAATTATATCTATACACAACACCAGAAGCAGTATTCCAGTCACTGTTGGAGTCCAGATTCGGGGTCCCCGGTATTTATAAGATTTTGCAATTAGGATAAGAGCACTGTGGTTATTTAATTTATCTCAAACGTGCATAACCCCGGCTTCTCATAACTCCCAGAGCAGAAGGACTAAGCAAACATGCAAGTTATGTTTTATTAGTGCCTTTTATGAGATGCTAAGAGGCTGTACATATTTAAGAAAGCATTAGAATCCATGTGGATGAAGATGAAGGCCTGGACTCAATCAGAATCTCTCCTTAAATTTTACTGAGTTTGTTTGTGAAGAAACAAACACAGTTTGGTCAAGTTAACTTTATTGTTTACTGAACTTGGCAAATTGTATTTGCATATAAAAATAACGCTTTTTGGTTTTAATCATGAGATAAACATTGGTTGAATCCAGGCCTAATTGTAGATCTAGGATGTAGTCTGATACCTTTCTGTAAATTGCAGTGGCTTTCCATCCTTGGCCCAGGAAAGCAATGGTCTTGGCATACCCTGGGCTACACACAGCAGAAACACGCTCTGTGTGGCGTTGGTCAGAAAGGCGCTTCTCCCGATGCTTATGTTGATGCTCTTCTGGAAGGTCATCAAGGGGTTCTGCTTGTTTCGGATGATAGCGGGCTTTCCCCTTCTGCCTGGGTCTTTCTCAATCGTGCGCTCTGAAGAATTGGGTATCTTATCGATGAGCTTGCCTTTCAGAACGCTTTCCTCGTCAGGCCCTCTCCACTTCTCCGTGGCAGCTTTGGGCCCAAACATCTCCGCCAACAGTTTGTGGATGAGCCTGGAGGCCATGTCATCCTCCACGCCCCCGTTCTCAGCCAGCAGGCTGATGTTCCTCACCAGCTCCTCAAACTGCCCAGGCTCCAGGCTGTAGGCACCTTGAAGGATGGCGGCCTCCAGGTGTTTCTCCGGCAATGGCAGGGAGTGGCTTGGCTGGGCCGAGCTCATCAGGTAGTTGCCGAGGACCTGCAGAAAGGCCCTGTCCTGGGCCTGGCTGTCATCCAGGTAGAATTCATTCTTCTGGCTCCAGTTCTGCCACATCTTACTCATCCGGTTCCATTTCTCCTCCAGGCGACTGGCCTCGTTCAGGTCCGGCTTATCCAGCCCACTGCCGAGGCCCACCTTGAGGCCCTGCCCCTCCGGCGGCTCAATGAGCCGGTTGTCGTTCCCGATGAGCTTTAGAATGAAGGTCTCCGCAGCCGGGCCAGCCACACAGCGGTACACGCCAATGTCGGAGGCCTCAAGGCTGTGGATTTTCAGGGAGCCGGATTTGGTGACACCGAGGCGTTTGGAGTTGGACAGGGCCTGGCCGTCCTTCTCCCAGCTGATGTCGAGCTTCTGGAACCTCCGCACCGGGCACTTGATAACCACAGATGTTTTGGGCAACAGGTATGCGCGCCCCCCGATGGTGAAGTGGATGCGTTTCTCCTGCCGGGTCTGGATGTAGATGCGGTGGAGGCCCAGGATCTGAGGGCCACGCCTCTTTGGCTGCTTGGGTTTCTTTTCCTTCTTGTGCTCTGTAGACGAAGAACCAAACAATAAAAATATAGACCAACACGCACATACATCCTGATCAAATTCTTAGCAGTTATTAACGAATTGGTAACGATACTCCCATACAGACTCTATATAAAAATAACTCTTACTTGAATGGGTGCATTCTTGAAATGTGTCTAAGAGGCAGCCTATGCTCTTGGAATTTTCATTTTTTCATTTCATTTTTATTTTATTAATACAGGGAAAAAAGACAAAAGTTCTAAAATCTTTGGGCCCTACGCAGTACAGATGGTTCCCTGTTCTACAGCATAGAAAGAAAGAAAGGAAGAAAGAGATGAAGAGAAAGGAAATCATTTGTTTAAGATAGTTTATCCTAGATAATATTTGAGAAATAAAAAAAGACAAGAGTAAAAAATCTATAGATGTGAAGTAATTAAAATGTGAGAAATTTCAGAAAGAAATATGTAGAAACAAAGAAAAAAGTGAGTGTTTATGGAGCAGACACAGCGTGACCTGAAATAAATTATAGTCTAGTGTGACAGATTTGGTTATTTATAAGATGAGATTTGAGCTGTTTGTTAAAATGTATATTTGTCCTTATATTTAATGGTAAATTATTCCATAATTCGGTGTTTCTACTGAAAAACTATTTTTGACCAAAATTGTTTTTGTATCTTTGAAGTGGATTTAATGCATTTGTAATGGAACGCGTTTTTCTTTGTTGTCAGTTATTGGAATGACGTGGCAATAGGTTGCTAATGATCTGAGGAAGAGTATCGTTTTATATTTTATGATAAAGTTTTAAATTCAGTAATATTTGGTAATTTTCTAAAGTGAGCGCGTTTATTTGTTGCAAGGCAGTGCAATGATGTGTGCAAGATGGTAATTTCGCGTGAATTTTATACGATCTATGATAAAGACGAATGATTGGGTCTAATGTGCATTTTGTAGCAGATGACCAAATTGGTAAACAATATGATAATGTGGATAGAATTATGGCATTTAAATATGTTTTTGAAACGGTTTGTGTAAGATATGTCCAAATTTTATTGTAGACGAAAAGTTTTTTATTTAGCTGTTTTGCAAGGTATTCAATATGTGGTTTAAATGTCATATGATCGTCAAGCATAACGCCGAGATATTTATAAGTACCCATAACAGTCAGGGGTTAATTCTTTAGTTGTATATGGGGTGGAGTCGAAAATGTTTTTTGAGAGGATCTAAAATACATACAATGTGTTTTTTTTATATTTAATGTTAAATGATTTCTGTGAAGCCAGTGGTGAAGAGCTTGTAGGTCCAATGAAAGTTTGGAATAAATGACATCTATTTTACGCGCAGAGGTAAAAATAACGGTGTCGTCCGCGTATAGAAGCACTTGAGTTGACGAGCATACTGAGGGCAGATCATTAATATATAATATGAACAATAACGGTCCTAGAATAGATCCTTGTGGTACACCGATATTGCTTGTAGTAGAAGTGGACTTAAATTGATCTATTTGGACCAGTTGTGATCTTTCTAATAGATACGATGAAAGCATGTTTATTGCAGTTGATGATAAATTGAACTTCATTAACTTATTGAGAAGTATAGAATGATTAACGGTATCAAATGCTTTTGAAAAATCAATAAATATTGCACCTGTTATATTCCCTTCATTTAATGATTGTCGAATTGATTCCGTGAGATATAATTCAGCGGACGTGGTTGAACTGTTTGTTCGAAAACCAAACTGAAATTCATTTAAAAGACCGTGCGATTCTAAGTAGTCGGTGAGTTGAGTGGCTAGCACCTTTTCCATGACCTCTGACATTATAGGTAGAATAGATATCGTTCTATAATTCGATATGACTGTCGGATCTCCTGCTTTGTAAACGGGAATGATTTTAGATGTTTTCCATGCAGAAGGAAAAACTGACTTTGCAATACATAAGTTTATGAGAGTTAATAAAGAATCCAAATGTGACAGAAAGAAGTCTGAATTCATGTCGTGTGTATCCTTCGATTTGGTCTTCTTTAAAGAATGTGTGATGTTTATTAAACACTCTTGAGATATCTCTGTAAAGGAGAAAGGTTGTGATTATAAGGAAGAAAATTCTAATTGTTGCACAGATGGATCAAAGCGGGCTGCGAGCTCTTCTACTGATGAAATTAAAAAAGCATTAAACGCGCAAGCAAGTTTTTGAGGCTCTGTTAGCAATACTCCATGTGAGAAAACGTTTATCTTGCCTTGGTTATTTTTTGTCCTTCCTCCAGTTATGGTGTGCAGTGCATCCCACAGCTTTTTGGGGTGCAAAGAGGCTTCATTTATGAGTTTCTGATAATAATTAGTTTTTGCTTTCTGTTACTCGACGGTACATTTATTTCTAATTGTCGCGGAAGCTTGTTTATCTGTTAATAATTTAGTACGGTAGTAGTTTTTCATAATTTTTTATTTTTGTTTGAGCAGACGTAATATATTTGGTGTAATCCAAGGTAAAGATAATTGTCGAGACTTTAGTTTATAACTTTTCGTGTATTTTTTAGTTATAGTGTTAATTTTTTCATGCATTCTCGTGAGTATTTGCTCTGGGTTGTTCATCTTATTCTCCTCTTCCCAGTTAATGTTATTAATCTCGTTTTGGTACGTCTGTTTTTTGGAGCCTGGTATCATTTTTATAACATTCAATTTGTGTCCCTTGTGTTCTATAATTTTTTTCTAATAGCAAAGGTAAGAAAATGGACCGATATTGTTGTTTTAATAACCCCATTTATGTTATATTTTGTCGGTTCATTGGAAAAAATGAGATCAAGAATTGTTGAGATGACTCACTGTTTTGGGGGTCTTCCAGTTTTGTTTATTTCTCTTATTTCTATTTTTCAATGTATTATAAAAATGGTGATTTGAGATCGACTGTGGGCAGTTTCCTTTAATTGCTTGGACAGCTGTTGAAGATCTAATTGAATTAGAAACTGTATTCATTAAATTATTAACTGATGTCAAGGCTGATGTCTCCCGAGATAAAACAGGAGTTACAGGTCGTTGGGTAATTGGAAAATATTGAGAAATAGATGTTGATAATGATGATAAGAATGGAGGCGAGGCATAAAGAGTATTATAGAGCCTGAAACAGCGAAGATAACTAGATATTTCCAGAAAAATACCAGTTATTCATAACATTTGCAGTGGGTCTTTGTATAGTGAACGTGACAAATTGTGGTAAATACATGTTGGTCCGATATGAATTTGTCAAGTATGAGTTAACAGACATAATTTCAGGAGAATTGCTATTGATCATATCCAAATAAGCACTTTGCCATGTCCAGGGACCAGGGTTCATTTCAATATGTCCGATACAAAGTAAGTAAACAAGTGTTTTTGCCGTAGAAACAGAGTTCTTATTTCTTTCAGTGTTCTCATGCTTCATAAATCTTAATGCTCCGGAAGAAATCACAGTAAATACCGGAAGGGACATAAAAAGTTTTTTGTCAAAATAAAACATTTTTGTTGCCATCTGAGGTGGTATCGAGATTGGCAACCCGCGTGATGGAATTTCAATGTTCGATGTCGGGTATGAATGATGTGGCAGGGACCCGATGTTCGATGGCAGGCAGACAAATGTTAGCATATAGCAGAAGAGAAGGAATTTCTTTGCCAGTCCATATATGATCGCTTCAGACTAATGCTTCATTGTCACTTCAATGGGTATTGCTCTGGACCTATGTAAGTCTTCCGGGTTCTTTGTTTGAGAGATTCGCTTGTGTTTTGGCTTTATACGTGATATACATGATATATAGCCCGTTATTATCCATAGTATCCTCAATATAGTGGTCATATTGCTTGAGTGGAAAGGATTCATTTTGCGTTTATGCCCGGTCCTTGCTCTTTGATTATTACTTGAGCTCTTCCATTGGGCAAGCGGATATTGGCTATTGCCAAAAACAAAACAAAGTTCACAGTTTTAGTCCAAAAATCGGTTCGCTGCTATTTTCAGAGGATCAATGCTGAGGAGTTGTTTTGTGGTGGAATTGTGGTGACCCCCCCTCCTAATTCATGTGATGGGCATGCCCAGACTCTGAGACAATATAACGGGCCCTTCCCTTTAGCTTTCTGGAAGATCTAGGACAACATAATCCTCACAGATTTTAAATAATCAACTTAGATATCATAAAGTGAGACAAAGTCCGAATCTGACTATGTGCTGAACACAAAACCTCCAAACAAAACATGCCAATTAAGTCATCCAGGGGCTTGATGCACTGACAGACATGCAGACAACAATTAATTGATTTTCCAAAGTGTCCCTCCCTCTACAAACATTTTGATGTTGCTTGAGAGTCACAAGAGGGTTCAGATGAAGGCCACCATTAATTAAAATCAGATAAGTCTTTAACATGTTGTGCTGTGTTTTACATAAAGCCAAGGACATTCTTTCAACTCCAAAGAATCTGTTTTGAGTCAATTTATGTAGTTCAGACACTTGGCTTGTAATGTCTGATTTCAAGCCCAGTAAAATGATATTATATTGAGAAGTGACATGCAGGCTTACTAAAGAAATAATTACGGGCCACAGAAAAAAAGAGCCATTTTTCTGGAACTTGATTACCCAGGAGGTTGTAAACATAATACTAAAACATTTGCTCCGTACCACTGAACAAAAATTAATTGTAAATTTATCAAGCCCTGTAGTTCCCACTTTAACACTGATATTTGAACCAAACAATTTGAAAAAGACCCACACAATTTATGTACACTCCAGTGTTAACATATGACTAAACAGCTACCTTTAGCAGCCAAAAAATCTCATTGCTCTAGAATGCAGCTAGACCATCTGAAAACCATACCAGGGTAAGTTCACTTGCTGTTCACGATCATGTTCATGGGTTCACACTGTAAGGGCAATGAGAACCTTACAGGGAAGGGGACTTTCAATCAAAATTCACAGAATAGCTCTTTTCATGCTTAACATGGACTCACTATGTAGGACTAAATAATCTATCTGAAAAAATCTTTGTGGGTGGATGAGCTATAGAAATGCATGATGTGCGTTTGAATGAATAGCGACTGTATGACAATTCCGGTAAAAAGAGGAACTTGTTTGAGGATGCTTCCTCTTGCCCTGTTGACCCCTCTCTTCCACTATAGCCGCCGTTCAGTGGCCATAAATATATCCGGCCCAAGAGGAGGTTAGGGGTCATGCCGGGGTCAGATGTAAGGGCTGATGGCCAAGAGGCTTACTAGAGCAGGCTTTCAGACGACAGCTTCTGATGATGGGCGGAGGGGGGAGACTGTCACAGGCCTCCTTGCCCGAGGTGACCAGCTGCCCAGTGCCGGACAGCCTGCGGCATGCCAGCTCCCTCTTCTGGACTCCCGTCCCGCAGGTCACAGAGCACTGTGGAGACACGGAGGGCTGATTACTGCCCATGGCAGGACTTCCAGCACATCCCTCAACCCAGTGAAGGTGTTACTTATGAATGTCAACAATCTACACAGAGCAACTCAGAACACAAGCATAATGAGTGCAGCCCTTAATGAAACTCGATGGAATCCTGTGCATTTTGGGGTCCCTGCTCACCTTTGACCATTCTCCCCCCACCAACTGAGGCGGGCAATCTGTTCGGGCACAGGGCTTGTGGACTGCGGGCTTGACCTCTTGACAGGACTCGTCCGCAACTTTTCTGAAGCCACCGTTTGAGAGCAACTGCTTGCAGTGGACCTTGCGTGACTGCGTCCCTCCTCCGCAAGTGTGCGAGCACTGTGGGAGAGGACAAATCCAAAAATGAGGAAGTAGAACTTTCTCATAACTTTTCCATACCCGACTAGCGCTCCCCCCCAACGCTCATTCTCACCTGCTGCCAATCCTCAGCTTGCCAGGTCGGTGGGCAGTCCACCTGGTTGCAGGCCCTGAGAATAGGCGGCTTGAATTCCTGGCATGCCCCGTCGGGCACGGATACAGTGTCCCCCAGGTCGAAGGAAAGCAGCTGCGTGCAGAAGACGTTTCTGGTCTGGATCCCCACCCCACACGTTGCCGAGCACTGGGTCCATGGGGTGAACTCCCACCTGGGCCCCAAACACACACAGACACAATCAGCCCCGGGGTCCCCTGAGCGGAATCGCACCTGTGTCGGCGCTGACCCGCGCTCGACTGCCCCGTCACAGCACAGTGGCGGCCGGGCTGCCCTGATAGCTATAACACACGTGACGTCCAGTTTTGTCGCTCATTCCCCATGGCAACTCACTCACGGAGTAATAAAAAACAGACTGCATTAGAAAAATTTAATGTATCAACAGAATCCCGTCCCTCTTTTCCAACCAATCTCCTACGAAGAATTTTGTGCAGATGGTTTTTCCACGATGACATTCATCTTCACCGTGGGAGCTCATGGGGAGTCCCTCAGTGATAAATTGCGTTCATAAAGAAAAGGAAATCGAGCAAGCCTACCGTCCCTGTGTGCTGATTCAGCGCTCCATGTAAGTGCAAGTGAATTACAACCTGGGCCCGAAATACAGTACAGGAGGAGAGCTAATTAAAAAGTTAGCTGAATGGAAGTTCCTGGGTCTTCCAGCCGAGCTCATGAGCGACAGGGTATTCAGGGGTTTGGAACCCACACCTGATTCCTGATCAGAACCACTAAATGGTAAATGGGACACAATTAAGCTCGGGATCAGCATTCTGAACTGACTGGACACTTCTTCAATGAGGACGTATAGATCTTCTCCACTTAAACGGCAGTTGTATTCTCAGAGTCAAAAGTGTTCATGCTGTGGTCAGCTTGAGTGAAACAGAGGTCACTAAGGTACACAGAAATGACAGAAATGTAGGTACGTGGCTTCCCTCACGTTCTCTTATTCTGTAGCTCAGATGCCAATCAGTCAACATTTTTAACCTATTTGGGAATACATCGGACAATAAAATGTTAATGAAACCCTGGAGCAGAGCTACTCAGAGCACATTTTAGCAGTGTCATGGCTGGAACATGACTTCCAGCACTGGTGAGTCTTGGGATTTTCTGAATGGTGTTCATTACACAGACAGAGCGGGAACGCTCATTCCGAGCAAAGCACTCCAATGGCAATAAATTCCGCTGAGGATTTTATCCATACATACATCATCTCCGGCCTCCTTCAATGGCCTGGCTAATTAACAGTTTCCAGAAGTTCAACATCAGAGTGTTTAGTTCACATGAATGCAAATTGAAATTGTAGCAAGCCATGTCAGTTGGCATTTTTATAATAGTCTATGGCTTCTTTGTTTGAAACTCAATGCGCCATTTTCGGGAAATGATATGCATATAATTTTGTGTCTGAATACCACACAAGATCATAAAATGGCTCCAGAACCGATGAAGGACCAGGAATCAGTACAGAGATACAGTTCAGGAAGTAAGACTTGCATATTGTACGATATAACGTATAACATGCATATAAAATATTATCCTAGAAGAATGTTAGATTTATTTCTCATTCAACCTTCGTAAATAAGCCATTCAAAAGGTTGATTGCTTCATCACATAGGCGATACTCAAATTAATGAGAAAATTTAAAAAATTCAGTTATTTTATCATTTATTATCTGTGGTCAACATCAAGAAAGAACCCGACACTCGTTACTGATAGAGGTGTATGTGGTATTAGTTGCACTTGTCTACTGAACTACAATTATATGTAAATGTAATCTTATTTCATCAATAAGCTGTTATTCAGTCCAACAATCATTGCTCTTCAAAACAAACTAGCATGCTGAGCCACAGGGATGGCATAAAAGAATGGCATCTCACTCTAATTTAATGTAAAAACAGCTTCTAAGGCTACAGGTAGAACAAGTCAATTTCAAACTGTCAGTTACAGGACACTTTTAAAACTGGAGAGGTTTCCTGACAAACATGTCAAAAGTGTGAATGTTGCCACTATTATAATGTAATATTCATGTCAAACATTAATAATGAATAATCATGTACATCTTAATTTTATGAACCGTGTAACAGACCAAAAAGCTATTTAAGGAGTTTACTGTACAATATTCATACATCAGCCAAAAATTATAAAAAGTAACAGATTGCTACACGGGTATTTTCATAATATTGAGACTACTGTGCTTTAACTAGCCATTTCCTTGTTAATAAAAATTTCAAAGCTTAATATTTACTCGCCAAGCTACCACAAGAGTGAACTGTCCTTGACCTCTGTGTTTGGGGGGGTGGAGAGTGAGGGATTATATATTAAGTATTTTTAGAGTCCTTTAGTAGATGCTGAACTACGATCCCCTTTATATCCAGGGCAGAGACCGAAGCCCCGCTACAAAAATAAGTTCTGCCCCAGAGTGTCGCCAACAGGCACCCGCATTCTTCGCCGCATTCCTTCCTACACATCTAGCATTTCAGCTCCGCTTCCTCCACCTCTCCAGACCCTTCCGTGTGGCTCGCGCTCAAAAGTTCAATTTTATACAGTGTAAACACTGCTAATGAATGTGAAAAGGTCAATATGAATGGGCGACCTTTCCATGCCCTCCACCCGCGGAACAGAAAGAGAGCCTTCCTGAAACCCGAATAAATCACCCTGCCCGCCTACTGTTCAACCGCTGCAATATCATCACTGTGATCGCTGGTGGCCTAACGCTGAGAAATCTCTCTAATCCCCCCTCCCCTCTCTCTCTCTCTCTCTCTCACTCGGAATTTAACTGGTATTTTTTTCACTTAGATTTACTTAATGTACTTTAATTTATTTTATTGGTAAGACAAAGTGGAAAAACATCAAAACCTATCACACAGGAAAGAAGAACATAAATAAACTAAAAAGTAAAAAGCAACTACGAGTAAATACAAATCTCTCACGCACTCAATTTCACTGCCTTTCTCTACCTTTCACTCTCCCCCTCCGTCTCTCTGTGAATGTCAGCCAGTAGACTCCTGACGACAGAAAGACAAGGTCTAACGACCTGCTGAAATAATAAATGTCAAACCGCAGTCCCAGACAGACAAACTCATCCATGAGTCAAGATCTGGCAGGACTTTATTCTATTCCTATCTGTGACTTCAACGCTATCTTCCCCTATTGTGAGGAATACCTGTCTACAAAAGACACTGGCCGGCACAATTGTGCGGGAGTGCTGCAGAGCGGTTACAGAGCTGGAGTCGTTATCAGGAAGATGTAGCGTGGAATCTCACCTGAGGCTATATATCACTGTCAGTGTACTTGAGTAAGATAAAATACCCTGAATACCTTTAAAAAATCTAAAATGATAAATATATAAATAAGTTAAGTAATTCCTATTGGGTGTTATCAGGTATCTTTTATTACACAAAACAAATATGTGACTTCTCTAGCTGTGTCTCAAACCCCTCAATGAACGATAAGACAGGGCACAAAACTGACTTTGAATCACAGGTCAGAAACAGACTTGTGCATTGTGAGTTGCACAGAGATTGTGTACTGTAACCATATTATCAAAAGCAATGCACAAATGCCCTGTGCATTTGCCAACAACAGTCACAACAGATTTCACTTTTACTCAAGCAACTGTGTAAAATGGAAATAGTAATATTGTAACTCAAATGTTACAAAGTGGATTTTTTATTATTTTTATTTCAAGCAATTTGCCTACAGAGTATGATCCCTTTTTTTACTACACATTGGACTTTGTGGTCTACATACTGTATACCCTATGGACTATTTATTTAGCACAGTGACTCTTTTGTTTAGACATTAAACCAGAAATTGTGTTTATGTCTTGTCATATACAGTTTTGAAAGAAAAATGGCAAGCATAAAGATTTGAAGCTCGGCCTGTACTATTAAAACCACCTGTCATGTATGTTATGACTTCTCACTAATTGAGAGGTTGTTTGGTTGGCTGACTCTATTATTGGTAGCAGGCTCACATGTTCCTTGGATGCTTTAATCTGGTTTGATTCTATTTATTCTAGATGACATTACTACAGTCATGGAACCAACAAGGAACATCATTAGCTTAACCCATGCTAATACGCTGCCGACCAACATCAACATGTCCAGTGATGTTTGTGGTTATGTTCTTCTATGCATTCTTGTTCAGTATTATTATATTTACCGAATGTGGACAATGCTTTGAGATGTACTACCCATGAATTATAATGAAATTAGCCCTTGTATAAAATAGTGAAACAAAGACTATTATGATTTGCAATGTCACTCTCCATTCCAGCCAAAATGTGCAGCACAGCCCGTTTTCACAGTGGTGATTTGAAACAGTGGATTCGCAGCAGCTGACTGGCCAGATCTGCGGGACGCGCTTGTCGTTTTCTATCCTTACCTTGGGGGACATGGATTGGAGTTGCAGATTCGCATCATCGCGGGCGGCCGGCTCGATTGGTCGCAGAGAGCACCGTCCGCCTCCTCCCGCCTCTCCCTATGGAGGCACTTCAGAACAGCTTCTTGTTTACCTGCAGGAGGGAAGAAGAGGCATCTGAGAACAGAGGCCTCCCACTCAGAAGATGACAAATCTTTAACAGGACAAAAAGCACAAAAACACCATAGTCACGATACAGCGCTCTGTTTACGGCAGCTAGTTCCTGATTTTGGGGCGTGCACAGCAATAAAAAGAAACTAAAAACTAAAAAAAACATTTAAAAAAAAACAATAATCATATTGTTTTTAATGTGAGCTGTCGTGGACTTACTCAAATATTCAAACAAGCAATTAGAGCAGCAAATGTTATCTTAATAATTTAAACAAAAGCTTAATTCATGGATCATACTCTTGCTCTGTGTATAAAAGAAAACCAGGACTCTCACAGGCTTTAGTTACGGCAAGAGGACTGCAAGGGGAAAGTGGTACAGTATTAAGGATCTATTTGAATCCATTCAAAATTTACTGAATGTGCTATTTGAGGAATTACAGTATTCAGATCATTACTGAATAGCATTCTAGGTGCATATGTTGATCTGTGTTTACCGGATGCACAGGACGCAGAGCAGACAGTGAAACCCCCGTACTCCCAGTCGTAGTGCCGCTGGTCGTGGTGCTGAGGTCCATGGGGCGGGTGGAGATCTGGGGTCCCCCCGCAGGGCCGGGGGTTACACGCTCTCTCAGACAGCGGCCTCTCTGCCCCACACTCCTCCTCCGGCAGGTCCACTTCCGTCTGAGAGAAGGTCAGAAGTACCCTGCACTTCACCTCACGGGTCTGGTGACCCAGCCCACAGGTGGCGCTGCAGGGCGACCACGGCCCTGGGATAAACCTGAATAAAGAACAGCAAGCAAGTCTTAGTTACGACAAACTAAGACATTTACAGGCTAGTCACAAATGACATACGTTTGATTTGGTATTTGTAATAATAATAATTCTGTACATGGCACTTTTCATACAATGGTTACAGTTGAAAGTGCTTCACAGACAAGCATGCATATTAAAAAAACAAAAGCATCAAAAATAAATTAATTAATTAATTAATTAATGGCAATACATAAAACATAAAAAGTAAAGTATTATTAAAATACAATGTAAAACTGCTCCATTTCCCCAAATTATTCTTTAACCTGTAAATAATGTAAAAATACCTGTAATGTAAAATGATGTCATTCTGTAAATAATAACCTTAAATTGTATGCCTTTTGCCACTTTTTCACCACTATTTGCCTCTGTTGTTGATTCATAAGATGTCAGACAAGCACATGCTTTCCTCCAAAGCATGTGATGTCAACCACTCTTATCACACAATAAGGCTGACACTGACATGAGTTGGCAGAAGACTTCATATGCAGCTCTACAGCAAATTTGCGGGCACCCGATCAGCCAGCAAGAGTCTCAGATAAGCAATGAAATACTTTCATCCAAGCCACCCTGAAACCCTATCATGCTTGGGAGACACTAGAGCCAACAGTTCATGGGCCTGTGGTGCTGCTGGCTATGGTCAGCACTGCCACAGTCCAGATTTGATATCAAACGGTGGGGCCCATCCATGCTGTGCTGTATGTACTGCTTCCGGGTGAGAGTATTGCTATCTTGCTGGACTCCTGCTTCTCCCTGTATCCAGATTGCCCTACTTGGATTTCCTAAGTGCATGTTTTTGCTTTAGACCTTAAACCCTAAAATACCCCTATATCAGTCGTTGTAATGCCAGATGGTCAACAGAAAGTTCTATTCTATAAGTATACAAAATATCCTTCATTGCACATTAAAACTGTCAGGGCCAATCAAAGATAAACACAAAATTGAAATAACATAACTGTGGTTAAAACAAAAAAAATATTATTTTTTATATAAAAAACCGAGACAGTGAACTGTCCCTGTAATAGGATGAGTCACCCATCAGCCCATAACCTTTCATTTTAAACACATTAAATCATAAATAAGAATATCCATCTAAATGACAAAAGAACTTCTGAACAGGGGATGCACAAGTTATTTGCAGGTGGCTCTGTTTACAATATATTTAATGATTCATAACTTTGTATCAGCAATTTATTATTGCTAATATACAGCTTTTTGGCATACCTTTGGAATAGGGAAGAATAGGTTCAACAGAGGGAGATTTTAATGAAAACTGTGCGTCACATTTTTCTTCAAAAATATAATGTGCTCTATGTCGCCAGACTCCCATGCTGTCATGTAACACAGCAACTGGGGTTACTGGCACTGGATATTATATGCCTGTTATAGCCAATGTAGAACTATAGGTTGCATGCCTTCACTCCAACCCACTTAAGTACTTTATTGTTTACTTTGACAGGATGGGAGTTGCAACTGTCCATTGTCTAATAGCTGCTGATTTAATGATGCATGCGAAAACACAAATCTTTAGCATCTTTAACAGGCATGGCCATCACAGTTCTACTGCAAATTACGCCTACCATTGCGCCAATTATCATCAAATTATAGAAGAAAAATATAAATGGCAGGGAAACTGTTCCAATAAAATATAAGTGGCAGGGACATTGTTCCAACATTTAATGAAACACAGAACAAGACTTAGTTAAACCTGCTGGAAAAGTAACAGTAAATCAGTAAATCTACCTAATTTAATTCATTGCCACTTAAATGCATTATGAAATTTTGACTGGCATGATTTGGCCAATATGCTCTTCATTTTCAAAATTGCATGAGAGAATATGAAGAACGCAAGCCAGAAAAGTAAACTCAGTTTTCTCTTTTATCAAATCCAACAAAACATACTCTGGGAGCACGGTCAGGCCACAGAGTCTGTGGAAGCGTTTAAGCATGTCCAACTGCAAAAACTCAACCTGAAAGTCAACACGCACACTAACGGGACTGCTGTCTAAACACTATCCAAGCTTAAGGGATTACCTTTTATAAGGCTCGCAACTCCATAAAAGCCACAACACGTCATGTTTTGACTAATGTGGGTGCGTTATTAAGGGATATCATGATGTCAGAATTGCAAGACTTCACGCAATCAAAAAAAAAAGATTCACTTCTCAAGTGCTGCACTGGACCTGGAGATTTATCAAGAGGAAGGTCTAGAGCAACTTAGAAAACAGGTGTTGGTAACTCCATAGCGGCTGTGCAGTGCGTGAAGCGCGCACACTGGTGTCATGAGTGAGGTATCGCTCTTGACAGATTCCAGCGCCTACTTATCAACTGTCGTGAGTCACGACCAGGACCTTGCCTACACTAATCGTATTGTTATCAGAGGAGGAAGTGAGCGAAACAGAGGAGGGCAAAACAAGAGGCCGCCGGATAAGCTGTGTAAACTACACTAGAAGAATAGGCCTAGGCAGCACTCAAGCAGTGTGTTATCAGCACTGAGAAGAGAGTGGCATGAGGGCCTGCCTTCGATATGAATAAAAACCTCCTGTTGGACAGCAATGACTTACGCTTGAATCCAAATGCAAATTCCTCAGCCAAGAGGAATGGGGGTATTCTTTGATGGCAAAGCTAACCAACCTTTGACACAATCCACTGTATTCTCCTAAATGTAGCACCATGATTAACAGCATGTAACAAGAAAGACCCCACGAGTAGACTGTAATATATCTGTAATATAAGCCTAGTTATCAGAATAACAGAAGATCCAAGCAACCCTCTGTCAAGTCCCACCTCTGAGGATGATGGCCTGCGATGTTCTTCCCTTTCCCACTGTGAATATTTAAACACTCACCCCACATACTTTCTACTTTCTGAGGTTCTCGGATAGCTGACTTGGTAGACCACAGTGGCTGACGTATGTATGACTCTTCTGGCATGGCTCTCTATTGTGGCTTTGAACAGACAGGCATATTTACTCCCTTGGCCACGATTAATGAAAATATCATTTCAGAGTTTGCGATGATAATTCTAATAATAGAACACTCTGGGTCTTGAAAATGAACCCAAGCATGTTGCGGTAACCACCGCCATTCACGCTCACATCCAAACCCCTGAGTCCATTCCAGTTTCAATAGGGGGGTTGGATGTAAGATGCCTTTAGGGGTTGTCTAGGGCTTCTGCAGTAACAGGGCAAAAATGTGTGCAATAACTTCCACATGTGTGCTAGTAAAGAGAACCTGGGGATGAGTTCCCCCAGACATCCCCGACTAGCCGTGGAAGTGAAGCAAATGTTCATTGGTTAGGAGGGATGGGTCACCCCGATAAAGACCGGTGGCTGTGACTCACGTTGGCTCCTCCGAAGCAGTTCTGGTCTCCTCCAGTTCATGGGCTTGTTTTAACCACGGCAGCTTTGCTTCCACAGGAAGTTTTTCTGGAAGGGCAGAGAAGCCATCATTACCTGGACCCTTGCAAGAAAAGCCCCTTCCCTCCAGGAATACCTTATTGGTCAAGTATTACTCATGTCCTGTTGTCCTGTGTCTAAGTAGCATTGTCAAGAAAAAGTCATAACTGTCATAGAGGCCACAAAAATGCAATAATTGTTTTTTGTGTAACAAAGCCAAACATTTCACCATGTTTCATTCAAATCCTTCACTTTAGCTGTCCTGTTCCAAATCAAATAGACAGGTTAACACAAAGGATCAATCAAGCGGCTGTCCACTCATAGGCAGACTCAAGTGAGCGATCACTTGCATGAAAGTGCTTTATCTCTTGGATATGAGAGCAAATTAGTCATGCTACTACCACCTGTGCTGTGGTTCTTTTAGTAATCCATCTTTCTGTCAAGGAACTAATAATGTAGAGTAGCTCTCAGAACCAGACAGCTGATGCAGTCAAGGGAACATGATATTTATATTTTTCAAGCATGAATCTAAGTCACATTCTGTGATCAACCATAACCATTATCAAAGAGACATTCAGTGCTGACTATGTAGGCTATATATCGACACTTTACAGAAGCATGCAATGGAATAACAGTTTGGCTTGATAATGGGGGTTTGATACTTGCAGTATTGGGAAAGCCATAGAATTGGCCTCAGACTGCAACAGGATTCTGAGTAAGGCACTAAACCCTCAGGTTTCAAACTTAATACTATACACATAATTTTGCTTTTAGCGCAAAATGGCAAATAACGCCATAAAACATGGTTCTTTTTACTTCATTCTTGCTAATTGTTTTGGTTACATCTGAATCTGGATGAGTCAAGGTGACAGCTGCCAGTGTGTGAGTGACACATTCTCCCATCACATAGACGATAGCGGAATAATTGGCAAAGTCACGGCATTCCTATCCAGGAAGCCCAGCGTACTCTTTTCACTGTCTGTCAGTCAAGTCTTTAAAGAGCTGGCCCACGGGGAGCCAAGGAGAAAGCAGGCAGAGCATGATAACACAGTGTGAATATTAAACTGCAGATTATTAGAAACAGATGAGGAAGTGCCCATGAGTTCACAGTGGATTATTAGGGATGCATTTAAGCCAAAAAGACCCCTTCCATGGCCTGAAAATCCTCTGGCCTCAGCTGACGTTACAATGCCTTTATCACACCCTGGCAAGCTGGCAGGGATCACTCCATTGAGCTTCGTCAACCCAATTTCTTATGGAGTTCAACTTCCACCACTCAAACAGAGACACTCTAGGTCAGTGGTCTCCAACCCTGTTCCTGGAGAGCTACCGTCCTGTAGGTTTTCATTTCAATCCTAATTTGGCACACCTGATTCTACTAAATAGCAGCTCAGCAAGATCTCTAGCTGATGAATGAGGTGCGCTTTGTTAGGGTTGGAGTGAAAACCTACAGGACGGTAGCTCTCCAGGAACAGGGTTGGAGACCACTGCTCTAGGTGATGTGTTCTACCATTACACCCTAATTTTCCCCAGTGTGCAAGCACACAGTAGACTTTCACCCTGCAGAGTAAATTACAGCCACCAGGCCGGAAATTTACAGGAGGTACATACCTCGAGGCTTGAAGCATGCAACGGGCACCAGGCAGTCTTCTTTAATGTGTGGCTTCAGCCCTGCGTTGCACCCTCCGGTGTGCTGCCCTCTGTGATCAATGCACAGAACCACTCTGTAACGCAAGCCACGGCCACAGGTAACTGTGCACTGGAAAATTAACAAGCCATTACAATACCTCACTCTGCGGCCATAGGCAGTTTGTATTTATTCAACACAAGACATCATAACAGCAGATTTCATGCATTGTAGCAGGTCATAAATAATGGGTTGATTATGGGCCTTACTTAAAAAGTAAGAAAGATATGGGTGTGACAGGTCTTAAGAGCAGAGAGTAAGGTTAAGGTTGTGCTCACCTGAGACCACTCCATGGCCATCCACTGAGGGCAGTCAAAAGTGTTGCACCTCTGTCGCACCTCAGGCCGGGCGGAGTACGTGCACTTCCACTCCTCCACCTGAGAGATCAGGCCGTGCATGTCCTCCTCTACGCACATCACGCTCCTGTCCTGGCTGCCCCCTCCACACGACACTGAGCACAGCGTCCAGGGATTGTGCTCCCAGCTGGAGAGAAGGGAGAACACAGATCAGCGTGGATGAACCAGTTTCTACAGCCTGCCCAAATTCATCTTTAACAGACAAGGCAATCCATCTACAAAACACAAATAATGATACCTTTGTGGGAGGGATGGCCAGCCATGGCCCGACAGAACTGCAGGGGAAGTTGGTCTTTGTTTTAAAGCAAAATTCTGCAATCAATTTAGACCCACAAGGCCAGTGAACTTAGCCAACCATTTAATTTAAACTGTTTTAATTGATCAATAATTTTTTTTAGTGAGAAGAAACCCTGCGGCTCTCCAGTTTGCTATCTCTACCTTAGGATCTACACAGACCAGTCACCACAATACTTTGGTTTCACAAATATACACTGGAAACTCATGACTAGCTCAAAAAACACATTATTAATGGAAACACTTCACAAACCACAGAGAAAAGTACACTCACCATCAACACAGAACAAAAACAGAACATATAACATACGCTGGTATACGTGCTTCTTAGCAGACGCTTCTATCCAAAGCGACATAAAGTACATGAATACATACATGTGTCAGTGTACGTAGTCCCCTGGGATCTAGCCCACAATCTTTGCATTGTAACGCAATGCTCTACCTCAGCCATAGGACTACCGTATGTAACCCAGGTTATTGTACACACTTAGACATAAACCGTTGTTGGGAAAGAGAAACTATCATTACTCAATGTTTAGTAATATGACAATTACTATGATGCATACTGCCTCTTTGCCTATTTTAATTGGCGTTGAATACTGTGCATCCATTATCCTGCATACTCTTTGTGGTTTAACAACAAACAAGATAAAAAAAGAAAAGAAAGAAAAAAAGTAATTTATTGTCTCCTAACTCTAAGGATGGAAATTCTGAAATCGTCCTGGGGCCACATGTATAAACAGCGCTGAGCAGAAAAATGCCTTCAGAAAACCGCGTAAGGGAGTTTCCACGCAGAACTTCAGATGTATAAAATAACACGTGCTGTGAGAATCTGCATACCTCTGCACACGCTGGACACTATATTTACGCAATGTTTGGCGTCAGTGTGATATGGCGACACAGTGACCGAAAGGCAGAGGTAGAAAATGCGAAACTTTTTTTACGCATTCTTTTACTCAGAGTTTAATACAAGTGGCCCCTGGTTTCTTCATTTTTTGGGGAAACCGTGAGAAAAAGTCTCGACTGGTTTGTTGTGTACCCTCTTTTGTGCTGGAACGAGGATTCTCCATTCTGTGCAGTCTGCAAGAACCCTGGACCAACCCATTTCATGGGCATTCCTCACCTCATTTTTTCATCTGATCTCTGAATGTGTGGCATGCTTTAGAAACTAAGAGAACTGATATTTTGGGATGTGTGATACACTCTAGAGATTTAAAAAAACTGTTATTTCTATTTTTTCCTATTGGATGGACATTTCGTCGTGTTCTCGAACAAAGAGTGCACTTAAGGGACTGAGAACTTCTGGTTTCTATTTTAAAAATATTATTTTCTTCTTTTTGTTAAAAAAAAGAGATCTCGTATATTTTTATTTGGGTATTATTTTTACTTTCCAGTAAGTAATTAGGGCTTATTTTCAGTACAGAGGATCAATGTAATATACGTTGAATATGAGCAGAAACTGAATTGTGAATGCATACATTAAGAGTGATAACCTGATGTGATACTAGAACAGTACACCGGAAAAGAAGCATTTAATTTTCTTCTGTATAAAGTCCACCAAACAGCAAAGTACAGTTGTCAGTGTCATTTCCTTGGGGTGGATGTTTGATATTGTTGCTGCCAATCTACCAATCTCCTCAGAACCTAGACTTAGATTCACGGTAGCGCACGTTGTGGCATCAGCGGTGGGTTACACATATAACAGACAGTTCACCATTAGCAGGGACAACATACCATTCCCATTAATTATTAACACAGCTTGGCAGGAATAAATTGCATAAAAATGCACAGCATGTAATTCACATGTGCCAACTGTAAGAGCTCATCAAACAAGCACTATCAACACATTTTCAGCTTTGGCCCAACCATAGATAATCAGCATACAGTAGTTACAAAAAGAGAATAAAAAAACTAAAGTACAAAAAAGTTGACATATTGCCTTTGTCAGCCCACAAAATACAATCCAGTGGATAACACAGTGAGTGCATATGAACAAATGCCTAGTTGCATTAAAGGTTCATCCAAGTTGCTTGTGATCGCACATAAGCTGTCAGTGTATCATATTGGGAAAAGTATAGCGCTGCAATTGCAAAACTTCACAGCATGAATAATGGCCCTTTGGCTAGAGATGAACATGTTGCAAAGGGTTTCCAAACTCATATATCAACAGGGTAGTACTTGTATTTACCCCATAAAGGATGCTTAAAGAACTTCCTGATACCAGTGGTAATGATTACAGCTCGAAGAACCTGCTCCCTGGCTGTTAAATAAATCAAATCTGTACAGATATAAGAAAAAGTGTAGAGATATGAGATTGTATTTTTCATTTGCAACCAAATATAACCTATGCATATCTGCTTACGTTCAATGAGTTTACCAGCCTGGGGACACTTTAGATTATGTGTCCAATAAAGTATAACTACATTATACATTCCTAAAAATGTTGCTGATCAATGTCGAACATTAATGAACGTTAGTAAATATAAAATCTAGGGACCAGGACCTTAATGTTGAGAAATTCCACAAGGTTACAATATACACTGTTGATATGTCAGTATGTACTACTGCAATGACATTGTAGCCATGTGGAGTTTTCTCTATACTCAGACTAGCCTCCTTTGAAATAACACATTTAAAAACATAATGTTGGCTTACCTTCAATAATATATTTTAGTAATGATGCATAAAGCAGTTATCGACAACATATTAATATACAAACGTACATGCCATGTAGCAAAGCTAATGTTCAGTTATGCCTTGGATAATGCCTTCTTTTACATTATAAGGGAAAGCGAGGGAACATTGGAGACCGTTATCATTGGCGAAAGCAGTGCGCAGCTCTGTGGCCATGGAGCTCAATGTACAGAGAGGAACCGGTGCTCACCGTGGAAGTGGCTGGAAGTGGTCATACGGCATCACCTCTTTGAAGCCATCACTGGACAAAGAGAAAAAGGGAAAATCACAGTTTGGCCCACAACAAAGGATCTGTCTAAATTGCACACTGTTGACAACAATGGGAGAAATGACACACCTTTCGGGACAAGGGTCCATGTTGCACTCCTTCAACTTCGGTTTGGGCTTCTTGTTCTCAGGATAATTGCGGCAGTGATGGTCCGGCAACACGCGGTTGTAGCGGATGTCCGTGCACTCGGCCGAATTGAGCTGGTAACCTGAGAATTCAGGCACATTCACCACCCTTAAGGTCACCAAAACAAAGCTCATGGTGAGCTTGTCTGAAACAAACGGGGATTGCTATTACCTCCTCCACAAGTGACGGTGCAGGGGAAGAAGTCTGTCTCCCTCCACTGGTACCGGATGGGCTGGTAGAACATGAACTGAACCAGAGTGTCTCTGGGAGAGACATACTTTACCTGCAGTGGACCAAAGGGTGGACCTGCGTTACCTCATCTACAATGCCGCAGATCCAATAGCCAACATACTTTTCTGTCTCCGTGCGCTCCACATAAAATCAAAATAGGCTGCTCAGAGTGCCTCTAATGCCAAACAAAACCATCTGAGGCTTTTATGGTCACAATTAGACTGTGTTGAGTCAAACATTGGACCACATTTTAGTTAAGGTTGTTTACACAAAGACATTACTTTGACATATATAAATGTATCACACAACAATGGAAAGGAAGTCTGATAAAATGCAACATATTTTCTAAACTAAACAACTCTAAAGTGCATCATTTTAGAGTTGTTTAGTTTAGAAAACAGGGTGCTGGAGCCTATCCCAGCATGCATTGGGCAAGAGGCAGGAATACACCCTGGACAGGTCGCCAATCCATCACAAGGCACACACACCGTTCACTCACACACTCATACCCATGGGTAATTTAGAGTCTCCAACTAGCCTAACCTGCATGTCTTTGGACTGTTTGAGGAAACCGGAGTACCCAGAGGAAACCCACGCAGACATGAGGAGAACATGCAAACTCCACACAGAAAGGCACTCAGCTGGGATTCGAACTCGATACCATACAGTGTTGCATACATTTAAGTTTGTGTTTCCTTTGATTCAACACAAGGGTAATTAATTTTTCAATTACATGTTTATCCTCAAAATTTTTTACATAATGTGTGTAAAGTTTGTTAGATTTTAAAATATATTTTTAAAAACTATAAAGAATGCACACAGTAGAGTGCAGACCTCCACCAAGGCACAACCATCTCCCCTCACATGAATGTGGACAGCAAATTTCAAGGCAATCCAGGGATTACTTTATGAGATATGTTTGGCCTGATGGTGGCGCTAGAGAAAAGTTCATGGGGTGACCAAAATCAATAGGTTTCTTCCACTTCGGAACATGAATGCGCACAGCAAATTCAATGACAATCAGGCCATGATTTTTTGAGATACGTCAATCACAAATTGAAAGTTTAGCCTGATGATGGCGCTAAAGGAAAGGTCATAGGGTCACCAAAATCAATAGCTTTCTTGCAATTGGGAACATGAATGTGAAAAGCAAATTTCATGGCAATCTGGCCATTACTTTTCCAGATATGTCTGTCGCAAATGGTTGCACGGTTGTCATTGCGTAACCTAATTAGATCTAATTAAAAACTAAGAAAACTGAAGACATTGTAAGCTGCAGATATTTGGAAGTACAGTAAAGTAAATAACACACAGCACGCCCGATTTCAGGGAATAAATCATTTCAGTTTAGGAAATAAAAAAATTATTTCTGAAAGATTTATTCTATTGGCAGTGCTGCCTCAATGTCCACAGGGGAGTGTGAATCAAAAGCTGTTGCAACTTTTGGAAGAGCATACAATCGAAGTAACCACTTGAGAAGCACACCTAATTCTTTTTGCAACTGCAGCAACAGCATATTACATATATTCAGATAAGCTTGTATTTTATTGGAGCCCATCAAAGGCATTCAGAGGAGTATGATTTTTCCAGTCCTTGCCTTGAAGATGAAGTCTGCAGTTAGGGGTCCATGGGCCCGTAACGTCTGTCTATCCGCTCCTCTCTGGAAATCCACAGTGGTGTTTTCTATGATGTACTGCCCTGGTGAGCCGAAGCTGTGTTCCTCTTTCCACCCCTGAAGAGTGTGGGACTCCAGTACTAAAGAACAGTGTGGACACAGACAGATAAAATACACAGACTCCATCTCAAATGGTCAAGCAGCCAATCTATTCACTACAACTACTGCTGCCAAAGTCTCACAATCTACTGTACTGCTATAGTAACTGTAAACACTATACACATATACATATAGTGACTTGCACTGCTTATTACTCAACTTTACAGCAAAACATTTGGTGAAGCAATGCAAGTAGCTCTAAATGCTTTGCCACACTGAAACTAAACAAAATAGTGTCAAAATGTTTTAAATGTAGATGTATAGCAATGTTGCACATACTGTATAACAAATCTGCCAATGTATCAATTTGCCAACATCCACTGTGGTGAAGGATAACCACATGATAGGCTACAGATGTGCTGCATAAACTAGGAGTGCTAAATAAAAACCAAGGGCAGATAAAAGCCACAGTCATAAAGGTGACAATCCAGTGAGGACTAACAAACAGCACCCTCACGTTCCAAAGTGCGCTGAGCAACACGCTGCATATCTGAATCAATGGGCATATTTTACCTGGAAAAGTGAGTGGATAATTGAGCATACTACAAAAAAAAAGAGTTGAGACATGGCGATAGCTCCTTCAGTGGGTGTTATAATAGACCTCATATTAACAGAATGCTTTCCCATGTAACTGGACACCTATCCTCAGCTGTCCAGTGATGCAATCTCAAGATAGTTCTTTTTTCTTTTGGCAATGCGCGTTCATCTCACAGCGATTGTTGAGATTCATCATTCAATGACCATTAAAAGCTTCCCAAAATAATTTTTCCATGATCAGAATGACAGACAGTGACAAATGACAGACATAATTAACAGTGTCAATAAATGCCAGACCTTTTAAAAATGATCAACAGTGTGTGATGTCTTTTCAGAACAGCTTAATTATGGTGTAGTTGAAACCATTAATGGATAAGTTATTGCCGTGTCATGCATATAGATCATTTTTAACCCAGAAAATGGATCAAGACAGACTGTATGAAAGAAATATGATCATAAGTTTTCAGACTAGGTTTGGAAAATATTTACTTTAACTTAAGTTCATGAACTAAAGACTTGGGCTCTGGGGTTTCTAAATCTTACAAAGTTTTTTTACCCCTTTAAACTTTGGTTAGCTTTTCCATATATTATTAGTCTCTTGATAGCTGATAAATGATCTGTAAAAGCAATTTTAAGGTCAGTCGGAGCCCATTTTGCAGCTTCCAACCAAAAAAAATAGCATTCACACCTGGATCTCTTTGTTATTATGTTCATCACCGATATGGCTAACTCATGTGAAAACGGCACAAATTTTCAAGGGATAATATGTGTGCAAAAACAAGTCTTAACAAATCTTAACAAGTATTTTAGTCATATTTTGACTTAAAATCTTAATTCTATTTCTATTGCCAGTGAGTAGAGACAATTTGACACATTTAGATTTGCAAATGGGGTAAGACAATTTCACTTGACAAACAAAGAGGAACTTAAAACAAGATAATATTTTGTACTTGAGCGAGCGAGAGAAATAACAATTTAAGTCTGATTGCTAGACTAAAACACTTGTTAAGACAGACTTATTTTACAGTGTGGAATAAAATGGCAGTAGCTGTCTCTAATAGACCACTGTGTGCAACTGAATGCCTGCCACAAAGCCTCAAGATTACCGGCATGTGTCTCTTCGGAGCTTGACTCCTGCAAGCTACACCGTGGCCCCCATTCAGCCTGCAGCCTGTGAACACAGCTCCGCTACATTTTCAGAGACATGCACAGACTGTGGGATGTGACCATCGAAGGGTTGTTATCATTATCTGTTCGCTGAGTTTGCTGAAGGTTTCTAACCTCGAACGGGACCACATGACATGCAATTAACCCTTGTGTTCGGTTTTGGTGAAATTGACCCATTTTAATAAAAGATGAATGACACTTCTGAGATATTTCATAACCAGTGACAAAACCGGTGTAAATTTGGTTCATATTCTGTGTTTCAATATGTTGTTCATCTGTATTTGCTTTATTTCTTTTTGCCTGTATGGTTTCTTTGAATATAATAAGATAAAGATGAAAAATAATTGAGAATGTGAGTTCAAAACAATAAATATTAATAATCTGCCACATGAAAACCTGTTTCATTTTAATTCAGATGAAAATTTCACAGATAAACATGATTTATGCCCCGATGCCTTCATTATAATGGATTTTGTAAATAAGTCACATCTTTATCACAAATGAATGACACTTTCATTTGTGATCTGGCAGAGGCGCATGGCAACCATTAACCATATATATCATTTATATTGTTTGGAATTGAGATAAAGATAATATAAATTGAGCATTTTTGCATAAATTTTATTTCTGTATTGGTTTCAAATCCCAATAATATCCCGGGTATATTTGACCCAGGCTAACAGTTTCACAGGTGCCAGTAAGCAAACATAACACAGGGGTTAAGGGCAACTATATTTTAGAATTTTGTTGTGGGAAAACCATGTGATTCTCACAGAGCTCAGTGGCCTGAGCTGCACTGGGATGACTCCTGCCTCTTAGCATTGGGCCAAGCAGCTGCCAGATGATTACAGGAAGAATGAATGTGAGACTGGGAGCAGAGTGAGTCGGGGCTGCTATAGGCTGGCTTCAATCTCATTCAAGGATTGGTTATATTTATGTTGAAAAGGGTCCATTTGCCTGGAAAAAGATATCTGCAAATGAAGTTCTACTTAATGGAAACCTGTTCAATTCTAACATAAACAGAATGTTCAATGGTATTGTCAGCTCCACCAAATAACCAAATACTTTACGGTACACAGCCCAGATCCAATATTTTGAAGAAATATACCACAGCCATTAAATAAGCAAGCAATGTCTCGCGAATGGGTACACGTGTTCCCTTCTAACACATAATTTGATGACTGTTTGAAAGCCAGCTAGCAAGAACGGCACAGATAAAGCCTCACAGACACATAGCTCATGTAGGGAGCCTGAGAAAGGGCCACTGATGGGATGTTTTCAAGGTTTATTTACTGTACTTGCTCCATTTGGAAGAATAGCACCCTTTAAAAAATCTTTAGAATGCCTTTTCTTACAAACATTACCCATTTTCAAAGTTAAAAGAAACAACCGCGAAAGTGCACCGTCCATTATTCTTATAACTGCATGACCATCATGTTGAGCAGCAGGTTGCATGGATTCACCCTTTACATCCCAGCCACACTGAGCGTCAGTGAAAGGCCTTTTCTGCAGGAGTGCTGAAGGAGAGAGTTTACTCACAGATGACATCGGGTCCCTTGGCTGTGATTCTCATGCTACGACTTCCCAGGGGAACTTCAATCACAGTCTTCACAGCTGTGGGCATGGGCACAAAAGTGGGATGTTATTAAAACTTCCATCTGATTTTATATACACTGTTATCTACACATCTCTTCAGTGATTTAATACATGTGTACCCACATTCTCAAAAATAAACCAGGATAGTCTTTTCTGTGGTCCTCATTGCCATCACAACACTCTCCACATGTGGGTATAATAATCTAAATAAATCAGGAGCTAGTGACAGTGAGGGATTGTGGGAACAGGAGTCCCAAAGCCAGTTTACACCCAAGCTTCAACCTTGATTTATAGACTGACAAGGACACTGTCAATGACTAAATTGTGCCACAGATTAACAGAGCTAAACAGTAATACAATTGTTGTTTTGTGAATGTTGAAGAGAATGGACTTGTACAGTATATAAACCCAAGCCAACAGTGACAAAGGCCATGGTTCAAATGGTTTACCAAGGAAAAAATGGATGATAAGCAAAAATGACAATGAAAATAATGACAGCATAATTGAAGGGTTCCATGAATAAATTAATTTCCCAAATGTCAATTCAATCCAAGTATGAGAATAATTGTGAAATTATCAAATCTGTTCTAGTTTATCCTATTCCTGAATTGTATTTGATCACGGCCAATTAATTCCACGGACTAAGTAGTCACAGATGAAACTTTAATTTTCTTAATCTATTTTGTAAAGGATTCAATGTTTTTCAAGAATATCCTTCGTTGTAAGGGCTTAGAACATTCAACAGCAAGTGCACACTGGAGAGGATTAAACCGTCCTCATGAATCAGGAAGAAATAAAATTTAAATAAAAAGCACAGCTGCCCTAATTCGTCCTGGGGAGCCTCCTACCCCAGTCTAGGAACAAGTGAGGTCACAAATCATATACCCAGAGGGGGACAGGGTCTAAATGTATCATGTTACAGCCAGTTTCATACAACACCATTGTAGCTTACATTCGCAGCCTGCAACATGAGGAAGGAGCAACCAGCGGGCGATAAAATCTAATCTTTAATGAATAACCACCTCAGAACACGCATGTTAACAGCCCCTTCAAGCACCCGAGGTGCACGTCTCAGTCTCTGCGATTTCTCTTCTTTTTTTTTCCCCCTCACTCCCTCTTTTTTTCGTCTGACCTTTTTTCATTTTTTTTGAGCGCGGAGCCTCCTTCCCACTTGTGGCCGATAAGGAGGCGGCGGTCGGATCCCGGGGCGTTTGCGCATACCGCGCGGCAGCGTGCTATCAGATATGAGGCGGAGATTAGGTCGCTCAGGCCCGGCGACCACTCTGCAGCGGGCTTATAAACGGCGCGTAATTATGCAGCGCTTTAACAGCGCGCATTAGTCACCCTCCGCCGGCGGGACGCGCTTTATCTCAGGAATTTCTGAGGGGGCCATTGGACAGGGCTCCAGTCTGCTTCTAAATGCTGTGTCATATCTAGCCCTATGTACAACTCCCAATTCCAGTTCCTTTGACAAACTCATGAGAAGAAGCTTTTTGACCATTCTCACAAAAAATAAAAAAGAATAACTTTTGTGGCTGTAACCCTACCCTTCCTTGGAATTGTGGGTCTAACACAAATAGGCAAACTCGGACAGGCTAGAAGTGTTAGGATACATTTTAATACAATTAAATTAAACTGTGTTTCAACAAAAATATATAACATTCACTAACCAAATATATCATAATTTCTAATTACTATGGCTGATATAGTTCAGGTGTCAGGCCACCCAAGCAAATAGCACAAAACATAAGTCCAGCGAAGAGATCTGGTGGTTGTCAGTTTGGCAATAAGTAATGTATTTGTCTTCCAGAGAGACTGTGTGCAATAATGGGGTCAGACATTACGGAACCGGTTCAGCTATTTTCAGCCTGTGCCAGTGGAGGACGAATGGTGCCAGTGGTCCTCGCAATGCAGCTAAAAAGTTACAATTGTGCCACACTGTCTGTCACACTGACGGCTCTGGATGTGCAGTCTCGCTGTTCTCTCAATTTCACAGGCAAAACAAGGACAAACAGGCTGTGACCACAGAGGCACTGCTGCACAAAGACATCGCACAATGAATCAGCGCTGACTGCATTCCATCTCTGAGCAATTTAACTCTGCTGATTCACTCTGTGCTTTCTTCGTGCAGAAGTACTCATAAAGACCTCTCTGACTGCAGCCTGAATGCCCATGTTTTGTCTACTACTATAACAGAAACATGGGCAGCACGTCCAGTTCTCTATTACCAGACAATTATGCAGCAACAATCTGCGACCGATGTAAGAGCCTTCTGTTGCCTTGTAAAGGGCTCCAGAACTCTAACTCAAATTTGAGTTGGAATCCTGGCAGATTTCCATTGATTCCATCTCCGCCTTCCTTGTCACAACATGTTACATCTGTCATATGTTGTGACATGATCTTGAAATACGACACAAATCAACAAAACAGACTTGTATTGAGGTACTATTCCTCATCAGGAATGTGGATCTGGTTAGTAATTCAACATAATGGAAAATGTAGAATGTAGTGGCTTGAGATAAAAAGCATATACAGTTGGACACTGTTTGTGTCTCTCAGGACAGGGAAATGAAATAGAAAATGCTGCAATCCCCTAACTTGTGAAGAAATGTATCCTGAGTGAATTTACACCACTCAAAGGAGTCCATAAATGATCCTTAGGGCCATCCAAAAATGATGCAACAAGAATAAATAAGTTAAATGCTCTGATATTTGGCGTCAGGTCAGGAAAAGAAACGCTTAAAGTGAACCACATACATCTACTGCATATGTATCTACTGAGTGATTGTTTGAGGCTTGTTTGAAATCTCAGACCTTCATGACTTACAACCATTTAGCCAACCATGTGTTCCATACTGTACCAGCTTCACCCCCCCACCACCAATTGCCATAGAGATCCATTTAAATGCAGAGAGGTTATAGTATCGCTTGTAAGAGTACCTGAAAATAAGATATCAAGAATGTTGATGTTGTTGTGTCACAGACATAAAAAAGTCACGGCATGCAAATGATATTCAACCAAATAGTAAACATGGCTACTTTATTTTACATTATGTGTATTTGTCCCAATACTTATATAGTTATATAGACCAATAGTTGGCCTGAAATAGGGGAACTGTGTAAAGAAAATGTTATAATTTCTAAATGGTGAATCCAATATTTATACAAATAATCTCTAATAAAAGCTGAAAATATGTAGTTTAACACATGAATGGCTTGATTTCAAATGTGAACTTTTGGACTATAGAGCCAAATGAAGAGAAAATGCTTCCTTGTCCCAAAAAGATTAACATATTATTTAGATTTTCATTAGCCTTCAATTCAATAGCCTTTTCATTATTTGATCGTATGAATAACCTATGCTTAATGTAATACGAAAATGCATTTTGCAGTATTTCTGTGGGATAAAAATGGATTTTTAGCTTATATGTTGGGGACAAATACTTTAATAAATTAATAAATATGGTATATGTACTGTAGCATTTAGTGCTTCACAACAATGGTAGAGTGAGCCGAATCACCTTAGCAAAAGAAATGAAAGAAATGCTTTGATTAAATCCAGAGGTGGCCTGGAGGACCAGAGTGTTGACTGTGGTACATGTTAAGCACACCTACCCATGTAGCTTTCAGACAGGACATAAGCCCTTAACTACATTCAGACATCCCCCAGACACATACGCAGTACAAAAGTGCTTTTTAATTATTATACTTCTTCCAACTTTATAAATGAAAAATATATTGCATGTACGTATAAGAATGATTTCAAGTCTCGGTCACCTTCCGTGCTTAAGGCACGTTAAGGAAAATCACTTTACAGCAAGGCGTGAGGTTTATAAAAGGGTTGAATGTTAGTGTCATTTTCTGCAGTTTTGAAACCAATTTTCCCTGCTGTAAGTGGGCAGTGCTGCCAGCAATTATGCAGAAGGAAGACTGCCAAAGCCTTTGGTGCCCCTAAAATAATCATTTTGGAAGCAAGTCCTGGAATTTATGAGCATAATAAAATATGTCTAATGCCATTTAAAAAGTTGTCCTTTCTCTTAGTGGCCTAAAAACATTCATCACATGCACTAATGTGATCTTCAAATATCAATGAGAACGACGAGTGTAGTGTATGATTGCGCAATGACAACTGCTGTGGAAATTAAATGTTACTTTAAAAATAGTAAATGTAAGCTTAAATGATGAAACAATTTAAAATAAACGTTTCCTCAGGACGAAAAATGTGTCATAAAAAAACAACTGCAATCAGACCAGCCATATACAGCGTTTGCATTCAATGCTGAAAGCAGCGTCGAAACATTCAGGCAAGAGCCACAAAACCATCACCGTCAGCTTCTCATTATGAATTTAACAGCATATTAATAACAAGGAGACAAGGCAACTCTGGACTGTCTTCCAAAAAATAACAGCCTGGAGAGACTGAAATATCATATTACTAGTTATATTGAGACAAACTGTGCCAGCTCTGCTACGGAACTTAAAGGAAGCCTACATGTCGTCACTGCCCATGGTGAATTATTAGGTAGACGCCCTTTATTAGAAAGTGCACAGCGTGCTTGGATTAAGTTACCCCAAGATTTGGTTAAAAAAGGCTCTTAAAAGGAATAGCATGATGCTGTGAAAACGCCCAAGTCTGTCATTGAAACAAACGCTCCAGTATTTCTTTGTCCGACCACTTTAACAATGTTTGTTCCGTTGGAATTTTTGTCTGAGGAAAATTACTTAAGTGTAACTGGCAGCCATTGGACGTACCAATGCTGAAGACCGAAACTCTCCAGAAACAATATAAAATTCTCTTTTCACTGCATAACATTTGAGTACATTAGCACTTGCAGCACGTACAAAGGCAACGTTGTGCGCACTATTACAGGACAGTGGCTTCAGTAACTACATAGCAGGAATTACAGATAAAAACTAGGTAGGTCCAAGGAGCCTTGGAACATTTTAGATAGCACTTTAATGCTATGTCTAACATCTTTTCAAAAACTGCAAATAAGGCAGCTTTTATTACGCACAATGTTAAATTCCATAACCTTCCTGAAAAAACTACGGAATATTCAGTTTCAATTGCTGTGCACTATATCTAGAGTGTTTTGACGGGTAGAAATTCTGTCACACTTAATTTATCCAAAACATTTCATGATAATTGAGAAGTGTAAAAATACACTTGACAGAGACATAATTGGCATTCTATGAACAGAAAACCAGTTTATTGAGAGGAAAGTTGTGCTTGTGTGCTTGTGTGCTTGTGCTCAGAGGAGAACAGTGATGCGGTTAAAAGCCTTAACCTTGACACTGCACACGTAACAGTGCCCTCAGTCACCAGTGTTCTGTAGTCCTGTCAAAAATCGTCCTGTCAAAGAGCACCAACCGGTTCGTTGCATTTGATGTTAACATGTCAATGAGTCATTATTTATAACTAGATACTTTTTTTAGCTGCAAAACTGAGTGATCAGTACACACGACTATTTTATTTTGGAAAAGGAGACATACTGTATGTCTCCTTTTCTTTTTAGAATGGATCATCAAACATTCATAGTTATGTTGATATAAGTACAATACTATGGAATCTCTGAAGAAACATAAAAGACATTCACTTGGACCGATGAGCCATTTTTAATATAGCTAGCACCTCAAAAAAAAACATTTCACATGTTTGGTTAAGGCAACATTAAATGTCAATTACAATAAATAACCTTAATGCGATTCACCTTAATACAACACTGTAAAATAGAACTGTACATCTGTAATTGGAGTGCTACCAGAAACATATTTCCAGTCTCACAGGTAATAATTTGACAGCCAAGCTTGTTAAATCAGGCTCCCAGAAAAAATCTGCAGGAGGTAGTTAGAATAAGAGCCATATATTTTACCTTCTGACTGGTACCTTTTCAACATACTGTCAACTTGTAAATTTTTATTTTGAAATCACAGTAATGACCCTTCTCCATATTTTATCAGCAGTCCCCAAAAGTAATCTCTCACAAATAAAAAGGTTACTTCCCTCCCCACTGGCTCCTTGAGAGAGATGAGTAACAAAAGCAGTATAAAATGAATAACACAGGGAATGGGCTGCATTTTATGTTAAATGCATTTTTTTTGGATTACTGCAATTACTACAATTTCTAAGAGAAGCCTTTTATAATTTCACAAAAAGATAGGTGCCAGAATTATTGACACCACTATTTTCAGTCATTTTTGCACTCTCCCTCCACATTTCTATAGTTCTATAGTGCTCACTTGCCATCACCTGCCACTCTGGTAAAAACCCTCTCTGAAATAACACTATCAGGAAACGTACATCAATGATGAATCAATTGTGTATGAACAATCCCACCCAGCTCTTTCCCCACAGGAAGAAATTTAGGATATACGTACTCTATTTTTGTAATACTCTTATCTTGAATGGATTATGTTATACATTGTGCATGCACTACAAAACATAAATCACTGCCCACAAATGTTGATATCCAGTCTGCATATGAGGTATTGTCCCTAAATATTTGAAATTGATATACATGCAGTAAAATTAAGTAAAAACATGCAGATACACTAATATGGAAGAATTTATATCAGTGTCTTTCCAAATTTCTAAATGTTAATTCAATTTGACACTACTGGCTCTTCCTGTTTTCTGAGACGTTTCTTGAATCAGATTTTAACATTGCCAGAAGTGCTTTCTGTACCTCAACATGAAAATGATTTGGATTCATATAACTAATCTAAGTTTATATGACAATCTAATTTAACAGCTTCTGCAGCGTTCTGTCTATTGAGCAGACTTGAATGTTGCAGCCATTTCAAATTAATTTCCCTTACCTTCACATCAACTAAAAGAAAAAGCAAACAGTAATTTAAAAATATTCCTTCTCCTTATAGGAGTGTCAATGAAGGCCATTACAAATATATGAACTGAAGGATGGTTTGTTTAATCAGAATAAATACTGTGTGCCACACATTCAGAATTAGTATTTCCAAGTTTTAGAAAAAAATATTCCAAATTGCATCCAATCTCTGACTGTTAATAACTGGAAAAGGATTTCACTTTTATACAACTTTCAAATTACCGTACTGAAATGCATTTAGCCTGTTTAACCAACTCCAATTTAAGAAAAAATGTTTTCATTACATTTAAAAAAAAAGATTAGAAGGATATTACAAGGATAACAGCCAAAAGACAGCCATGTATTTTATTCTTCACATAAAATGTTATTATGAAAAAATACGTGCTCATTTATGAATGTCCATTGGTTAGCTCAGCCTGACAACAGTCAGAGCCAGATGGAAAACAAATAGCATAATGTTCATAAATAAACGACATAGGCCATAATGAAAATAATGCCCGGCCATGAACCAGGCCGAGCGGCCAGCGATAACTGAAAGCCGAGCTGGTGAAGCAGGTGCCAAAACGAGCGATGTTTGTCTAGAGCGCGAGTATATTTTCACAGCACTTGCAAACTCTGTGTACCTACATTCTTCAGGAGAGACGTGTGACAGGGTCTGTCCCCTCACCAGCCGGCAAGTGGAGCCGTCTCCCGCACAGACGCCGCAGTTGTCCTCCTTGGCGCTGCTCCCGAGTTGCCGATCACATCCCACCTCCTGCCAACGGCAACAGAGCGATCAGGAGGAGGGAACCGTAAGCAGTACACAACCTCGGATTTGGGGCGATTTTGTTTGTTTTCACACGATCTCCCCTCCCCCCTCCCCGTCTCCTTATAATGTAACCTTCTTTCATTGCTTTCCTTTTCTATTTACATTAGTAGCCGTTTGTAGCCAGATTCTCCGTTTCCACCTTCATCCATCAAAGGTGGTGCCGGTGCAAGCTCCTTTCCGGCAAACCTTACTCAGACCTGCGCCAGTGGCCCTCTCCCCTGCCAAGTTCTGCTTCTACAGCAGGAAAGAACACTCCATTTTAATGGAGATTAACATTTGGATCTGATTACCTTTCCTTTCTGGTACCTGCCTACATCGCCGAATGGAGAAAGCCACACACACTCCAGACAGGCTTTCAAATATCTGTACAGGGACAGGGGGCACAAGGTCTATGGTTCTTAATGGTGACATAATATTCCACTCCTCATGCCACTTTACCTTGACAGATGCCAATGCAGGCCTTGGTCTGAGTACAACAGAGCAAGGCCTGCATTGGCCTCTGTCACGGTAATGACTAGTTGAAGCCATCGTGGAACCATTCGTGGAATCGTTCGTGAAGCCATCGTGGAATCGTTTATCCCAGCAGTGCCGCAGGAAGCTTGACGGAGGAGCCATACAGCAGCACATTAAGGAGGTAGCCAGGACGGGCAGCAGTGTGGAGTGGTGCGGAGCATCAGTTAAGAAACTGTGTTTTAAACAGAAATGGTTTTAAATGCTTTTTAAGTGTTCCAATTCTTCTATCTAGCACGTGTTATCTGAATGGGAGATACAAACATTAATAAAATCTTGGTTCCAGGTACTCCACTTTTCTTCGAACGCCTTTGTAAACACTTCGTTTATTTGTTCAATGGACAGAGAATAAAAATAAAGTAATAAATTCTCTCTGTGCCAAACTGTTCTCAATTGCCCAAGTATCAAGCTAATGAACTAGAAAATCTCTACATAAATCAGTAAGCAAAGGACCAAAGAGAGGAGTGCAAATGTAGATGAACTGGCACACAGATCTGGCACACGCTCTATATCTGGTAATCAATTGATGGCAAATTAAATAAATAATATAGAGCACAATTAGAGAACACAGTAAAATGTCCAGCGTTAATTCAACTCAGAGTACAACAGACTAGTACATCTGCGTCAAATAGGAACCAGATGTATACTCTGTAAGAGTTGATTTAATAGTGAACGTTTAATAGTGAACATTTTACCGTGGAGGAAATTAAACAGAATGCACAAAGCGGTCAGCCGTCTGAACGGAGTGTAGCCTTTTGGTAAAATAAAAGTCGGGGCTCTCCATTTTCATTGAAGTAACAAGACAAAGAAAGGTTTATATTTGTTGAAAATTGCACTCCTTATTCCTTAGAAGAATTGCTATCACCATTCCAGTTAGCATATTATAAACTAAAACATGATCACTTTTGTCTTCTTTATGAACATCATTCATGAATTGATGAAACAGTGTAAATGATCCACTTGTCAGAAATGTACTATTCAGTCTGATTAAATAATTAACTTCTGTCTGCTTTGTAAGTGGTTTTTTATGTTTCAATTAACATACTTATAATACACATAATTTGGGACATGCACACTTTGGGCCTTGCGAACGTTCGAAATAATGATCAAGTATTTTGATCATTAGGCTTTAAGAATAATTGAAACACATAAAATATGATTTGTATGTCAAATCAGAGATTTGTAACAGTACCAAAAATGCTTTTGAAGTAACCCAGGGGGAAAAATGTGATTTTAATGGAGACCTTAATTATCCTGTACTCTGTTCAGCTTCAAATGTCACTCATCTGAAAGTGGCTGGCTGTGTTCATGCTTGTAAGCGAACTGCAGAACCTGGACTTCATCATGGAGAATCACTGTGTGCAGCCATTCTGTGGGCCTACGCCATGTTTTTACTTCATTATTATGAACCCCATCCCTTCCCCCAACTGGAATACTCTCAACCCCCCCCCCCCCCCCCCCCTCCAAACACATTTTACTATGCGATCTGACGACAGATTGGATCAGGAAGGGAATCTCATTTTTCCTGTGCCCACCTCTGTTCCTCGCGGAACAAACTGAATCGATGTTTCCCTTACAGATAAGGCCATTCTAGAGATTCGACCGTGCGTATATCATTTCCAAATATAGCACCAAATGAAATCATAAACGCCCTTTCACAAACACAAAGAAACAGCTTTCTTTTTTTATCCACATGGACCGTTTTATATGAGGAGTAGGAAAAAGCAAAACGCCACATTTCCGAACGATCACAGCGGACATTATTGCAACAGCGTAACACTGCACATAATGCAATTAAGCAGACCTTGGGGATTGCAAATGAAAAAAACGAACCTTGCGAAATAAGGGGGCAGAATCCTAACAGTGCAACGTACCAGGCTTCCTACGGCCCACGCCACCGTTTAGGACGCAATCAGTCCATCGGTCGGTTTTTTTTCCAAGAATGTGCCTCACACAAAGGGGAACGCGGCCAAGTTTCACAGACTTCTAAAATGCAATTTCTGCTTTTCACGCCATGGGAAAGCTGGTTTGTGAAAACAAACAACAATTCACTAACCAGTAGCTCCATTAAACGAAGGGGGGGAATCCCGTGCCCCCCCCCCCCCCCTCAGCCTGGCATCGTTAATGGCAGTTTTCATTAATTTGTAGGACAGAGGTCAATGTAATTCATTACACAGAAAGTGTTCTCATTATTTTCAGTATTTGTAATTAAATGGTTGCCCTGTGATGAGCATAAATTGTTAATTCGACACACCAGGTCGACACCCTAAAGAGAGCGTAAATGACCTTCATCATTTATTTGAACATCATGGTCAAGAATAAATGGAGCCGTTAAGAAAGGCTGAAACGGCACAACTATCCATTCTAACTCATTGCAAAGGTTCAGAGGACACAATGGAACATTAATAGTGACATGACTAATCTGTCTTGTACTTGCATATAATAACTGTAGTCATTAAAAATGATTTTTTTCCTCATCTTGGAAATGCATTGGAAATAACGCAGCGGAGATTTTTCCCTCAGACAGCAGAGGCACGGCCAAGTAAATGTAGGATCTGTGCAGCAGCCCTCCGCATCCAGCCTCTCTACCCGCCGCTGGTATGCACTGTTCTTCAGCAGACACTGCTGGGCCGGGCCAGCTCCCCACACATTGCATGGGCCTGTCTCCTATAAATATCTCTGTCTCCCGCAGCTTAGTGGACTACCACAACTCAACTGGAGTCCCAGCTGTCCACGCTAACCCAGTGCCCAGGCAAGACGTCCAAAGAAAACTGCCAACCAGTAAAGAATTGGCACTGACACCACTGGTGGTTGTAGAGGAGCTCACAAAACCGACAAAGCATTGGGAGAGGAAGTTGAGAGAAGAAACCAAAAAAGTGAGTGTGTGTGCGTGCGGGGGGGGGGTGTTTGACAGCTCCAAAGCAACTATAGAACAAGCAAATCGGTTGATGGCAATGTGCAACGTTATTCAACAACTCAAACAGGCACTAACTGCCAAAATATAAAGAAGCTCGGTTTCCTTTTCAGAGCCAGCAAACAGGGCACCAAAATGTTCATCTACAGGTCCAATACACATTCTGAAGTGCCCATGTAACCGCAATGTAATCTGTCCTCAACGCTGTGGGCGCGTTTATAGCTACGTAGCATAAAAGCATGCATAACGTCCCCTTTCCTCTGACCTTTTCACTGACCTTCGAGCTCACAGTTATGTTCAAGAAATGGAAAGAGTCACACTTTCTTCCACTCAGCGCTCAAAGTTACAGACAAAGGGCACCGGGGTTTCAGTGCGAAAGCAAACCTATTAATATTCAAATTTGGCCTGAGGAATTTTCCACGTTTCATTTCGTTATTTCATTAAGGCTTGTGGTCTCACAGTGCCGTTTCCTCTGTGTGGGTTTAGATTCCACACTACTAACCACATGAAGCACTGTGACAAGGGCTGCGGAGTCCCCATGCTATTAAGGAATTCAACAGTGTGCTTGAGTTGTAATGATGATTGATTGTGCGACATTAGTTAATACTTTGGGGGGCTTAAGTTTAGCGTCTTTATGTGCAAGACAAACAAACTTCCACACACTACAAACCTAGAATAACATGTTTTTACTGTATTGGCTCCCACTGTGGCACCCATGGTAATGCTGGTGATACAGAACTTGCATTATCTGTATCTGTCTTCTTAGCAGATGCCATTACTCAAGGATGACTTACATAGCTTAGATTTTATATATCATCCAGTTGTACAGCTGGCTTTATTTTTAAAGCCAGGTCAAGCACCTTTCCCAAGAATATAACCCCACCCAGCTCCTACCCAAGATTCCAACCCCCAAACTACTGGGTGCAAGTCCAGATCCTCACCTGCTTTTCCACAAGGCCATAATGGGTACCTTGCTGGTCATACATCTAGCTAATAATTCTTTATTTTATACTTTATAGTACCATTTACCATCAGGTTGCCATGCAGCACTTATTGGGGATTTTAAATTGAAACCAATGCAGGGAAAAACTAAAAATATATTGCCTCAAGCAGGTGACATAAAGCAATATAAAATGATTGTCAATGTCAAGTGACTAAAGTCCATATGAATTACTCCCAGTAATCATATTTAAAAATTATGGGGCGATTCAGGTACCATAATGGCAACGACAAAACATTTTAAGGAATGCTTTTAAAAGACTATGTAGGGATTAATTAGCAGATAATTCCATGACAGTAAGCTCCCTATAACGGCATATCAGGTAATCGCATGCTTGGTTTTATAACACAGTACAACTGGTCCCATTTCAATTCCACTGACCTTACTTACTCTACATAAATGCATACTCCAGCAAAGCACATAACTGTCCTGCGCATACAAAATTATCAGGCGCGACTGTATTTCATGGGACTGTATTTATATGAAACTGGCACAGCATGGCCTAAATCCATAGCTCCTTTGGTTTAACCCAGCAATACAGTAGAGGCATACTGAATCACCCTGGCTCACAGTTCCATCGCTTATGAGTAAAATGGGACAGTCGGTGTTCTAGATTACCTGACAGATGCCGCTGATGCACATGTCCAGGGAGTCCGTCTTGCAGCGAGTGCCGTCCAGCACTTTGGGCGCCAGCTCCACCACAAAGCTTTTGCCCCGGGCCTGGCATTTGAGGGCACAGGGGGCAGCGGGGTCGTTGGTCAAAGGGATCCACTCGTAGGCGTGCCCCTGGTACTTGACATCGTTGTGAGCCGAGCACTGCTGGGCCCTGAAGTCCCCGGCTTCCACTGGGCAATCCTGCGTGGATGACCTCACATTTCACACATACGCACAGCAAAGACATGCAGTACCGCACAGCAATGTATGTAATAAATCCACAACGGTGGCAATATATTTACGGCGAAGGCTGTGGAGAGACTGGCGAATATGATTTACGTTATTGCAATTTCTTATAAATAAAAGGATGGAATGTTTCCATCTCAAAGTGAAAGCAAATAGAAGAAATATTCTGTTCCATGGGGCTTTATGCTGAACGAGTGTCATCCCAAAGCATAAAGTCTGAAAATAAAGTTTATATAAAAAAGGGGTCTTTATTTGCTCTATAACTCTTTGCTTTTTTAAAGACCAGGACATTGATCTACACAAAAAAAACCCAGGTTGTTTACTTAAATCAAATGCCAGAGGAAGCCCGCATGTGCACTCTAAATTGCAACCATCAATCCTGCAGATTCCTGACCATGCCGTCCAGATCACTGTGTTAACATTCGGCGGGCGGACAAGAGGCCTGTGTGCCCCGCGTGACAGTGTTCCCCAGCAAAACATCTGCTCTGTTTGTTCCTGGCAAAAAGACATGGGTGCCTAGCCTCCGGCTTCCTCTTCGGGGACTGACTTTGAGCTCACTTCTTGCCGTAAAACGAGAAAGAATCGACTTCAAACAGCAGCTCTTTTCATGAGAAAGGGGGAAAGACTCTGTCCCCTTGATTGAGACAATTTCATGGTCCAAGGTAATGGCGCGGTGACGCTTTCGTCTCTGTGCCAGAGAAAAACAAAATAGCGCATGGCAGAACGGGCTAAACACAAACACAGACTCTCATCTGTGGCAATTATGAACCCAGACAGTCACTTATTATGGCTTATATGCCTCGCCTTTAGTTCATCCTCTTGACCGGGAGGCTGTAAATATTATGGTGGGACCACTTCCCAGTGGCCTTGATTTAAATCATTGTTAGCCTACAATAAATCCAGTTCAAACAACTTCAATAGTAAAATGACATATTTATTAAAATGAAAAGTGGAGCCCTCCTTGCTACATAAAATGCAGTTGATGGATACTGAACTTAGTTCATGCTGCAACGGGACATTGGTATTATACAGTCTGGTGTATTTTTCTTTTCCATCCTCTGTTGATGAGGAAGAAAATTAAGCAGATTGACCATGTGATAAATTGCAGTACTGCTTCTGCTGATTGCTGAACGTAGCAGCTGTGCAGGAGCCAAGCTCCATGGGAAATCTTAAAGGCTTGCATGATGCTGCATGCTGTGGACACAGCTCTCTGGATATCTCTAAACTATGTGGACACTCAAAACAGGTCTTTACCTTTACTTTGCAAGGGACTATGGTGGGGACTACTGTCCGTATTCATTACTAACGTCGATCTGCCAAAGTCATCCATAGTCGATGATTTGCTAAGAAATAAAAAGTGCATTCTAAGCTCATTGGCTGACTTACCCTGTTACTGCACGTTCTGTACCGAATGTTTCTACCGTCACAGTTTCTGTAGGGGAAAGCAAACACAAACACAGAAGCAGCATTACCCTTTACTGTGTCAGCCTGCTAATGAAGCAGTACTAACTGGCTCATTATTTGTAGCTTAATGTAATGGGTAATGTAGCATACATTTCAGTACAAAGGACAATTACATAAAAACAATGTGTACAACAAGTTCTATCAAAGTTCTGAGGTCAGCGATGACCAAAATGAACTGAGCAAACCTCTTGTGAAGAAACACAAGCATGTTAATTCATTTGCAAGGCAACTTTAGGCATACGTGTTCAGAAGACACTGAGTTGAGCATGAATCATGATCCCCCACAATCAAAATAATCAGTATGAGCCTTGTCCTTGACCAGTAAGCAGATACAAACCAGTATGTACACTCCAGAAAATGGACTACAGTATAGCAAATCAGAGGAATGAGTAGAGAAAACATGTTATTATAAGCAGTTAGGGGGTGGATTTCATAATGCATATGGTGATCTAAAGTGTAATGTCGCAACTAAAGACATATATTGTACAGCCAAGGTTATTACGAGAATTGGAAATGCAAAAATAATAAAACTATTAAGAACTTATGAGTTGCCTCTACAACACTGATATTTGAACTTGAGGATTAAGGCAGTTATGTGGCATTTAACAAATCAACAGGCATATGAGAAATCTAAATGACCTGGATCTGGGACAGAAATCAACAGTGGTTTGAAGTAATAGGAAATGTTTTGAACATATTTAACCCAAAATTTATCAGGACCCTCTGCAGACATCTCCTTTAACCTTGCGACCTGAAAGTCTAGAAGGTTCTGTGGAACAGCGAGAACAGCATCTATATCAAGGTTCATTGAGACCCATGCATAATTAGCCAGGTCAGGGGTGGGAACAAAATGGTGACGTGTCCAGAGTAAGAAGGACAGGAGGACAACTCCAAAAAATAAGGCCTCTTTCGACTTTGAAAGAGGAACAGTCGACATTTTATATTTCCCCGTGCAGAGAAAGTGATGAGAATGAAATGAACCCTGGCAGTCATTTCTTCTTGAATTAAGAGCAGCTCTGTTTCACCTGCCAAAGCTCCACTAAGCCTCATCTGCCCAGACTTCAACATAATCAGCCCCGGCACCGACTCATTCCCCCCTACTGGGCTTAAACTAGCAAAAGAGAAAAAAGTCATTCGTTCACACAGGTTGTGTCTAATTACCTCTGTGATTACTGCCAAATTGACCAAAGCAGGACATTCACATCTCCTAGCTGAATACGCATATTATAAAATGAGTATACAGACTGCTACATTGACACACATCAAGAGACGTAGGTCTGTGCTTAACAATACAGTGAAAGTACAAAGCCACGAGCACATATGGAAGCCATACATTCATCCCACCCGAATATAAGAACATTTATCTGAAACAGTAGCAGGCCATTCATTCTCCAAGCAGCCAGACCAGGAAGTTGTAGGCTATGCTAATCTCATTCAGCCAATTAGAAGCAAAACCAAGAACTGCGACAAAACAGGAATGCATTGTTATTAATGAAGCAATTAATAGCCCTTCCCATGGAAATGAGTAAATTATTCATCTACACAAAGAACAGCCTCTGCTTGCACACACGCCATGAATTACTTAGCAAACTACTGAAGGTTGTTTTGAAGACAAAGAAATAATTAAGGCCCTTTGTTGAGAGTAGCACTTAGCTGTCAAAAACAGCTGTGGGATCACAGATATGCTTTTTAAAAGAAATAAAATGTGGTTCTCTTCCTGGAGGGACGCTTAAGGCAAAGAATAGCTTCGTTCAAATGATGTTGGTGTTGTAGGAAGAAGCGAGGCTCACAGCAGCCAAGGGGGCTTAGGACTAAAAGCAGAAAAGGTGCGACTGTGGGCACCATGTATGGCGTTCCAAGAACAACTCTGGATCGAGACACATTCCGAATTCTATCTCCTGCTGTGACTAGAAAGCTTGTGTAAGGCAAAACGCAGCCGAAATGAGATTTGGGCACATTCTTACAGTCTTATGCTCTCTTTCTTCTCTCCGAAGTCCGTTAACTTTTGCAGATGGCTCTGGTCGAGGTTAAACCCGGACACCTGCTGCCTTCTGCCCCACTAGACTTGAACAGGTGCAGCGGCATGTGAATAAACCATGTTGTCCTTCTGACACTCTGAATCTGTCGTGCTGGACAGATCTGGCTTCTATCAGCTGAGTACATTCAACAGCAAACCCAGGGTATCCCAGACATCCTTTGTGAATGCACACTTAAAGGCATTGCCGACGAACGATCAATTCTCAATACTCTCATTGGTCAAGAGAACTAACCACACTAGATCACTGGATAAGACCATAATTTCAACAGCAAACCCAGAATAGTGATTAGAAAATTAGTCAATGGCCAAGGACCGACAAAACAGACCTTTTCTTTACAACTGTATTGATTTTTGAGTTTATACTGAAAGACATCATACTGAGTTAATTACACTGAAATCAGTGCAAGCTAATGATAAATGACTTTTTGCTCCTCGTGTACGTGCATAACTAGAATAGCTTGGAAATACTTTCAGCAACATTATTTTATGGTGTACAGTATCCACATATAATGGTTACGTTTTAAAATGTTCTTTAAAATATAATTGCTTTGCTAGTTTTATCACTCTTAAAGGTTGTATCAGCGATTTTGGGTGGAAACATAAATGATTTTTTTTTTTTCTCACTATCCGCTAGATGCCCGCCCCATAAGCAGGCCGTCAAAAAACCGCGTCTCTGTAGGCAGCCTATGCTCCGAGATCGTACACAAAAACAAATGGTACTACCAACCACTCAAAACCAAAATAAACAGTATTCCAACCAATCACAATGATCTGCACAAACGCTAATACTCTTATCTCGCTGAAATCTTGACGGATTTACAAACGGTTTGGTTTCTTACAAACGTTATTAACGTGGTTATAATTCTGGATGCTTGAACACTATTTTTAAAAACATAACATAATTATTCATAAGTATGTTTGTTTGGGATTTCGCTTCAGAAGTGACGTCACGTTTGTGCAGATCATTGTGATTGGTTGGAATACTGTTTATTTTGGTTTTGAGTAGTTGGTAGTACCATTGTTTTTGTGTACGATCTCGGAGCATAGGCTGCCTACAGAGACGCGGTTTTTTGACGGCCTGCTTATGGGGCGGGCAGCTAGCGGATCGTGAGGAAAAATCAGATGAATGTGATCATTTATGTTTCCACCCAAAATCGCTGATACAACCTTTAAGTGGATTAGAGCACAATTCTTGCATTTATACCCCTGTCTCAAAACCACTACCCAATTGTCATAGTTGTATTTTTATCTAACATGTGTCTATAAAGAAATGCTCACATCACTAAATTAATTCACAGAAAAGAATTGTTAGAAAACAATAGTTTTGTTTCCTTTGGTTCATAAATTCTTATCATTGCACAAACCTTTCCGTGATAATTACTGTTTATTTCTGTTTGGTGGATTTTATATTTGTGTAGTAAGAGACTTACTTACGGCTTGGCAGGGATCCTTGGCATTTACAACTCTGGAGGTGATGTGCAGGCCAACAGAAAATAATTCCAAAGATATGCACTTGAACACACTCAATATAACGGCATACAGTTGGAATGATTTACAACGGAATGTAGTACCTAACAATCACCTACTGCAGCACTATTTCCCATAGGTGCTGCATATTACCCAAATGTGTCACGGTCATAATTTGGTAATATGCGTAATATTCAGAATTTCAAAGAAACACCTAGAACATAGTGAATTGAAATTATATTAACTTTATTAAATTAATATAAATTAAACTGCTGCATACTCGTTAAAATAGCATAAAATTCATAAGTAGATTTAGGAAATGTAAAAACTATAAATGGACTGTTTCAACCTCACATTTATTTTATAAAAATGTAAAAATGTTTATAAAAATGTATTTCATAAAATGTAATTACGTAGGAGCATAAACACAGGGAGAGCAGTGTCTGTTACATTTTCCCCAGGCACGTGCACAGATAGACACCAATCACGCAAACCAGATGTACATCAGGACATGTAGCCTGACGCTGATAAAAAGAATAATGAGCCGTACTGACCCTCCGTTCAGACACCTGCGTAGTGAATAGGAAGCTCCGCCCCCGCAAGTGCGTGAGCAGTCGCTCCAGGTGCCCCAGGCATCCCAGCCGATGTCCCTTTCCTCGTCTGAGCGTGTGGTCCTAGATGCCTACGCAGGAGACACAAAGAAAAGAGGAATGAACCCCACACAGTCAGACAGACAGACAGACAGACACGCACAAACAGAAAGAGCAGTTTAGGAGGAGGGGCTGCTGGGTGGTGTAGTCAGTTCAGCACAGTGACACCCCCCACGGTTCAGAAATCAGACCTGACCATGCTGGCGCTGACTGTAGCTGAAAGCCGAGCAGGTAAGTGCCTGATTGGCATGGGAGAGAGGGTTTCAGTGGGTAGGGGGTTCATTCCGATCCGTCCTCATCTCCTCGGTCCTCGCGTGACCCGGAAATTGACGAGGTCCGCCATTTTTAAGGATGTTCCAATTTGCTAAATGCTCCCTGGAGGAGCGAGGTGCGGGGAATGAGGAGGCGCCCGGGGGATGCTTCAGCGAGGATGCACAAGTGTAGCCTTTGTGGAAGTCTTTATTTGGAATGCATGACAAAAGCTGTAAATGATTCACCTCTCCACATCTGCCACAGTTTGAAACATGAGGGGGGAAAACCCATACACAAACCTCATCTTACCGTTTCTTTCCATTGCACAGCTTTACAAAAGTGACTGGGCATTCCAATAAGTCAAAATATGTATACAATTGTCAAAAAAAGGAGCAGGAACATTAAACTTTAACATTTAAATTTTTTAAACTTAGTTAATAATCCAGTATTTTGTATTTACTATACACACTGCACTTTACTATAGCTGTGGGCATTTCAGTATTTAGGCTACTTAACTACCAATAAAAAAAAAAGAAATTTTAAGTTGGAAACTCCAGAAATACCATATGTCAGTAGCACCTGATATTCTACTAATATAATTACATTTGTAAAACAGCATGAATTGCTGAAACAGCATGCGCCATCAACGCCTTCTCCGAGAGGCTGCAGTGAATTTAAGGATTGAGGGCTTTCATTAATTTCTTTTCATTCCCAGCTCTCACCTTTGTTATTACATCATCCATGGGGAGACCCATGTGGCTCCAATAGGAAATGTTAAATACGTTCAGGAGTTTAGGGTGACCATTTTAAAGGCAGTGGAGGTATAGCTCACACAAATATAAGTGACCACTGATATATGAATGTCAAAAGCAGTGTTTAGTCAGTGAGATCTGGTTCACGAATGGTAAGACTTTTTCAAGTGCATATTGGCAGAACTACATTATATTACAGGACTAGACTAGGGTTTATTCTTTAAAAGTTTAGGCACAGAACTGCCATGCTGAGCACACTTTGGAATGTACTCTGCAAGACAGATTTCATTACTTAGCAGGCCGTGTCAAAGAGATATACGCTTATTTAAAAATAGCAAAGGTACACATAATTATCTCAGAAATAGGGTCAAAGTAGACAAAATATATTCAAAGCACATTAAAGAAAATGCAGGCATGGGCACATTGGGATTATATGACAAAATGAGGTGACAAGATGTTATTAAAGGTCAGTGATTAAAAAAACTGAAGGGGAAAAGTGGGGTACCTATCTGAGCACTGAAGAATAGAGCCAACGAAACTGGGGACAGAGGGTGCCAAGAATCTTGCCGCACACCCATCTTTAGAAGGGCCGTGCTGCTGGAAACAGACGGCTATTTCTTTGGATAAGATAACAAAGAGGTCCTGTATGCGCTGACGACTGGCCTAAATTCCAGCTAAGGTCAAGGCTCGGGGTCTTAAATATAGGCCTAAAATCCCGAAAACAACATCTCCCTCCATCTGGCTAGTGTATGGCAGCAGCGTACACACTGAAGAACAACAAACCCAGAAAAGCACGGTGCTGAATGCTGATAAAAGCTGGAGAAAAGGACCACACTTGCACTGTACGATTTCACTTTAAAGGGCTTCCTGTCTTTATCTAACCTAGGCCTGATACAGCCTGAAGGTTTATAAAAAGCCGGCCGAGAACGGGGTTTTCCTGGCTCAATCTCACGAATAATAGGAAAGTTGGCGTCACTAGGTGCGTGATGTCAGCAACTTCTGTGGTGCCAGAGTGAACATGTGATCCACTTTTTGAGGAAACTTTGGGAATAAAAGAAAATCTGTTCCTGGTACCTACTGTATTAAAGGTACCCTTTAGCCAGTTGCAGGACTGGAGACGGATTTGATTGTGTTATTTTTGGGTTAAGGCAAAGAAAAAGCTATCTATACAGTGTCACCCGGGTCAGCTCTGCATTTACCTTTGCCTTGTTTGATTCGTTTACACAGAGGTAAACGGTAAACCATCCACATGATTCGCACGATCATTCATTCAGGCCACAAAAATAAATTATCTTTTTTCAGCACTGATAATGGATAATTTATGTCTGTTGGTATGCATTTGGTTTGAACAGGATTTGGACGGAATCAGAGGCATAACTCTCGTTTCTCGAAATACTTCGCAAATTCTGGAATGCTTGTATCCACACTGACAAATTTAGATGGGACGAAATGAAAATAAAGCTGTAACACATAGATCATGTTATAGTCAACTACCGATAGAATAATGTCATCCTTTCTGTATCTGAATCAGCAAGAGCCTACAATAAATGGTAGTAATAATAATAATGATGTGAAAGGAATCTATTCCAACCATATTTGGCTGAGAAGAGAACATTCCACTCATATGTGCACAATTCATAGCTCAGTAACAGTGCTCTGAGCCTAATATAAGTGTCAATTATTACTACCCATTAGAACAGAGTTACATAGGTTATATACGACCTGTTTCCCCAGTAGTTACACCTACAGCCAAATAATCGCACCTCTTTTTTCCATGTAGAAATGTTTAATGATTTCAGGTAAATGGAGATTGGTAAATAATGTTATAATTACAGCCACCAGAGATCAAGTTAAATTAATTGTAATTATAGTTTGAGCCATTTCACGCATTCCATAAGAATCCTGTTTTATCAGTTGTTTATTTTATGAATGGTAACGTTTAAATTTTTTTGAAATTCTTTGTTGCATGCCTGAGGTGGAAAGCATACGGTGACTAGACACAATGTTTTGTGGGAAAAATCGGGGGTAAATGTGTATCTAATACACCATAAGCCTGCGTGTGTGCACGCACAAGTCTGCATGTATGTAAGAGTGCAAGGGTATGTCAGCGTGTGTATTCCATAGTCTAGACTAATTACTATAAAACCTGACGCCCAATTCTGCAGCTTTCTTGAGACTAGTTAAAAGTCTGTTAACACATGCCAATAAAAATATCTCTGCAACAGCTAATTCTCCTGAAATTTGCCTGGTTTACCTCACAGTGGGTGAGGACTGACGAACTGACTAATGCCGTGGGTCCTCTGGCAAGCGGAGTAACTACCACTCCTCATTATTCCTCAGAAATGACAGGCCACATCCAGGTGGACCACAATTACAAACTCCCATTGGAACCCATTGCAGCAGCATCACAGTTCCGATCAAAACACTGCCTCAGCTCTAACAACAAGTCCAAGTCTTACGTCCAAGCAATATGAGCTATCACCCTCATCTATTTCATTTCCTCTGGTAAACAGACGTGATAAGTTGACTGTGCAGTCCCCCGTTCCATCGAAAAATATTCTTCTTGCAAGATTTTCCATGTAGTGCATCTGTAGCAGTAATCTGTCACCTTGGCCAGCTTTACACCGGGGTGCGTATACATGATTGCACTCATTCACTGGATGATTGCAGTCGATACTAGCACCCTGTGCCAGACCCCACGTGAAAAACAAAATAAAATGTTCAAACTGTGCTAACGTATGGAGGTGCATGTAGGTCAGAGCCCAATAAGATCAAAACACTGGTCTTCTGCCATTTGAGGCAGTACATTTTGAGCTGTTGTCAGACGAGCTCAACACTCTCTCTCACTCTCGAAAGCATAGGCTTAATTTCCGCCTAGGACACCGGGGTCATGTCCCCGGCACTTTTTCAAAAGGCCAATTTCGTCCCAAGAACTCACTCCGCCCAAAATGTTTCCCCTGGTACAGTGCAGCACAAAGCCTGACTGCTTAACAGCATTATTATTGCCTCCCGGGGCCTTGAGATAGCTCCACATTGCAGGCCAAGTGAACTGCCTTCTGTATTAGAAGATACAACTTCAGGCTGGCAGCTCAACCTAAATCGAGGGTTACTCTTTGCTAAGGTTAGTCACCTGAGCTGGAATTCCACAGTTTTCTGAGACAGACCATACCAATACCTGAAAAAAAAATCATGGCCGCTCTGTAGTACATCTACCTGTATGCTACAGTAGGCTAGCTGGGCTACCTATTGGCTTTCAGGTAAATTTGTTTAGTGTAATTTTGCGAAATTGATGAATTCAATACACCGAATCATGACGCCTGAGATTAGGTTGTGGTGGAGCAGCGATTTCATGCAGAATCCATAATGAAACATTCCCACCGGCCTTTTATTTAGCTTTGCTGGACTGATCTAACAACAGGAGAAAAGCCATGAACCAATCTGAGCTAAGCGCTTACAGCCTGCAGTTTGTTCATTAAGTTGAGGATGACAGGCACTGGAGTGCTCATCTGGCAACACATTCTCATTTTTCCTTATCCATTGGTAGACAAAGAAAAGCTTATGAGTTCCCTCATAATATGGCATCGCGCAGTCTATTGAAGGGAGCGACACTTAAACAGATTGTTGTTCATACTTTCTCAAGGAAAACATGCAGAATAAGCTAAGCTAAACCAAACCTTTGGAAGAGTGGCTGGAACATCGCATACCAAGAATAACAAAATGTAGACTGAGAGACATCATTCATTCAGAAATTAATAAATTCAATAAGCATTCTTTCTAGAAGTAGTAAAACTTTACAAAGTGCTACGCTTTTTTATGAAAACTAGTGGAAGTGAAAACAGTGGCTAATCAGTGAAGTGAGGGTGTAGCCACACTGGAGAAACAGACCTCCCCACCCAACAATTCTTCAGCCTTGCAGATAAGAGTCCAACAGGCTTTGCAGTGCGGCCTGCCTTCCTCATAGACTCCAGCAGTCAGGCGTCCGCCAGGGATTCAACTGGTAGAACTCTCTCATCAATCAAATCTGAGCACCAGATGTACGTGTGGAGAGAGAGTGCAAATCAACAAGTCCACCTTTTCAAGTGTACAGAACAAAATAACTTATGGGCCGTTATGACAACAAGCAAATGGGCAAGCGCTGCGACTTAAAACAGCACACATAAATAACATTTAAATACAAGCTGCAGGGAAAGTCACAGCATATACAATTCTTAAAACAGAACATATCACTGACCCACAAAAAAGAAAACTAATATGTGGACGTTCTCGTTTATTATAGAAAGAGATTTGTCCTTAATGTCTATCATGTGAATTGAATCTTTTAACATGTTCTCAGAAAAAAATATATAATTTGATGGCCTATATGGTGCTGTAAACCATGTTGTATTTTCACATACTCCTCACTCTTTAAAACCAAACCCAAATAATGTAAACTGGTATTGACATGAGCAACAGCGTGGAGGGAAATTTGTTCTAAATTAGTTCTCAAATCCCCTAAGTGTACAATTAAGATTATCAATCACAATTTATAAACAAAATGAGTGTAATTTATGGTTACGTTCCATTCAGTTAAAAGGTCTACATACAAAGCTGTTTCTTGTTCTCTTTCTCCTCCCCCTGCATCTGTCTCTTATGTTACTGCAATATATTAGACTAATTTCCCTTTCTATTTTATTTTTTATGAAAATAAATTACAGTTCCAAATGAGAGTGTTATATTTATGATGTCCAATACACATTTCTATTACACAGTTTCTGAAATGGGACAAATTGAGTTGAGAAAGGGTAAAATAATGGCAAACTAATTTCAACTGAACACTAGCTGAATTGGAGTATATTTTCCTTCATAGAGACACTGGAGAGAAGATGTTTCAAAAACACATCAAATTTTAAAAAAACAGTGCATGAGTATGCCCTTGCCAAAATTCATTTGGAAGTCACTTTACAAGAATTCTTCACCGATAATGAGCTGGTTAAAGGAAAATAAACCTCTGAGAAGGTGCGTTTGATCGCTTGGACAGATATTGAAGTCTGAAAACCACAATGAAGGATGTAAAAAAAGTAATTTAGCACAACGAAGGGCTACAAACGTAATCATCCTTTAGAAAGCTAAACTAAACGGCAAAACAATTAGATTTTTACAGACTGAAGAAAGCGATCTCTCATACTCTTTAAAATGACATCTTCATTTTTTGTTTCATTAAGTGGCGGCGGGTTCGCGGGCGAAAAGATCACAGGTGGCAATGTCATCTACCGCGCCCCGATACTCCATCCCTCCAGTCCCAGCCTGTCTGTTTCGAGAAGTGCCTGTTAAAGCTAATCCCAGCTGCATTATTGAGCGCAGTTCGCCTCTATCTGACAGGTGTCACAGAAGTGACGGGAGGCCTGGTGGGGGTGATTATGGATTGATGGGGCACTCCAGGTCTGCAGTGAGACTTTATGGTCATTGAGCCAAAATAAGCAACCCGAAGTGACAGGTGCACAGACTGGGTAGTCCATTCTTCTCCTGCTGCCGGCAGGTATGTGATTGAAAACCTTACAACAGGAACTCAAACCAAATTGCTCATCCAAGCCATGGGTTTGGTCGATAAACACAAAAAACAAAAGAAGCAAACAGTTAGGGTTTTTATATTCTGAGAAGAATAACGTTTAAATAAAAAATTATGTGACCCGTCCATGTACATAAAAAACACTGCAGTGTCACATCTACAGTCGTTTTCTGCTCGCCAATATAGAGTCAATTCAGACGTGCTTTCTCCGATACATTTTTCCAAGAAATAACTTCTCATTGTGCTGACGGAGCTGTTGACAGACTGTGACTTCAAAATGGGATGGCAGTTGGGCGGAGTATCCAGCTGAAAAGCTTGTCCCTGGTGTCGAGATGCAATCGAATTGTGACTGTGCCAGTGCTGACTGTGTAATCTGCCTGCGCTTCACTCTCTGGATGTGGAGGCAAACAATGGTGGTACTGTACAGAGCACGTGTGAAGCATAGAACAAAAGAAAACAGCATGTTTACGCAAGGAGCACAGCAAGAAAATGGCTTCACCATAGTAGTTACAAATGGAAACACTCGAGTTATGCACAATAATTCTGAGTAAGCCCCTTGAAAACTCCAATCCTACATCTATATCTAAAGTATGCTGGTGAGGTAATGGTCAGAACTTAGATAGATTATAGAAGCAATAAGTGATGTCAGTGGATAGACTAGACTATTATGAGCGATGTGGTCTTAAATCAAGAGCTATTTGCCATATGTGCAAAGCTCCTTTGAGAAGTGTAACTTGAAGTTAATGAAAACACAAGGACCCTTGACCGTGAGTCGAGATCCTGCTTAAGTTCTCAAATTGCTCTTATTTACTTATAAACCATATTTTCCTTTTCATTGGCTTGAGCCAATGTCTTAGCATGCATTATTATAAAAAGGATACAAATTAGGTCAAAGTTGTTGATCAAAATATAGTTATCATTTTATTTTGAATTTATTAGTATAGTCACGCATCCATGGCATCTTGTATTGTTCATGTCGGCGATTATAAGATAGCTCTGGCTCGAAATTTCTCCCACAAACAAAACTAGAGAAAAAGTTTTTAAAAAAGGATATTGAATATGACTACTGTAGAAAGCACTGTGTGATCCAACAACACATTATTTAATTAAAAAATAAACAAAGTGATTCAAAACACAGAATGATGCTGAATACTATAATTCACAGGAAAAAAGGCACTGATGACGAGCTTACAGGGAAATATGGCTTTAATAGGTGGCGTAATGGGTGGGGGGTGTGCGTTTTATTACTTCATTATTCCTGGATAAAGATTTTAAATCAGTGCAGGGATTATGAAACAATCACGAAAGCCACACGCAACCAGAAAGCATTATCACGCAATACCGAGCATGACTAACGTGTGGAATCCCGTCCACTGTCTCCAACGGCTTTGCCAAAAGGCTGAAATTAAAATTATCAACAGCACCACGGGGACTTGAGGTAAGACAAACAAAGAAATGTGGGTCATGCCTCTTCACGAATCTCATTTAACCAGCAGACACACTCGCAGGCCAAGCCCTCTTTCCCTAGGGGACTGCAATCAATATCAAAATCTCATAACAAGCGAGTCTCACACAGCTGGACAATGCAAGTCTGGCAGTGCATGCCGAATTATGATTTTGTGTCATATCGCTGGCTGCAGTCCCCGGGCATTAACCACCTGTACATACTGTTTGCTTAGCAAGGAAAAATATTTTTTTATATTATAATATTGTTGCAGAATAAGAGTATTATAGTTTCCGTAAGTTATTTCACCGTCGAGCCCAACAAAACAGTATCTGCTGTTTGAGACTGAGGAGAATGTTCAGGAGCTCCCAGGACATTACTGCACACTAAGGCAAGACGGGAGGGACTCCCTTCCCTTACACACAAGCAGGTTAAATAAATCAGGGAGAGAGCGCTGTGGTTCCTAGCTCTTCATAATCAAGCTGCCCTGTGTGATTAAGAATTATAACAGACTACAGACAGACAGAAACTAAATCACTCTTTATCTGGCAATAATTGAAAGCAGAAGTTACACCTAAGGCTACATAAACATTACTGCAATTCATTTTCAATCTATAATGCAGCCATCATTCATAGTAGATGTGCTCACTTAGACAGCTCCAGACAAAATGTCTACCCATTCATTATCTCTCGCACACTATTTCTATATTTACACATATAAAGGGTACAATGGCAGAGTCCAACCAAGGATTTCAACATGAAATGGTCCGGTTAAAAGCCAAGTTCTCAAACCACTACTCAACACATCGCCACATTGGATTATAACTGCCTGAATAATCCTGGACACCATAGTTCATACTGTGAAGAGTTTACTTCTGGCATTATTTCCTGCTAATTTTACCGAGGTAAATTAAGAGGACTTTGATTACTTTTAATTTGTTTTTTTCAGACAAGATTTGTCCGCCTGTAATTATTAGCATTACAGATGGCCTGAGTTAAGTTATTTGAGCTCAGTTCACTTCCTTAATCTGGGAATGAATTTTCACGAGTTCCTCGTTTGTTCCTTTGGAACATGGTGATGGTGTTCACACCGAGTCGCATGCCTTATAATATCGTGTCCTTGAAAAGTGAGTCAAAGGCATGCATGTTCCTTTAAAATGTGGCTATGAGTTCATATGCAAATCTGGGTAAGTATTTATAGACTAAATGCACTGTTCTGTGAATTCAGTATGCATATATTGTATGCATATTATGTATGCTTTTGAAAGCATTGTTTACATGGTGTACCTTTATTTCAAAGACCTGGTTCAATGGACCTTTGTATGTTTGTTTGATTGACAATTGAATGTTAACTTTTTTATTCATAGAAACAGTTTGGCCAGATCAGCAGGCTGTTCACCAAATATAACTGGGTTCGTTGAGGAAAAAATGGCACAAGTGCATTTATACGTAAGATTTTAAAACCATAATTGAATCCAGGCCTAATTATTGTATGTTGCATGATATCACACTGAAGAAAAGTAAGCACCTAGGAGAGTACTGTTAGAGAGTGTGCGGTCAGAGGAACCATGAAATGTTTGCTGATGTTTGGCTGCATAGTGTTGATGGCCTAACTGAGTTACCCAGAGCTAAGGAGGGGTGTGGGAACTGGCAACTGACCAGCATTATAATTACAACAGCTCATCTAAAAACGCATTTTTTGGCACTTTAATATTTCTTATAAAAGAAGACTGCACAAGATGCTTTTCCACCCTGACAACACCAACGCTTTCGGGAAATTTTAAGGATGTCTTTGGGTCAGTGCACACCCATAAGAGGTGCACTAAAATGTAATATTTCAGAAATCATCAAATTCTGTAATGTAAAACATATTCATATTATTTACATTACCAAATGTAAAACATCTCAAATATTTCTGTTGGCAAGCGTATGTTCACTTTAACTATTCACTAATGCCAATCATGGACACTGCATTTCATTCCACCTCAGACATACAAAAAGTACAGTATACACATATAGTGGTGGGGATTACAACCAGGTCCATATACTTATAAATATACTGCAATATATTGTGAATATGTGCACATAATTTAGAAATGTGAACAAATAAACATAATGGTAAATATATTTTTCAGTCCTGTATTTAAATATACACTACTCACAAAAAGTTAGGGATATTCGGCTTTCGGGTGAAATTTCAGGATGAACCTAAAATGCACTATAACCTTTACAGGTGAAATTCATTTGACCTTCTCTAAACTTTTGAATGCACATGTCCAACTATTCAATGTTTCAGTACTTTTTGCACAACTTGCTGTTCTCTATCAAGGAGCTGAACGGCAAAATTCACAACAGGTGTTTGATCCATGAATCGACCAATAAATTTCCTCGTTCAATTAGAATTGGTATTTAAACAGTCCTCTTCATCATGCTGTTCACATTTTGACATCATGAGACCAAGACGACACCTAACAATTGATCAACAGTACCTCGCCATTGCGAGGCTTCAAACAGGATGTTCTCAGAGGGAAGTGGCCACTGAGCTTAGAGTGTCACAGAGTGTCATCAGCAGGTTGCAACAGAGATACAGAGAGACTGGAAGAGTCACAGAAAGGTATAGAAGTGGACGTCCTTTGGCCACATCCCACACTGATGACCGCTTCATTGTGAACAGTGCCCTGCGGAACCGGATGATGAATGCCACTCAACTCCAGGCACATTTAAGGGAGGTGAGAGGCACCCAAGTGTCACGTCAGACCATTCGAAACCGTTTACATCAGCGTGGTCTGCGTGCTAGACGACCTGCAAGGGTACCTGACCACACCACCAGGCACAGGCGTCATCGTCTTGCATGGGCCAGGGAGCATTTACGCTGGACGAGGGACCAGTGGGCCTCAGTGCTGTTCTCTGATGAAAGTCGATTCACGTTGAGCAGAAATGATGGCCGCCAACGATGTTGGAGACGTCAAGGAGAGCGCTATGCATCAGCCACTGTTGTCACCAGACGACCCTTTGGTGGTGGCGGTGTTACAGTGTGGGCAGGTGTGTCTAGTCAATACAGAACTGCCCTACACTTTGTGAATGGTACAGTGACAAGCCCATACTACCTGAATAACATCATTAATCCAGTCATTGTGCCCCTGCATGAACAACACAGGCCTAATTTCATCTTCATGGACGACAATGCTCCAGCTCATCGAGGTCGCATCATTAGGGAAAGGCTGCTGGAGACTGGGGTACCTCAAATGGAGTGGCCTGCACTTTCTCCAGACCTGAATCCCATAGAAAACCTATGGGATCAGCTGACTCACCGTGTAGAGGCTCGTAACTCTGTACCCCAGAACCTCAATGACCTGAGGGCCGCCCTTCAAGAAGAGTGGGATGCCATGCCTCAGCAGACAATAAGTCGACTTGTGAACAGCATGAGACGTCGTTGTCAAGCTGTAATTGATGCTCAAGGGCACATGCCAAGTTATTGAGACATTGACATTTTTGTTGTGGTATACCCACCACTGTTGTTGGCTTTTGTTTCAATAAATTGTTTGAGATGAGGAAATCACCATTGCATGCTTCTACTTAAATGCCCTACTTTCATGATACGTATAATATCACTGTAGCGTGAACTTACATTTTCCATAAATTTCACCCGAAAGCCAAATATCCCTAACTTTTTGTGAGTAGTGTATATTGCATATCTGAAAGCTTCAATAATATTGTGGTGTTGCAATATCTGCATAATATATTTAATTTCAATACAGAAATACAATACAATCAGAATATTCCGGTTAGAAAACGGTAATGTCAATGGCACTGTTTAGCAATAATTTTGCAGCAGAAATTAAAAACTTTCACTTGGGAAAAGGAACCAACAAATTAATTCCATTTTGATCCAAGAACAAATCAGGGGGGAAAAAAGCCACAAACATGTATCACTTAATTTCTTTTTTGTCCAGTTGTACTCAACTCCGACTATTATTAATGCCTGTATTGTGAAATAAAGCAATTTACATAATGATACAAAACTGTGGTTTACTCTCAGTTGCCCTCTGTTCAATTGAGGTTTATTCCCTAACATGAGAAGAAAAACAGCATCACACAATGGCATGTTTTTCTAAAATGACGTCGGCTTTCATTGAGGCCATGAATCCTTCACACTTAAAATTTCAATAACCAAAAATCATTCAAATAGCAAATAAGAACAAAGACGATCCTTTCAATTTTATGGTTTTTAGTTTTAATCAAGTGGCAACACTTCATTTTCCTCGTAAAAAATAATTGAAAACTTCAAAATGATATGAAATGAAAAGACAGTGAAAGATGAAAATGGGCTATAGGCTCCTAGCGCTCATAGCATCTCGCTAAGTTAGCCGTAAGGAGATATGACCCCAACTGACCCCTCAGAATGAGAGCAGAAGCTGTGAAACGTGTGAGCCTCCTTGTTGTTGTGGCTAGCTAAGAAGCTAAAATGTATTCATGAAATGCAGTGTTTGCAATCTAAGGCAAAAGAGAATTTATCTTCCCTTTTTGTGAGGTATTTAGCATGGTGCCTCTTTTCTTTGACCTCATCTTTCGTATCGGTAGCATTCGTTTATTTTCTGAAAGGAGGTACTGAACTGTGGAGAGTCTCGTGGACTTATTTGCATTCATTAATACTGATCACTTTCAGGAAACAGTTCACCCTTTAGCTTTCTATAAACAGAGAAAAGGGGAAGGGATGTTTTTGTCCACCGTAAACGCCATATTACATAGAGCTGGCAAGCCCTGATACGGTAAGTGGGCTATATAGGCTCCTAGCGTTCATAGTATTTCTCTCGGTAAGGTAGCCATTATCTTGGCTTCACAATAAGGGGCCAACTTGACCTTTCATTTCAGTAATTATGCTCTTAAATTGACTTTTTCTCTCATTTGAGACAGGCCCTTCTAATACCTAATCAACACCCAGCAGCTATCATTTATTCTCCCTGAAACATTCACTCACACACTGGCTTCCTGAAGTCCGGTAATAGGGTATTTTGCAAGGAAATTCCCTGGTTGCTAATTTGTTCTGCAGTTATTTTCAAAGGCAAGGGAAGAAATGTAAACTTCAGGTGATAAATAGGTCATTCAGTCAGTGCAGCATTTGTCAAAGCAGAGCTGCACTCAATTCCTGACGGTACTAATATGATTCATCACACACAGCCGTTGTTTAAATGGTTTTGGCACCATTAAAGAAGTGTTGTCTATAAACACAGGGACTGGCTTGGAAAGTTGTCAGGCTAAGGAAGATGAGGATTCCAATGCAGACTTATGCTTGCCATTACTCCAAACCTATGTGTGTGTGCGTGTGTGTGTTGGGTGTTCAAGGGGATCCAAAGTGCTAATTCATGCTCTTTTTTGCATTATTTAAGCCATTGCTTCATCTGTTAAGAATTAATGGCTAAGGGAAATTTGTGCTTTCCGCATTTAATCTAGATATTGTTAGTAAGCTTTTTTCAACTGCTGCATTGTGCTGAAAAGATTGTGGTTCAGGTTGCTGTACACAGAAAAACAAGGAAAGCTAGTTTGTCCAGGGATCAGTAGTACTGTCTTTGAAGCCTCTTGACAAGGGTACATTTTTAAGCTATACCACGAGTAATACTAAAATGAGTGACACTTTTCAAAAATAAAAAAGGAGCTGAGGTGACACTTCAAACAGAAAGGCTGTGTGTACAAAACACCTGACTTGCGATCGCCGCTTTTGATTCCTGATCTGAGTTGAGCCAGGCAGCTGGGCAGGGACGCAAGAACAGAGCACATGGGGGTGCGCATTTTGGTGGCGTTATTATGCGCAATGGGTCAATTAAAGTACGAATCACAGAGCTGGAAAAAGACCAAGAGGTTCAATTAAAGCCGTCCCACATGTGACTCCCACTAACACATGTTACAGTCCCCTCTGGTCTCATTCTTCTGCAGCATATGGTAATAACCGAAGTCTAATTCTAACTGCAACCGAGGCGTCAATTAAAACAAAATCAATTTTAATTGGGTGGTATTTCCTTTCACACTCTCTACCACCCACACACACAGAAGTCATTATTCACACGCGGCGTAATAACTTTGAATATAATTTGATGTTGAAATAAGACTAATGACCCTGCTACAATTAAGAGCATATCAATCTAAAGAAGTTGACAGCCACATACAGTGGTAATGTTCACAATTATTTTTACATTTTACACCCAACACAGATCTACAATTACAATTGTGAAGTCTGTGGGAAAAATAATATAAACTTATGAAAATAACAGTAATTACAACGTATGACCAGTTATTTCTTGTGGGGGATAAATTAATTAAACTAATATTTCTCCTTGGCTACACAATCCGCCAATGAGAACCGCAAAATGACAACACGGAAAAAGTCATTTAGAATACACAACCCTTAAAGGAGAGAGAAAACTGCAGTGAATTTCACCTACATGATAAATTCTTTTTGCAACCCTTAAAGTGACCACAGAATTCCTCTGCCATTACTGAGAACCTCCTGACCCCAAATAGACCTATTACAGTTATTTCGGATCACCTCAAAGTTGTAAACGGTTTCTTAGACAAACTATACTCCATTTACAGTATATACATTGTACTGTATACAAGACTGATCCTTTTCAATACACACTGCAGACAACTTAAATAAAGTGACAAACTCTTCAAGTTTTTTAACAACGATGCCATTATGCAGCCAAATGTTTAACATTCTGACATAAATCACAAGATTTACTGTTTTTGTGGTCCATGGGGCTCTATAAATTATATGTATAGGGCCTTCAGTAAGTGTCAAATAAAAATTTACTTAAATGTTTTTTTTTTTTCTAGTCCTATATAAGTAAATCTCTACAATGTCAAAATGAAAGTATTTTAATGTCTTCAGAATTATATTAAAAATAAAAACATGAAAATTACTTAATTGATAAGTATTCACCCCAATTGTATTAACAACCTAAATTGGGCCAGGTATATTACATTTTTATGAGAGATCACACTAACTATGTTAGTGAGGTCCACCCATGTTGATGTTGAATCAACCTGGTGGATTCAATATATAGAAGTTGTTAGGAGGCAAAAAGCTGGAGAGGTTATAAAAAGACTGCCAAGGAGCAGGATTCCTAGTATCGCCGTTGGAAAAAATATGGCACAACCCAGATACTACTACGAACACACCACCCAACCAAACTGAGCAACCGAACAGGAAGTTGCAGTGACCAAGAGGCCAACTACAACACTGACAGAGTTGCAGAGCTAATTGAACTCATCTAGGTAACCCCATCCCTACCATCAAGCATGGTACTGGCAGAATCATGCCATGGGGATGCTTTTCCAGGGGGAATGGGTAGCTTGTTACCATCAAGGGCAAGATGGATGGAGCCAAATACAGACAAATCATTGAGGAGAGATCTCCTTTCAGTCTGCAAGAGATCTGCATTTATGGCAAATATTAATGTTTCAACAGAAAAATTAAGCAAAGCACATGGCTTAAACTATACAAGCTACAAAGGAATGTCTTAAAAACCAGACGGTCAAAGCCCAGACTTAAATTGAATTTAAAAATTGCTCTTCATACTTTCCATTTAACTTGTTGCAAGTTGCATGGAGGAAGGGGCAAAAATTCCAAAATAAAACAGCAAAAATGTATTTTGTAAACAAGAAATGCATGTCTTTCAGTTCTGAAAAAAAAATTTAATTAAAAAAATATCATTGTTTGCACCATAAATGTGTTGAATGTATTATGCTGGTTACGTTGAAAGATATTTCAATGCATCCAAAGGTGTAACAGGACAGAAAAGGCAAAGAGGGGTTCAGATTACTTTCTGAAGGCAATGCATATCATAAGGGGAAATAACAGCACAAAATACTAATTTTCTCTGTTTTTGTATCTATGGAGTAATTGGCTTGCCTTTGGATCCGTCCTAATGGATTTCTGAAGCAGAAAAGATGCCCAAGTGAGCAGATGCCATCGATTGCGATTGAGGATGGGACAAACACAAGACTGGGTAAAAAGAAAGAACAGATCCCCCTCACTGTGAAATCTTTTTTCCAGGGACCGATTGCTAGGTTTCGCTCATCAGAGAATTCTGCTGTCAGACTGGGAACCTGCTTATTTTCCATTGACGCCATCGCAGACATAAAATTCCCAATTATTTTGTGCCAGTCGGAATGGAGTTCCACAAAGCAACTTAACACACAAGAGACTGCAATTCCTCTCCTGTTGGTGTGCCACCCTTTTCTTGCCAAAATAGCCAGACAATTCACGTTCGCAAGTTCAGTCAACCCCTAACCGTTTATGTTTAGTGTCATTTGCATCCATGCGATCGCTAAATCATAAAAATACTGTTTGCTTCACAATTGTATCTGTGCTCTGTGAATTATGTGATATGATATTATATTGGGTGTTTGTAGTGTATTTTTTTATCTAAAATGTTTGTGTTTAAACTGACATTGAGTCTGACAACAATGGGAATGTTCCACTCCTATATTCAGGATCCCTAGTGGCTCAATCAGCAAAGGCGTTCACCGTGAGAGCAGGCTCTCTATCCTACATATCTAGCTCGAGTCTGAGTAATGTCATTAGCCAACTGTGACAGGAAGTGCACTGCAGCAGAGCGGTTTACTTCGTAAGTCGGCCAGAGTTCTTCGGGTTACCGCCTTAGCACCCTTTTGCGATTCAACAGGCACCTACAGGTTACCTCATCAGCGAGAGGTGTGCCTCTCCTGCAACCAGTGCTAGATCTTCTGGTCGATCAGTAGATCTTACAGTGTGGAAAATAGATTTAGGCTCAAGAGTGAATGCAAAAGAGCGCCTGCTTAACTCTGCTGCGGCGTTCTCTGTGTAGGTGTGGGTGGCACAGCGGTGACATTAGAGCATAGCAACAGTTGCCAATTCCAAAATTAGAGAAAATGGGGGGGGGGGGGCAATGAGAATGTCGAAGCTCGCAATTATTTCCACCGGCTTTATTTAAGCCACAATCCTAAGAGAAAATACAGACGTCAGGAAACCAGGAGTATAATCTGAAAATGTCCATTTCTTCAGAACGCATGCATAAGTATTACAAATGATCAGATTATACCCATTAAAACATGCTACATTGATTTATAGCTGCAGTGAAAGCATTGAGCAGTTACACTCCGCTCCTTTCCTGGCCAGGAGGAGTTTGAGGAAAGGAACTGTCAAGCGCTCACAGACAATGAGGTTTTTGTTTTCATTTTTGCTCAAACGCATTTGGAACCACTTGTCCCCGGAGCCTCTCTAACTGAAGTCACAAGGAAAATAAATCCATGCCTTCGAGAGTGCTCATCTCGTCACACGATTATTAAAGTTGCGCGTGCGTTCCTGTGCACGTCCGCTTGTATGCGAGAAAAAGAATATCAGGATTGACGAAGGAAAGTGCTGTCTACGCGATTGACCACTTTCCCCATATGTGATACAGCCATGAACCAAGGAAGCCCAGGAGACACAAATAACTGCATTCATTTATATTGAATAACAGTCAGAGCAGTCTCTCAAATGCCTGAGAAATTCCACTATTTGGGCTGTTTTGGTTTCAGTTGAATAATGGCTCCACTGAAGTGATCAAAAGAGGCAGGAAATCGGGGGCAAGCCCTAGAGAGTCGGAACAATGCTATAAAATAAAAAAAAAGGAACAAGGAACCGCTCGCTGCATAATGACACTCAGAGAACTCCTGCCCGGCCCTGAGCTCTCTGACGAACCTCAGAATAGAACAACTCCAAAGGGAAACAACCACAGCCACAATTCCCAGGAGACGTACACTGGTTGCTTACTGTTTTCAAACCGAAAATGGCTTCTAATATTTAAATGTGCTTGTCAGAGTTTCTCAAAATAAATTTCTCCCAAATAAAATATGACTATTTCTGCAGAAACAATGAATCATATATGAAATATTTAGGATTTTTATGGCTAATTATACATATGTCTCCATCCACATTTAGGTGAATCTTTATTAGGAGTGACAACTCCCCACTGGCAGTCACTTTAAAGTTTTTGGCCGTGTGCTCTAGAGTCTAGACCACTACTGGCACCATGGGCCCTCATAGGTTTTTTTGACAATTTTGTACCAAGACCTGGCTTTCTCGTGAAAATCCAAATTCTTCAGTGTCCGCAATTGGTTTAGACTGACATGGTGTTTTAAAGGACACCCCGCCTGACCCCGATCGGGCCTGTCCCCTATTTGTTTTCCGTACCTAAGCAACTGCTTATGGAAACAGGAGACGAGTGTTCATGAGGATAAAAAGGTGCACACTGTCACTACTTAACAGCCCTCACAAAGTTTGGCATCCGTACAAGGAGAGATATTAAAGGCGATGGACCTCCCTTTGTTAGTAGCACTTTTTCTGGCAGGGAAGCAGAGGCGCTTCCCCAGTAAAAGTATGCAGAAAGCCCGCAGCAGCAGTTCCAGGCTTAACACTGACAATAATAACTGTAAAATTTTCACCAATTCTAAACTTTTCTCAGTTCGCAACATAAGCCTCCCATTTTTTCCCCCCCTTATCGTTATTTGAGTTATTTAACAAAATATTATTTTCCATTCACTCAGTCTCAGGTTATTCCATAATTGTCTCCTGGCCAAGAGAGGCCCAGTTTTGCAGCTCTCAGTATCAACACAAATGTGTCGTCCCAGCAGCCCTACAATGAATTTCCCATTAAAATACTGAATTTTAATTATGAGTACGCAAGCTTCTACTGGTTAGTGAAATGGAGACAGTTACCACAGAACAAAACACACTGCCACATGATGCATCATTGACAGTGTCCCATCCATAAAGGGGACCAGAGTTGGAGGAGAAAATTGCCGGTTGCCGTTACAATCAAATACACATGTCAAGTCATCGGAAACAGACTGCAGACTGGCGACTACGATGTTAGACGACTCTGTGTTTGAGGAAACTCGCAGTCTTGCCATTTGAGAGTCATCAGTTGCTTGCAGCCAGTTTGATAGTTTGGATTGTAATTTTGTTCTTATAATGCAATACACAGGTTTTTGCTCTTGACAAAAACACACTAATTGCCTTTATTCGACTCTTATGTTTGGTTTGGGTAAAATTGACCCAGTTTAAAACGTTTAGTTAAAGGTTGTATCAGCGATTTTGGGTGGAAACATAAATGATCACATTCATCTGATTTTTCCTCACGATCCGCTAGCTGCCCGCCCCATAAGCAGGCCGTCAAAAAACCGCGTCTCTGTAGGCAGCCTATGCTCCGAGATCGTACACAAAAAACAAATGGTACTACCAACCACTCAAAACCAAAATAAACAGTATTCCAACCAATCACAATGATCTGCACAAACGCTAATACTCTTATCTCGCTGAAATCTTGACGGATTTACAAACGGTTTGGTTTCTTACAAACGTTATTAATGTGGTTATAATTCTGGATGCTTGAACACTATTTTTTAAAACATAACATAATTATTCATAAGTATGTTTGTTTGGGATTTCGCTTCAGAAGTGACGTCACGTTTGTGCAGATCATTGTGATTGGTTGGAATACTGTTTATTTTGGTTTTGAGTAGTTGGTAGTACCATTGTTTTTGTGTACGATCTCGGAGCATAGGCTGCCTACAGAGACGCGGTTTTTTTGACGGCCTGCTTATGGGGCGGGCAGCTAGCGGATCGTGAGGAAAAATCAGATGAATGTGATCATTTATGTTTCCACCCAAAATCGCTGATACAACCTTTAAAGAGGAATGACACGTTTGAGTGACTAAACCTGTGCAAATTTGGTTCCTGTGTTTCATTGTTGATCATCATCTGTATATGATTTATGTCCTTTTGCCTGTATGGTTTCTTTGAATAGAATTAGATAAAGATGAAAAATAATTGAGGATTTCAATTCAAAACAATAAATACCAAAAATCTACCTACAGGGAAACCTTGTTTCATTTTAATTCAGATAAAAATTTCACAGATAAACATGATCTATGCCCCCCATTATAGTGAACATTTAAAACATATAAATCTCATCTTTATCACAGATAATGACACATATTGTTAAATGTGATCTAGCAGAGGTAAATGGCAGCCATTAACCATATACATGGTCTATATAGTTTGTAATTTAGATAAAAACAATATACAGTGAGCAACATAATTCATTGGACAGTGACACATTTTTTGTTATTTTGGTTCTGTGCTCTAGCACTTTGAGTTTGAAAGGATACAATGAGGTTGAATTGCAGATTGTCAGCTTTAATTTGAGGGCATTTTCATCCATATCGGATGAATGGTTTAGAAATTATAGAACCTTTTATACATAGTACAAGTGATCCATCCATATCTACTGCATATCTGGCAGCAGAGTGATGGTTTGAGGCTTGTTTGATACCTCAGACCGTTGATGAGTTACAGCCATTTAGCCAACCATGCATTCCATACTGTTCCAGCATAATTTACAGCTAAATCCAGACCCAATTCCCATAGAGATCCATTCAAATGCAGAGAAGTTATAGTATCGCTTGTAAGAGTACCAGAAAATAAGATATCAAGAGTCTTTTGATATTTTTGGGTCACAGACATCAGGAAGTCATGGCATGCAAAGGATATGTGACCAAATATTTAAAATGATTACTTTATTCTACATTATGTTAAACTGTCCAATATGTTTTGATGCCCGAAAAATGGGAGCGGGACTATGTACTAAAGGTTCTATAATTTCTAAACGGTTCATCCGATATGGATGAAAATTCCCTCAAATTAAAGCTGACAATCTGCACTTCAACCTCATTGTCATTGTATCCTTTCAAACTCAAAGTGAGTACAGAACCAACATAACAAAACATGTGTCACTGCCCAATGAATTATGGTGCTCACTGTATATTTAGTGTTTTTGCATAAATTTTATTTCTGTATTGCTTTTTGTATATTTGAACCAGGCTAACAGTTTCACGGGTGCTAATAAGTAAACAGAATATAATTGTGATTTATTTTTAAAAACCAATGTAAACCTACACTGTATGTACTCAATGTAATGCAACAGGGAAACATGCATGAATGTTATGTCATATTCAAAAAAGAAAAGAAGAAAATATTAGACTAACTGAAATTTCCTTCAGATTCATTCCCCAGGGATGACGTGTGACACAATGCTGTCAAATTTGAGCATAACTCAAAGGAGTAAGTTTGTGTTTGATCAAAGCAGAAAGCTTTAGCTCCATGTTGTTCCTCATCTTTAAAGTAGTCGGTATGCATTCTGTCAGGCCTTTAAGCAAACACAGCAACCCAGAACCAAAGCACATCTATTTTACCTTGAGAAAACTGTGAGCAGTGTTCTTGTTATGAGGCATAGGAAATTTGGTGGCTTTTTGAAAATTACATTTACATTTCATTTTAAATTCATAAACAATTTACCTGTCTCTGTGGAATGACTGATTCTGAAACGACACATACAATTTAATAATTTCAGTATTTGAGCATAGAGACTCATTTACAATACAAGTTGAGTAAAATGCACAAGTGACCCTTTGAAGATGCCCTCTGCTCCAGATTAAAGGATTTTATAAAAGACATGTAAGGCTGGAACTGTTTTAAAAGGTAGGGAACCAAATATTGTCCTGAGAATGTTCAGCTGCGTACCCCTTTAAATGAATTTCATCCAGCTTTACAAATATCCAAGCCATCATCTTGTCTGACGCATACAGAAATGTTTATTCACATGTTCACATATCATATCCATCTGATGTTTGGTTTGGATTATAAACAAATAATCTTTACAACAATATACCACAGCAGGCAATGAGGCCAATACTAAGCATTACTTATGCTACATATACAAACATATATTTCCCAGGGACCACAAGACTCGCAACACATTCTTCAGTGAACGTGTGAAATAACAATCACAAATAAAGGTGCTGAAAGGCTGCCATTTTGACATGCTTGCTTTCTTTGGACCTTCACATCACAAGTCAGGCAGTCTGGGGGAGCACGCACAGTATTTACGTTTACCTAACTAACAACGGCGCAAATGGTGGAAATCAGAGCCATCGGCGTGTTTATCATTATAGTTCAGCTGCAATGATCGCATCAGGTCCTTGGGCTTATGTAAAATTGGAAAGTGGACAATGCCACAGAATACGAAGGATCTGTGGTTAAGCAAACCCAGACTCAGCCCTGGCCTTCACCTTGGTAAAATCTTCAAGCAACAAGAAATGGCAATGATGCGGAACAATAACACGGCAAAACAGTATTTTTCGAGAAATCTGAAATGTGACAATTTTTTGCATGCTATGAGAACAGAAATAGACAGTGCTGTGTTCTCTCGGACGGCTTGCCCGCAGAACGCAAAATAAAGATTTGCGTGGTATTCAGCTAGAGCCTAGAGCTGCTCGACAAGCATAAAAAGCTCATTAAATATGAGCTCTGACTGCACGCGCCAACTTTCGCTTTTGAAACGAATCCCACCGAGTCTATTCCTGTGTCTGTCGCTACTCCACCGGGGAAAAAGTCACCTTTTTTTAGACTGCATTAGAACTGAAGCAATTTCCACAGACCATGTCAGCTTATTTTCACTTTTTTTGGATTAGCTTTAGCCTTTCCACAGCCTTAATGGGGACATGCGCATATTATTAGAATACCTCCTGAACTCAGACATTAAACAAAGTAATGAAAGCTAAAATACACAGGCCTAAACCCACAGTCTGCAGAGTATGTCATTTGCCCCCCATTTACTCATAACTCACGTTTGATCTCTGCTGCTTTTTCAGATCGTATATAAATAAAATGACAAGTTCATAAGCATTTTGAGAACCCACAACATACAGACACACAGCTCCTGGGCCAAGTTCAAAGGGCCCTTTCAGAGCTGCACAACGTATTTGTTAATCCATTTGCTCAACCCCTCTGTTTCCCATATTCAAACACAGACATGCATAGACATCTTATATATTTAGAGTAGCTGGGGGAGTATAACTCAAAGGGAATTAAACATAATACACAATTCAGCATCCAGATTCATAAATCCATAAAATTCACACACAGCCAAGTTTAGCAGTGACGGAAGAATTCTGAAAACCGCAGGACGGTTTTTACGACCAGCGCGACTGCTACAGCCCATGTAGCATAACCAATACTTGACCTCTAAATTCAACAAACAGCCACCGGGATCCTCCTTCTCCAAAGACATCCGCCTCATTGACCAGAATGGCTCCAGCATTCTTCTGCTCACCATAGAGAGCTACATATCAAGAACACTTAGAGCTCTTGTGTTTTTGAGCAGGCCCAATTTGCGGTGCAGCTAAGAAGTTTATAGAAAATGTAATTGGAGTAAAATGCAATATTATTACGTCCAATATTATGCGGCTGGTTTTCCAGGGACTGTTTTTCTTATTTTGTTTTTTTAATTTCTTTCTTAAAATAAAATGTGTAATGTACTTTCTTATATACTTGAAGTATACTGCTATATACTTCCTCTGGTGTACTCACTCATGACAGTGGCTAGTTTCCACACACAGTGAAGGGACTGCCGTTTGTGTTTTTGTAGTACTTTTCACTGTACTGTCCAGCAGCTGAGCTATGCAGTCATTTTGCTGGAGGAGTACATTTAGGGCTTGATTTAGACCTTTAGCATGTGCAAAGCCTTTTAGCACACGCAAAACCAATAACATGACCAGTGATTGGTCACGGTATTTGTCTTGCACCAATCATTGGCTGTGTTATTAGTTTTGCGTATAAAGGTTTTGCACGTTAAAGGTCTTAGTAAATCAGGCCCTCAATGCACGACTGGAGCAGGCAGACTACACACACCTATTCTAACAGGGACAGGGACATCCAGGGCACTGAATCTCTCCCTCTCTCCTTGAGCAGTGTTCAGCTTGGACTGTCTTTTGTCCTTTTGGTGCGTGATCCATAGGCCAGGAAGAGAGGAACTCCACAATGCTGATAAAAAGGCTTACGTGCTCATTTCTTATGTAGTCCAATGCCTGCTCTTCCAGTTACTCGAAAAGGATTGCGTGTAAATGCCCATGCAGATGGGAATACTGTAATATTGCAAATGGACGAGACAACTTAGAGGTGTGATGATTTTTAGAAAAAAAAATTTCACAGCTCTAATATGTGTATATTTAAGCATTGCGATTCATGTAAGAATGACACGCTCAGCATTTCAAATTAACATGTTAAATGTGTTAACTTTGACAGCTCATTATATACAGTTGCACTATTCAACCCCCTTCACTTTTTGCACACTTTATTGTGTTGTAGATTTAATTTTAAATGCTGATAAAATTGCCATTTTTGCCCATCAATCTCCACTCAATAACCCATAATGACAAAGTGAAAACATGTTTTTAGAAATTTTTGCAAATGTATTAAAAATCAAAAACTGAAATCTCTCATGTGCATAAGTATTCAAACCCTTTGCTTTAATGTATTTTTAAAGTATCATATTTCATATTTGGTCGCATATCCTTAGCATGCTGTTACTTTACCTGAAGTCTGTGGCCCATCAACATCAAAAGACTTTCAGGTACTGTTACAAGCAATACTATAACCTCTCTGCATTTGAATGGATCTCTATGGGAATTGGGGGGTGAGACTAGATTCAGCAGTAAATTATGCTGGTACAGTATGGAACACATTACTGGCGAAATGGCTGTAAGTCATCAAGGGTCTAAGGTATCAAACAAGCCCCAAACCATCACTCTACGGCCAGATATGGAGTAGATATGGATGGATCACTTTAAGGGTTTCTTCTCCTGACTTTTGTCCCCATAGAGTTCTATAGGAAAATGAGTCAGGAGAAGAAACCGTTAAAGTGATCCATCCATATCTACTCCATATCTGGCCGTAGAGTGATGGTTTGGGGCTCGATTGATACAATAAAGTAAATCAGTGTGTAGTAAAACACAATAAGGTGTGCAAAAAGTGAAGGGGGTTGAATAATTTTGAGTGCAACTGTATATATAAATACTATATACAGTACACCTATATAGACACACACACACTCTCTCTCCATCTTTCAAATATATATTACTCATACACTTCCTATTTTTAATATTTTCCAATTCTTAGATAAGAAAATATATGATGACAGTGCAGAGCTTAGTAGCAAGGGTTGCAATTATGGAATAACAGTAAGTTTTTTGAGGAATTGTTCACAGAACTGGGAGAGTCAGAGAATTGCAAAAGGAGCTGATTTTTCAAACAATGTTCAAGAGATCTTTTTCTCCAAACTAATAAAAATTGCCACATGTAGTCTACTAAGTAAACAAAGATCTACTTTAAAATGCAAAATCTACTTTATGTTTCACAGCAGGGTGGCTGCAGGGTACAAGACACACCCAATGCGTGGTTCCGAGGTACAATGTCTTTTTAACGATTATATATTTGGAAAATGTTTGGGGAAATTGCTGCGCATACCGAGACCAACATCTCCAAATAAGACCAAATAAGGGATCACGTCTGCTTAACTATATCAACTGCAAGGAAACCTAACTATGGATCACAAAACTCAATTCTATTAGTCTTTCCCTTGAATGGTATCCATTGGAGGACAGAACCTTGAAGCAGTAGGTTAAGAAACTATCCTCAAGGTAGTGTTTAGTGTGAAAGCATGGTAAAAGGCCACTTCCACAATATATACATAAATCTGTAAAAAAAAAAAAATGGACTCCCACTCTCCTTTTCAAAAGACTACATTTCCTGTTTCTCTTACCCAAACATCTGGGTTTGCCACCAGGCCCTAGTTCCAATCAATAGGAAATTTCCTTTGTCCTTCACCTTAACTAGCGAATGAAATGTAAGCATGTTTTTTTTTTTATAATAACATAAAAAAACATGAGAAAAAGCAACACTTTTCTTTCTTTTCAACACTTTTCTTTTCTTCTTTCTTCGTACATGTCCACGTACATTCTGTTGACATATGGTGCAAATTAATCTGTGCTGCATTATGGTACTTTAATATTCATGATCATTTCATTTCTTAAGGGCCATTTATTTCTTTCTGGTAAGGGAATAAATTATTTGAAAGTACAAACAATTCTCTTGTGACTCTATCAATGTGATCACAAATGGGTTCAAGTCTACCGTTTCAAATTAAGATCCAATTAAGTCAGACTGAATATCTTGTAGAGAAAATTAACATTAGCCTTTCAATGTTTACTCACCACATTCATTGTATAATTTAAAGTGAATATTTAAGCGGTTTATTTTCAATAGGGAAAATTTTTAAATGCATTTAAAGTGCAATTACAAAAACCTCAGGGTGAGACCAGCTTCCAAGAACTAATTTACAATTTCCGATAAGGTAACTTAAAATATTATGGGAATTTGGGATTTGCATTACTTATAAATATGTAGACAGGACATCCACATATTTATCAGGCCAATTACAGAACATTTTATCCCCAGTTTGAAATCCATTAACAATTCTATGCAGATACTTTTCTTCTTGATCCTCTCCATTCTAAATTTCACTCAGTTCATTAAACAGAACCTACTCTCCCATAATTGTCAACATTGAACCTGCAGAGAAAGGCATCACTGCCAGACTTGCTGTCTGGGCTTGTGAACCAAACACCCGGCCTCTACAAGGGACTTGCTGAAGACTGGCTGAGATGGAATTCATCAAGTTCACCAGTGGTAATTTATGTCATGACATCACCCTGTCCCCTGACATTTTATTCTTAACTATGAGTAAAGGTATGGGAAAGAGGGATTCAGAATAAAAGAACTGATCCTTTGTAGTTTATTCTCTGTTTCGCATGCTGAAATTATTTTCATGCGCTGCTTCTCATATTTATGCAGATCAGTCCACCTTCAGAGGGATAATGTATTCATTTAGCCAACTCTTTGTTAAAAAAAATGCTTTTCCAGAATAATGGTACTGTGAATCATCTCCAAAGTCAAATGTGCTCTTACTCATCGACGATTCCTTTCAATAAAACATTCTTGCTTCCAAATCTTGAAGCAGTTCTCATTTTATTGGACACATAGGTGACACTGGAATGTAAACACAAGGTTTAACGTTGTTGCTTTCACTCTATCCAAACTAATTACTTAGAAGTGCCTTAACATCCTGGTTAGAGGAAATGGTGGGGACTGAAAAATCTCTTTCTTCACTGCTCTAAGCTGTATGGGTTTCAAATATGAGATCATTGAATACGTAATTAATACATCCTTGATGCACTTAGGCCAACTGCACAGCTGGAGCTCAATACAAATGTTTGTTAGAACTGACATATATGGTACAAATACAAGTTCCTCAAGTTTGAAATGTACTTCAGTTTTACTTTAGGTGCTGAAGCATTAGCTATATACCAAAAACAAAGAAAACAAAAAAGACTGTGGTTCATAAACTGTGAACAATAATGCATCATATATAATAAGTAACTAAAATACAAAGCCTCAATTGAAAAAGAAAACAGGCCAAACAGTAAGATCTGCTGTTATAACAATCTCAAGACAAGTTAAATCCTCATACAGTGGGTTCAAATAAAACTTTCTGTTATCATGCTTTTTTCATAGCAAGCTGGAATACAGCACTAATCAAAATGTGTTCTCAATGAATCTGATTGGAAACCAATCAAGATTGATCTCCCCAAAGGGTGGCTACTTCAGGCCTCTGTCAGTAATGATGCGTTCTGGAGCCACACATCCTTCATGTCGGAACAAGAATGGCCCTTGCTGCGAGGGCAAACTGCCATTCCTTTACGAAAGTTTTCCCTTTCATCGCATATTAGTATATCATGTGCAGAATGGATCTGATCTTAGTTGCGCGGTTTCCATCTGAGATTTTATTGCGATGCGATCCAATTAATAAGTGGTGAAGGGGAGACTTTGGCGGAGTTCTGGATGCAGATGTGCTCAAAGCAGTGAGAACAGTCTGCTGTTAATTGTCTTTTTTTCGAACTCTCCCTCTTCACAATTTGTTTCTCCCTGACAAACCAGTGGCGATAAAGGGACAGCACCTTAGTCAAAGCTATCTGCTACTTATTTTCCAAAGAACAACGTGCGTCTCGCACAGAACACATTTATGACATGAAGTATTATCGTCCCTCTCAGTGAGTGTTCTTTAAAAAAAAGAAAAAAAAAAGAATACACATTAAAAATCAGGAGCCCCGTTTCACAGTGAAAAAATAAACAAATAAATTACACAAACAAACATTACACAATTGTGACCCAGATTCCGGAGACTGCCATAGTACACAACAGTGTGCAGATTTTATCTCACAGACGATTGTGTCTCAGACAACATTATAAAAATACCAAACTTCCAGAATAAAGCCCCCTTAATGAATTTGTAATAAAGATTAAGGTGAGGGAGGATGAACTGCAGAGGTTTTAAAACAATACTTCCCATGTGCTGACAAAGGCAGGTACCAGTGTTAAATACATGTCTAATAATATTCAGAAACAGTACCTCGGAAACTGTACATCAGTTCAAAGATCATTTGAATTTGGTCATTTGATCATTTGGTCATTTGATCATTTGGTCATTTGAAATGGAAATAAAGAAAGGCCACTTGAGGGGGGGGGGGGGTTATATTCAGTGTTAAAGGGAGAGGGGGGGCTATTCTTATCCTCGCTCTTCCTCTTCCCTGTGGAGCAAGTGACCTATTCAGGAGCTCTATGTAATCCTCTTCCGTGACAGACAGAGCCATGGGCAGGGTATGCATAGTCCAGTCAAGCAGGGGAATCCTATCCCAGGCCACACTGCCACACATCCAACCATATGCTACACCATTGGACAAGCCGTCACGCCACGCCTGAACTGACGTCATTGTGGTCAGCAACTGAATTTCAGACAATAATGTGTGTGTGTGGGGGGGGGGGGGGGGGGGGTGTTGGAGGCATGGCAACGATGTGGGGGGCATAGTGCAATTGGCAGTTGTTTAACATAGATCGGACCTGCAAACCCTGAATTTTACATCAATTGCTTATTTAAATGCATTAATAAAGCTGGACCTTCATCAATGTTGGCAAACCTGTTCCAAAACAAGATTTCAAAAACAAGGTCACAAGATTTCAAAACAAGGTCGCGGAGGGACTGGAGACGCATGCATTAGGCGAGAGGTAGGAATACCCCCGGACAGATTGCCAATTCAGCGCAAGGCACACACACCATTCACTCACACACTCATGCCTATGGGCAATTTAGAGTCTCCAATCAACCTACCTGGCATGTCTTTGGACTATGGAAGGAAACTAGAGTACCCAGAGGAAACCCACACGGACACAGGGAGAACATGCAAACTCTAACAGAAGGGCCCTTGGCTGGTATTCAAAACCCGATACCTTCCTGCTGTGAAGCGACAGTGCTATCCACTGCACGACCGTACTGCACTTCCACATAATACACATTTATTTTTTCCATTTTCATTACATTCTTTAATTTGCATTCCTTAATTATCTGTCATTCGGCTAAACCCTTCATAGCAAGCATTTTGATTTTGTCTTATCGGTTTTCGTTTTCATTAAAATACAACATTCATTTTTAAGCAGTTCTTTACTTAGCCTATGCCCTCACCCAGGATGACTTACAAAGTAGACTCAATTCCGTCTGTTCATAGCAAATCAATTCTGTGAGACCACTAGAGGATGTTCAATTACTGACATGAATTACCAAGTGAAATTTAATCAACGGCTAATGTGACGGATCACATCAGACCGACCACCAACAAAGATTCAGTTTGAGCCTAGAAACTGCTTAGAAAATGAACCAAGCAATATTTTCTATAGATATTTTTTCTATAGTATGTGATTATTTGCAGAATGTTCACAGCACAGCTGGATAGAAGTGCAGGCTCTGCCATTTTTGAGCTTTCTGTTCATATTTGCAAAGTCCTGTATAAATTATACATCTGGCCAAAACAACACAAGAATCTGTAATACCACTTCCTCTTCCATGGGGACTGTTTCCCAGGTAACTGTCCTCCCACGCAGTAATCAGATTTATGTGTGATATACGCAAACACTTTGAGCTAACCAAAGAAGGGGCCCCATATGAGGAATTTCTTATACAGCCCCATGTTGTACACAATCTCAAGAGTATCATCGTGCCCTGCGCCTAGTCACCCTATCAGCACTGTGATTGGCCACCTCATAGAAATACAGCACTGTGACATTCAACAAACCTACAGCTATGCACCATTTATGGAAAGCTTGAGTTGAGCTTTGTCTAAACTGAACATTTAAGCACAAAAATTAGGGACATAATGATGAACACAGGTGCTGTGCATATGGGGATACTCAACCTGCTTGGATGCAGGAAGTGGTCCTGATCTGTTCTCCAGGAGAATACAGTGAAATACATCGATTTCCTGTTTTGTACACACCAATTAAAAGCAACGCAAACCAGAACATGCGCCGAGATTCTGTGGTGACCATTTAAGGATTCTTAAGTCCGTTGTGCAGTCAAAGGGCCAGATTCAGAGTTGAGATAAGCACGAGCAAAGGGGACATGAGGCGAGTTTTCACTTAATCATTTTTTCCCACGAAACTTTGTTTAGAACAAAAAAAAGGTGGTTTATGTCTAGCGCCACCAATAGATTATTATGAAAATGACAGCATCTTTCGCATAAATGGATATTAGAATGAGTGCATGTTATTTCAACATAATATTGGTCATATTTTCCTTTGCATAGCTAACTTGCAATTATCACAGAACTGTCATAAAAAGAACAATATGTAAAAGTAGGCTATGATTGACTGTCTGGTATATCATACCAGACCAATATTAGATGGATTAATTGATAGACAGTGTCTGGATCATATTCGCTTTGACGGAGAGACGATTTGTGTCAGCACAGCTTCTCCAAAATTATTAAGTTGAAGACGTCGCATATAGGCTATTGTGTTCAATCAACCACTGTCCAGCGATTATTTATTTTGATTGCGTGATGGGTATATCCAAGTCGTCAATAGGAGCTATGATCATGTTATCAATGCGAGGGATTGATACGTTCACTGCCTTCCCCATCACGCAAGAGCAACTAAGATGCGCAAAAGGTAGGATTTTACAAAGGCAAATGCGGTTATTAAAGGCAACGTCACTGACACGTTGAAAATGTATACCCCCACACACATTTTTTTAGTAGAAAGCTGGCAACCCAGGGGGCAGGTACAAGAAACAGGTCATTAGAATGTCATGCCCTGTGCCACCCACATTTTGAGAAACGCACCCACGTATCCAAAGATCATCAGCGCCTTGCATTGTTAGGGCATGCAAAACAATTTGTTTACAGCCTCAGAATTAGACTTGCATAAGTGATCTGCTAACATTTTATGCTGTTTTTGACCCTGCACTGTTCCGGGCAAGTTCCTTTGAAACACGTGGTGTGTGTGCTTTAGCTCAATAGATGACCACCTGCACAACAGATGGTCTGGCAGCACAAGGTAAACAAATAGCCGCCATTTGAATATCTTCAACATCACACCAATCAGACTTTATTCAAACAAGTCAATGCGCAGCATGCAAGAAGAAGAAGAAGAAGAAGAAGAAGAAGAAGAAGAAGAAGAAGAAGAAGAAGAAGAAGAAGAAGAAGAAGAAGAAGAAGAAGAAGAAGAAGAAGAAGAAGAAGAAGAAGAAGAAGAAGAAGAAGAAGAAGAAGAAGAAGAAGAAGAAGAAGAAGAAGAGTTTCAGGAAGTTCCCAATTATCATTAATATTAATCTGTATTAATTTCCCCCTAGGCACTGGCCCACTGACAAACGCCTTCCCCATTTTGAGGACTGAGAAATTTCTCCTTTGATCAATCTAATGCATTGTTTAAGCTTCCCATGGGAACACAAATGCAGTCAAATAATAAAAGCAGTGGTCTGCCAAACTCACATCAAGGGCATTGGGAGATATTTCAGGCGTCCAGTCTAGCTTGTTAGCGAAGGGGGGAGGGAGGGGGAGGGAGGATCAAAGAGAGACTCTTTCTTTAGGATTTCACAAATTATTACTATTCCACGCATGGACGTTTAATTTTGTTTCATTTGGTGGTCGGAATTGACCGAGACAGGGGAATTAATTTTGGTGAGACAAAGCAGGTGTAAACACAGAGTCCGCTCAAATGTTCGCTGTCAAACAAAGCTATTCAGTGGCTCTTCCCAGCACGGGGTCATGTAGCGGAAAATCTATGCATGGGACTATGTTACAATGCGTGGGTAATCCATTTAAGCCCTGCTAATAAAAGTTAGTGACTGGTGCTATGTCTAGGATCACACAGTGTCCCTGACGGATTGGGATAACATGGCTCTCTCAAGCGGGGTAACCATGGTTACCCATGGTGCACTTGTTGAGGGGACTTACTTTTTCATTTGTTCGCTGTTAACTCCATCTCGCCGAGGTTGCTCACTGTGTACGTGGCTACGTCTGGGAAAAGCAGCCGTACCATCAGGTCAAATGCCTTCTAGGAATATTCTAAAATATTAGGAAAAAATAAGACAGCCGCCTGTCTTCATTTGTGCATTTTGCTGTAGTGATATGAAAAGGTAATGTTGTGCAATGAAATATAGGAGCTCATTTGCAGATCATGATTTTTGAAGTCAAGATTACTACTGGGGACAAAAAGACACAATACAGGTGTCTGACAATTAATAAACACTCACTTTCATTACATGGCTAAAGTACAACAAACTTGTTGTACCTTGCACTTTATATATATATATTTCTGTTTTATTCCACAAAAGCTCCAGTCAATAAAGCCAGGTAAGAAAATTACTACATTACTGGGCCTTCCAATAAATGAAAGAGACAGCCATTTACTTATACTGAGATAAGTCATTTTCACGGGTATGAAGAACAATATACAGGGTATGAATAAATCTGGTCATAATAACATGTAGTTAAGCCCACGTTAATGGCCTCAGGCTTAATTTTCTGTAAATGTAACAAATGTTTTAGTGTGCAGGGGGGTAACATGGACCACAATTTCAAGTAGTGCCCCTTTCACAAAAAGCAAGACACACAGCGAGTATCTTAACGAGGGAAAACTTTGTCTCCTTTAACTGTGGCGTTTCCAAAATATAGGTGTCGAAAAACGAATCTTCGCAGATCAAAGGGCCTTGTTTGTAGTTAACACAAATCCGCACTTGGAGCAGCATCAATATGCGATTAGCTGGTTCAGTTCTCCGGGTCCCTCCCTCCCCCTTGTAAAAACAGCAGAGGGGCCGTGATTTATGGGAATGGAGAGCAGGGATGGCAACGTTTCGAAAAGACTATCCGCCTCTCGGATAGCAGGATGTTGTTTATGCTTAGCGCATTCCCTCGCTCGCTACCCCGCCAAGCTTTTTCGCTACCGCTCCAAATCATTCATGCCAAATTGAATTTGGAAGAAAAAGCTTAGATGAACATAGCTTCATCTGGAGCGCATCCTCAGATTCCATCCCTCGTATCTGATTCTGCGGGCCCAGAGCCCAATGAGGACTTTCAAGTGTTTTTTTTTTTGTTTTTTTTAATCTTGCATGTTTTGGATTCTCTGACAGGCAAGGTATTTATGTCTCTATCCTCCTCTGGTTGAACTAATGAAGAGGGATCTTATTTGAACTTTCCAATCTGGCTAGAATTAAATAAGACTTGTTTTTTTTTTCCCCCAGCGACTTCAACGTGGCAGTAAAGTTTCACTGCTGGGATTCTGAACTGGCATGCTCTCCTACCTCTTAAACATTGGTGTTTTCAGAAGAATGTTTCCAGCGTAATTCCTTAAAGAGAGATACGTTTTAGCTGCCATGTCCTGATCTTCCACTCCCTTGCGGCTCAAGGGTATGCAAATTGCAAACCTCTAACATCCAGCCCTGCAGTTTTAGTGTGGGTCTTTAACCTACAAGGGTGATGTTCTGCATAAATCTTACCCACTACTGTTTTGTGGCAGAGGTAAGTGCTGCGACCTTTATTTGAGGCATGCGTTTTTAAAGTATTTTAAAAAGCACGTTCCACCATTTTCTGTATACTGTAAGCTGGAACAGAGCTTATAATCCAATCAGCTCTTGCTGTTTATTTCTATTAATAAACACAGGTGCAACAATGATGTCCATAAATAATTACTGAAGAACACCTCATGCATTTGTTTCCACCTGTTTAGGGACTGCAGAAGAAAATTAGCTTAAGCTAACTCTGGAACAATATATCAAATGGCAACATTTATGTTTAACATTGTACATGGTCACATTTGAAATAAATTCATTAATTAATGAAATCCCAGAATTCTTAGGGACAGAGTAAGGCTCACCTGTCACCCATAAGGGAGGGGCTCCACAGCAACCTGTATTGAGCAAAGTGAGTTCACACATATGTTCCTCTGCAGCCAATGTGTTAAATGTACATCCTTTTGACAGCTTGCACCCTTGGAAATGACAAGACAGGTGCGTACAGCTGCTTGAAATCTCTGGGATGAGAACACAGGCAACCTCCCACAAGCATGGGACAGGCACAGCAAGGAAACAGTTACCATCAAGTATAGCCCACATAGAGAGAGGTCCATACTCTCCCTAAAATGTGCCCCTACGTACATGTAGAGAAGTACTGGGAAAACCTGCATCCTCACTCTGGTGTGTCCTTATACTATACTTAGAAGAGCACAGAGAAAACACTGACCCACCCTCAAGTGTACCCTTATACTCAGAGGAACCCAGAAAGGACATACTATAACTCCCTCAAGTGTGCCATTATACCAACAGTACCATGATAAATGACTACCCACACCCTCCCGCAAGTGTGGGTAGTCATCTAAAGTAGCACAAGGAGAATGCATACACTCCGCCTTATATAAAAAGCATCATGGAAACACAGCCCTACTTACACAAGCCTTTATACTGCATCAAGTGGAGCAGAGGGAAAACCTAGAGGATTTTCGATAAATGGTTCTGATATGTCAAACACCTACAAAGAACACAGGAATGATCTTTGGTGTGTAATAAAGAAGGCTTTTCAGCACTGCTTCAAGGATTCAGTCTTATCGATCAGAGTTATTTTTTTGTTTGTGATCAAGGCCATAGATATTTTGAATATGCACAAAGGTTCTGAGTTTACCTGCTAAGCCGAGCAATCTGAAGTCTCAAAGAATAAAGACACCAAAAAATGTAAACAGTCAGGGGGCAAAAAAGGAGAACTACTGTAGGCGATGACTGACGTGGCAGGATAACTGACGGGGAACCTGAGAACGTCATGTCTCATTCTCCCACTCGCGGACAGCGGCGTGCGCGCCTCCAGTCTGGCAGAGTGCCTGCGTCCGAGCCGTAAATGCCCTTCATTCGTCATGGACTCACTGAAGGTTCACGCCTTGCAGCCACGGCAAAAAAATCAATTTTTAAAAAGGGCCTTTGAAACGTCTTAACCCTACAAAAACATCCAGTCATTATCCACGGTTAATGCAAGGAAAACACTGCCCTGATTAATAGACACAGAATGAGAGGTTGACACAACGCATACTAATTTCTGCAAGTAATATAGATTCCAATTATGCAAGGTCTGGCGGTTGGTCCCACCGCAGCTCAGAGTTAAACAATTAAACTTTCTTGCATAATACGTGCATAATGGGTAGAGAAGAGCGAGTATGTCGGGATCTTGAAATTTCATCTGCCATACAGTCCTTTCCAGATGGTCCACATTCTGACTGGTATAGTACCCTCAGGCAATCCCTTGTTCCTCTTCCAGTCACTTTACACCTCAATACAGGCAAAGGTCCAACGCAACTATGACAAAAGTGTTAAAAACAGATGTCAGACTTGATCATTTTATATTCCGAGGGCATACGGCAATTTGTACGTCTGCGCTTCGTCATGGAACGCAGATACTTGCCAACGAATCGTAGATTTTGGGGCTTGCATCAGCCTTGCAAAAGAGTGTGCTGATAGTTCCCACTCCTGGTGAATATTTGTTTGTTCTACCAGATAAATTGACAAACCTTCAGATTTCCACACAGGATCTTTCATGTTCAGTATGACTGACGTTGAGACAGGACTAAGGGCTGAGCAAGTTTAGAGAAATGGAAAATCTGTGAAAATCTGATCGTTCAACTGTACCCTGCTACAGTTACATCCAAATATGGCAATAAGTCAATTTTAGCAAGCATTTTTGTCTTATATTTAGACTTAGAATTTGAATTATACTACTTTTTTTTGGCTAAATAAAACAAGGGGGGGGCGGGGTGTCTCTTTCACTGTGGGCAGGGCCAACGGATATTATGAAAAGTTTTGACAACAAATGCGACCGGTTGGGATAAAGTTGTGTACTCTAGCTTTAAAACAAGCTAATATTTTTGGTGTATTTGTGTAATAAGAGGGCATAGTTATGCAGAAAAGAGCCTTATTCCTAATATGAAGCATGGCGGTGGATCTGTGATGTTGTTGGGCTGTTTTTCCTTCAAAGGCCCTGGGGAACTTGTTAGGATACATGGCATCATGGACTCCATCAAATTACCAGGTTATTTTAGACCAAAATCTGGCTGCTTCTGCCAGATGGCTAAAAGTGGGTCATGATTTTGCCTTCCAGCAGGACAATGACCCATCAGTGGTATCACAATTAAACTATATATTTTTCTCAGTATAGAATACATTTGATAAATAATAAACTGAATGTAATCCTGCATCTTTTGCTCATATTAATTGAGGTTGCCAATAATTCTGGTTGACACTGTATGCTAAAGCCCAAGACAGTGCTCATTCTGAGTATATTCTGAAATTCTGAATAATCAGAACAGCATGACAGAAAAGGGCAGGTGTACTGGAGGTAGCAGGTGTACTTGGGTACAGCCCAGCACTGGCTCTTACAAAACTTAGATTATCTCATGGTACTTCGACCCGTTTCATCAAAAAGTCGTAACCACCCCCCCCCCCCCCCCCCCCCCCTTGGCCTTTGGCATTTACAGCTCTGTTTCTTCTGCATGTGCTTTGCACATTTGCTCCAACTCTGTCAAGTTAGACGGATAGCATTGGTGGACAGCAATTTTCACGTCATACCACAGATTTCCAAAGGGATTTTTAAGTCTGTTTTTTTTTTATTGCCTGTGCCATTCCAGGATACTGACCCTCTGGTTTTTAAGCCATTCCTTTGTAGTTTTGCCATGTGCTTTGGGTCACTGTCATGTTGGACCCTGAATCTTCGCCCTAAATTCAGGTCTCTTGTGGACTCAAGGATTTGCCTGTATTTGGCTCCATCCATCTTGCCCCTGTTGGCAAGAAGCTTGCTTGTCCCTCCTGCTGAGAAGCAACCCCATTGCGTCATGCTGCCAGCACCATGTGTGATGGTACCCTTGGTGTTTCTGGATTAACACTTTGCTTTCAGACAAAAGAGCTGAACTTTAGTTTCATCAGACCACAAAATCGTACATCTAGCCACTCTCCAAAAAGGCCAAATATGTGAATTGGTAAAGGGATTGTTGATCTCTGGACAGTTTATCCCATTTCAGTCAAAGAGCTATGCAACTCAGTGTTGTAATTCTCTGACAACTGACCTTCTCCAATTACTCAGTTTGTTAGGAAGGCCTGATCTTGGTATAGTGCCTGGGTTGTGCCATAATTTGCTCCATTTTGTTACAATTTACAGTAGGAAGGAGCCGTCGCGGTAGTACAGCGGTAAAAGCGCCGACTTTCAGTCGGCGCGGTTGTGCTCCGAGGATCGGGGTTCGCGCCCCGGTCCTGCCAGATCCGAGCATGGCCGGCGCCCTGTGGGAGCAGCAATTGGCGGCTGCTTCCAGGTGGGGGGAGGGGCTCGGAGAGAATCACTGCACGCATAGCGGCCTGGGGCGAGCTGGAATCACGATCAGGAGCTCGGAGGAGTCGCGCCCTGAAGAGGACGTGGCGCCCTCCCGTCCTACCGCCGGCTGACGGGGTTGTGTACGGTGATTCTCTAGCGGTTGCTACATGGGGGGAATTGAATTAGAATAGGGGTTCAATTGGCTACTAAATTGGGAGAAAATGGGGGAAAAATCTGAAACAAATAAAAATTAAAAATTAAAAAAACAGTAGGAAGGTTCCTAGGAGATTAGTTTGCTGGGCTTTTTATAGTTGTGTCCAGCTTTTTGACTCCTAACAAATTAATCTTGCAGTTCCTCCATGACACATCTGCTGTTTCAGTTGTGAGACCACCAAAAAGACAGTGATGTTTGTTCTACAATCATAGAATCAAAACCAACATACGTAGACCTTTTGTATTTTGTGATTTAGTTAGTGTGATTTAATGCGAAAATGGCCCAATTTAGGTTGTTAATATAACGGGGATGTCCCGTATTACGTAATTTTTTTTAAATTATATATCTAAATAATATATTTCATTTTCACATCATAGAGTGTTAGAGAGTTAGTATTAGATAAGAAATCCCATTTAAACTATATTTTAATTTCATGTAAAGCGCCAAAATTAGAATCTATGGAGGATCAAAACTTTCTGAAGGCACTGTTTGTGTGTTTATGTGTATCTGGGGTGACTTGTATTGCTCTTTACTCAAGTTTATAGCCACACATTTTCAGAAGTAATGCAAGTATCTCTAAATGCTTTCCCACACTGAAACAAAGCAGAAGAGTGTCAAAATGTTTTAAATGTAGATGTAACGACAACATTATAAAATCTGCCAATGTACCTGGGTTCAACAGTGATGGACACATTGTTTTTAACTTTGTTGTTCCTCAACTCAGCAAAATGATAAATAATCTATGGGAGGAGAACATTTTCTGAAGGTACTGTATATGATTTCTGAGTTCCATCCACTTCCCACAGCAAGACTGTATAGACAGACACCCATTTCCCTGAACAACAAGTTATGACTCGAATGCTACCACATGGACATTCAATAGCAATGCAATGAGAGCCCCTCATCTATTGCTTATTGCGCAATACAAAAGTAGCTGTTCTTTGCTTGGTTAAACAAGCAGGAGTATTATCAGGCATATTCCCACATGCAAATGTCACAAACGAGGCCCTGACGATTTTAAGAGATGACTTCACTTCACTGGACCGTAAGCTCAAACTTCAATCTCTGCAGCGCCTCTGTATCCCCCAGGTCCAGCATTACAAAAACAACACACCTCAGGCTCATTTTCTGGACAATGAATGAGTGTGTACAAGCCCCCGCACCGCTAATGTCGAGCAGCTACTCGGGTGCAGCCCTGGCCTCGGCTGTTTCTTGACAGGCGCTCCGAGGGATTAGGGGAATTAATTTACAATTATGCGCCCCCCAAAACTGACAGCTTTAGCATGCCGACACCGCTCGGGTAATCTGTGAGGAAACCCATTTTACACATTGGCCATAAATATTAGATTCCCGCTTTGAAAATCAGACATGGAGGCTTTGAATTCAATTCTTGTCTGTTTCGAAGAAATTAAATTACACAAAGAACAGCACAGCAAAGTACAGCATGACAAGAGTATTACAACTGCAGCTTTCCAGATGTGAGCACATACAGGAAGGATGGGCTAATGAAAAAAAAATGTACACAAATCTTGAAAACCAAATGCAGAACTACAGCATTCATGCACATCCGATCAATTGTTATGGATGATACATAATGGTTTCACAGAGGTGTTTTTCATTTGCAAGATGGAAACAATGCTGAATAGGGTGGGAAAAGTTCAAACCAAGGCTGAATATTGAACGAGAGTGTAATAGTGGTAGACTGGATGGGAGACAAAGTAAAGGGTTAAACTGCTTCTGAACTCTGGGTATCTATTATACGATTTTCGGGTTGACTGGCAGGCTGACATAACGGAACTCAATTCTCAACCCAACAATAAGCAGGACTGTTCTTTCTTGGAAGGGTGTGGGGGAAGGAGAAATTGGGCAGGAAGCTTGCTTTGTTGAAATGAAGTCAAATTTCAACTATACAAACTACCCCGGTCTAGCGGAAACCCACGTTTAGTCACCCTTTGATTCCAGCAAGGCCTCAGACTCTATGCTTCCAGATGCTCAATTGCCTCTAACTATTGTTTTTCATCCAACCAACATGGCCCATATACTATTTAACACATTACAAGCCTATTTTAGACCACTGTTTCTCCACCTGTGGTCCAATACAGATGGGTTTGGCCCAAATCACATTGTGTGTGGAAAGTAAATACTGTAAGTAGATTTATACATTAAATTTTTATTTAAAATTTTTTGCCAGGGAACATGCATATGTTATGCTGTGGTACTGACAAATAGAGCAGCTCACAACAATTTTATTAGGCTACTGCGTCAATAAAATGAACAACGTTATTATATATATATAAAAACACTAGCAAATCAGAAACAATAGTTTAAAAAAAAACATCCCATTACTATCTAATCCATAGGATCCCTTCTGTGGAGAATTCTGACATTTGGAAAAGATGTCTCTTAAAATGAATAATTCGCCAGGTTTTTCAGGAGGGGCAAGATAGTGGCTGGTCTGAAGATCTGCCTCACCAAGGTAATAGTCAGGGAAACGCTGGAATGACACTAAGAAAACATCCGTTGATATTTATGTTCAGGAAACAAGACAAGTATCGTCCCCTGAGTGACCCCACCTTAATACCTCAGTTGTGCCCCAATACAGGCCTATAGTCTATTTATAATCATTACTCTGTTGGCCAATCATGGCAGAGAAGGAGAACCAGAGAACCAATCACAGAATAAGCTACTGGTGTGGGAGGTCACCTGCATGCCTATGTTCCCTGAAGACTTTAGATAACTTCCAGAAGCAATCATCACTCCAGTAGGTTTTCATTCTACTCCATTACCATTAAAATCCAGCACAGTAGACTGTCATTGTCAATTATTAGGTGGCAGATTGCAGCTCCTACTCGGCAGAAACATTTTCTGTGTGTAACTTTCCCTCTGCTACTTTTATACTGCAGCCAGGCATCCTGGGAATCAGGCGATTTTATTTGACAGAATAATGGGTACCCATGTGCTGAGGGGAATTCAATGGATTGAAGGTGTTAGCCTTTTTTAGCAGACTGACTGGGGATAATCCAATAAAGATGAATCAGTTTGCCATAAATGGTGCAAAATACATAATATCCCTCAATGGCCATTTCTCCCCAATTTAAACATAGCTACAGCAGATTATGCGAACCACAATGTAGCCGGTCTGCATTTACTTTTCAGTCCCATCACTTTAAAAAGCAGTGCAACTAATACACTATTTTACAAGCACACAGCTAAGGCACTAAGTGGCAATTCAGCAAAATGCATTGTGTTCACTCAATTGTAAATCGCAGTCTGCTTCAGAGCTGGCAACTTTTCCTTCATCGACAGCAACAGCACATTTTGAGGGCTTTTTTTTGGTCCATTTCAGCTCCTAAAGAAATGTATGCAATAAGGCCTTTGACCCGACACTCTTAAGCTGATTTCATTCTTTTTACATACAATCCATTTACACAGCTGGATATTTACTGAAAAAAATCAGGGGAAATACCTTGCTCAAGGATGGCAATCCCCACCTGGGGATTTAACCGACAGCCATGGAGTTGCAAGCTCACATCCTTAAACATCGTGCCATGCCACTCCGAATGATTCTTACCTAAAACTGTTTATAGTATATGCAGAAAGAAAATAATTTGTGGTAAGAGTTCTTCTCTCTCTTTAAAACATCTCAACGTAATAGCCTACTTCACTCGGCGCCTGTTGAGATTTAAATATCGAGTAAAATCTCTCATAATTTCCCACACATCCTTGGACAAATGATGCCAAACCCATGCAGACTGCTGCTATACCAGAGAAGATGGCTCGCTGAACAGCAGACGCTCACTCTCACCAGCATCAAGACAGTCCTGTGGGGGCACAGCACAGCTGCCTCCCACTCTCTGTGGTCCAGGCTTGTGCAGTGTATCATGACAGCCACTTGGAAACCCCTGAATCCATGTCCGTAGCTTATAGGGACATATACGTCTTGTTTGTGGAGTCCAGCAGTAATTCACCCTGGGTCAAATCCATTTCCATGCCACCACAATTTATACGCTTTCTGGGAAAACACACTCCAGCTCTACGATGTGCCTAAACTGATTTAAGTGCCTTAATAGCATACATGGGAATTGCCACAGGTTCCTCTGTGGAACACCACGGACAGAAATGGAACAGCATTACAATTATAGAGTCCTCAACCAGAAAACAATTTATCAAGAGAGTCCCAAAAATCACCTGGAATAATGGCTCCCAGGGCTCCTTTCAAATGTATTAGTGAACTGCCATTTTAAAGGACGTATAACTGGACATGTACCTGGAACTACCGATTAGAAGGGACTTACCGAGTTATACACATTCAAAGTGCAAGAAAGTCAAGGAGCTCATATTTAATTGCTTGCTGATCCACCTCAGTGGCACAACAGCAGTGTCTGGAAACCCATCGCCTGTCGCTAAGACTACAAACCAACCAGGTCAGTCCCCTTGCAAAATGTCTATAGAATCACACTCCTCCAGTTCCTTACATTTTAAAGACAGCCCAGTTTCAAGTTCTGCTGCTAATATTCCTGCAGTAAAGCTGTATGCTCCAAAAACAATTATAAAACAATGACAAGGTAAGGGAGAGGCAACGCTAAAAAAGTAAGCTGAATTTACTGGAATTCATTTTCCATAAATCACGATATCCAGAATACTTTAACTCATGTATGAGAAGGGGTCGTTGGCATTCTTTGTAGCGGGAGTGTTATTTGAAGTCTGTCAACTCTGCTCTCCATTGCAATGTGTATAAAAAAAATCTATTATTTGATGAAAAATCTATTATTTTTATATATCATCCAGATGAATATCATTAAAGTGATACGACTGAAAATTTCTGTATTGTGTTTCCTTTGAGTCATGGCAGGCGTGCGTTTTCAGGGACGATAGCCTCTGCCAAATGGATTGCTTTACCGTAGAACACAAACCTTTAGGACAGAAACCTTTTTAATGTGCAGCCAGGCTATTTCTTAGAAAAATAACTCTTAGAACTAATTAAACCTGCTATGAGTCTTATAAATTTACGGATAAGTCATTTTCAAGTTAGCCAGGGTGATTTAATAAAGATTTTACAATGAAATTCAGGGAAGCGCTGGGTTGGACACACGCACAGCACAGTAGCACAATGCTAAACCAAGATCCCTGGGTCTTTCCAGAAATGCATTCTAGGTGCCCTTGAAACAGTAATAAAGCCTCCCTGAGACTATGGGACAGGCACAGCATGCTCTATAGTCTGCACCAATTGTCCCTGACTGTCCAGAATTTATGGCTTTTGATTCGCAGTGGTCTCTCTACAAAGATCCCCAAACTCCCTTTGTTTAAAGCACAGGAAGGCTGGCCGCGGTGTGTGTCACTCCAATTCCAGCTCCAAAACAGGTAAAATATTATGACTCCGCAGTATTCCCTGAACAAATAACTCAGTTCTTTTAAAAAAGGAGAGATGAGGAAAAGAAATAAGTTGGCTGGTCATATTACATAGGGACAATAAATCCACTTAATCACTGCTGGAACTTTTTCTTTCTTTTTTTCCACCGTTGTTTTTCAATAATTTTAGTTATTCCCATATCCCCTTTCTATTTGAACTCTCCAATTTAATTTGAACTCACAATCATAATAATGTAAAGGAGTTGAAATTGGTCACTGATATGTTTTCTCAGCTCCGAGCACATACAGCCTTTTGAAAGGCCTGGTTCCTTTGTGGTTTTTGAGGGTGAGACTTAGTCATTGACCGCGCCGAATCCGGTCAGGAAGCGGATATTCACCGAGCAGCCCTTTCAGAATTCGGGGCAGGCTGCACAGTCATACGCGCAGAAATGTTTTTGGGTCGATTCGTCATCTTTTATTCCTGTCTGAAACGGACCACTGTCACCACTGCGGCAGGAACAATGGAGCAGTCATGGTGGTGGGGTTGAATGTCCGGCCTTCTAAATCAACTAACAAAACCACAAAGACGGAAAAAGGAATTTGCCAATCATTTCATTTCAGAATTGAAATTATTTCAAAATGAGCCTATGCACTGAAGTAAAAAAAACATCACTTTGGATGCAGTGTACTTTCAACAGATGACAGAATAATGGTTTCAATCTTCTTCTTTTTTTAAAAATCGCACTCCTGAAAGGTATGCAATTTTTTTTTTTTAAATCAGCGCTAAAAGGCCGATCTACGAAATAGCAGTAATAGGCCGCAGCTCCGTCTCTACTGTTTAACATTTGAAATCTCACAGTGAGAGAGTGCTCATTTTCTCCTCCCAACTCAAGACTCATTTTTTTCCTGTTGCTCGTTTCTTCAGTGCTAGCCGTCAGTGAGAAGGTCATCCTAAATGCCGGGTGACAGTGGAGCTACGCTGGATGTCTGCACCCCATGTTCGGCATTACTGTGATGGGTCTCCTTTCTTTCACGTCAGTCTGGGCCTCTTGTTTTCAAACCTCATATGAAACCAGTTATTCATATGACACAATAAGGAACATGAAAGAACATATATTGATTTTTTTTTTTTTACATACTTCCTGTGCTAAATATATGGTAACTCACTGTCCCAAAAATCTTGAGAGGTAGGACATTTTCCAGGATGCATAAAACTATCAACTTGAATGATAACATAATGGCTGACTATCAGCAGTTCTACATACGGGAAATAGCAAGCAGCAAGTTCCAGCTAACCAATTAAACCATGTACTGTATGGGCCCTATCTTGGCGATCTTGGCGCTTGGTCTAAGCGCATGGCGCTAAGTCGATTTAGGGCGTGTCCACTTTTGCTATTTTAACGGAGTGTTTTTTGGGCGCTAAACACGGCGCAAGGTGCAACTGGGCTGAACCTAGTCTCTTCATTAATTATAGCTGTGTCTTGGGCATGACATGCAATAAACCAATCAAAATGTCATATCCCATTCCCTTTAAAAGCCTGCTTTTCCACCTTGGCGGATTGCTTATGATGGCGAAACAGACATGATCGTGCGTGTTTAGTGCGATCAAGGAATAGGCTATATGGATCAATAGTAGCCTATGATCAATATTATTCGGGCTAACCATTATGAGTTCCCGGTAATTCCTGACAGTGCTGTTTACAAAATATATGCGGTTAAATTTCACCTGCAACAGCTGAGAATAAGCGACTAATGGCTTCCGTGTCACCTTAGAAAATGCCAAATTAGCCTGCTTGTTTAACGAATTTCGTTTGATTATGCAATGAACTCATGTTCAAGCTTCATCTGAAGTTCATTAGGCTATCTGCATTCAAATTTTGATTAATAACATAAATAACGTTATTTTGCCTTAATGATGACACTAAATACAATAAATCTGTCAGGTTGGCAACCCATAGGTTCAGCATATTTTCCCTTGTTTTATAATGTCCTGCTTATGGAAATGTGACCAACCTATTTTACTGGTAGCGTAATGCTTTAAAAACGATCCACTTTCCCAGGAAGACCGTGAAAAGTGTGATTTACAGCAGGGGAAACAGGCCTGCTCATGTAAAGCGCACATGCAGATAATGGCATTAAAATTAATTGTAAATTAATTGTAATTTTGTAACGTGCTTTAAATTTTGTTTCTAATTAGCCGCTTAGTTCTCTTTAAAATATTTTGTTCAGTTATGGAATAACAGGTGAAATCAGCGGGGTTTTAATAAGCTGAGGGTATGGAAACCTTTTCACTGTAATTTTAAAAATATGGAGGACGAAGAATAGCTAAGGTTACAATTCAGTTAACATGATGACATCTCCGTTTTTTAACCATAGGCTATCGAAAAAAACATTATGCACAGCGAATCCGCTGTAGCCTAGGCTATTTGAAAAACAATAAAAGCAATATTCACTGGACAAGGTTTTGAACTTTTTTCAGTCACAAACCATTCTATTTACTTACAGGCTGTATTCCTAGATAAACAGAGCTGTATTGTAATTACGTCTGAAGCGCATTTTCAGAACTCAAATGTCCGTCTATTGCAGTGCGCGAGTTTTCCATTGAATGACAATTCACGCATTAGGTGTAAATGACAATTCGCACATTAGGCTTGATATAGGTGTTATCAGCTCCTTTTTAATGGATAGCCATTGTCCCGTACCATCACACATCGCCTGGATGTTGATGGAGTGGGCTGAGAGCAATGTAATGTGGCATTGTTTCCCTTCGCTGAGGGAAAGGTATGTAGACCTATTGAATCTTTTATTATTATGCATTTTTGATATAGCCTACACAATAATAATATTTCACATTGTGATCTAGATATTTTAGTCATGCTTGTGCACGCCCCTGTGTGTAACAGGCAGGAGGGTACGCGCGTTGTGCACAGGCCTATGTAGACGCACTTATATGCGCCGTTAAAATAACATGTAAACAACTGCGACATGACTTTAGACCAGGTTTGTGGTGGTTCTAGCGCAAGCGCTTTCTGCTGGCTCAAGATAGCAATACACCAAAAATAATCCTGGCCACTCCTCATCTTAAGACCAACACGCCCAGTTCACTTGTAATGGGCGCAAGAATACATGCTAGTTAAAGGACGTGAGCGCTAGGCGTTATAATGAGCCTAGCGCCGGGTGTAAGATAGACACTTGCGTTTGGATTAGCGCCACATTGCGCCGGGTGTAAGATAGGGCCCTATGTGTTATAAAGGAAGCCCTATATCAATAGCTACTGTGTGGCCATTGAGGTGTCATTCCAAACAAGGGATAATGCGTGGAAATAAGCTTTAAAGGAAAGGATATTTCGGAAAGTTCAAGGCACTGTAATTTCATTGGTAATCTGTACATGATTGCACCGCTAAGTACTACAATCACCATGAACATGCTGAAGTCAGGAGCATTATGCTTAGCAATAAGACAAGGCCACAATCTCTTCTTTAAAGAAATATCTTCTTACCACAGCTACAGTATGTTTTTTATAAAATATATTTAAAAGGAGGAAACTATTTGCTTCTGCAAACATAATGTACTTTGGAATTAAATGTTTTTCTGACTTTTTAACATGTTTAAGCATCAGATGAATAAATTGGTTTAGACCAAGGATATTGAGCCAATTTTATTTCCAGCTGAAGCTCAATTTTATATTTTTAAAAATCATTTTAATGAGTCAAAGAACATATTTGAAGTAAAGAACAACTTTGAAACAAGATGGAAAGAATTTACAATGTATACATCTAGGCTCATATAACCAATGCACATTTGTGTGTCGTTTGTCATCAGCAAGATAAGATTTGTCAACACGTTATGTCAAATGCGTTTACATGGTTACCATGAAAATATAGATATTTATTTGGCTAAAGGAAACAGGTCTTTTTATTTGCCGAAGTATTGAAGCAAACAGATAAGTACCCTAAGTACACTGACTTATTAAAGGAATTTGATCGTGTGATAGAAATTGAAAAACCTGGATATTTGAACTTATTAAAAGATGTAAGCCAAGCATACTGTGGGCCAACATGTAAAAAGAAAAACAAAAAAACAGAATTATGTTCCACATTATAAATTGCTGTACTCCCTTGACAAGACATCTGTGTTTCATTCAATGCCTGCTCATCTGCTCCAGAACAATTCTTTCCCCTGTTTCCCATTGAACTGCACATAGCAAGCCCCCACTTACAGGCAAACCAGGTTATCTTCTTGTGTTTGTGCGTACGCAAGTGTGCGCCTGCGTGTGTGTGTGTGTGTGTGTGTGTGTGCCTGTGTGTGATCTTCTTGGCCCCCTGTGTACTGTGCTCAGACATCACCCCCATATCGCCCCGCTACATCTACAAGCAGCTTCTTTAAGAGGTCCTGTGCACCTTTGAGCTTTGCCGTGTAATCCTGATGCAATGTTCTCAGTACACAATGGCATCTATTTGTGGAGGAATTTAAGGGCAGATGTTTGCCTGAAGAGAACTAAAGGGATGCATTGTGTTAGTCAGTTCCACTGAATGCATTCGGCAAATACAGGGAAATAGAGTACATGCAGATCAAAAGAACCCAGTTTACTCATGAGTGAGCATGAAAAATAGCAGGGGCTTCTCTGAACACGCACTTATGATTACAAACATGGAAACGAAGAAATGGGGAAACAGCAGAATATGCTCTTGGTTTTCTCCAGTCTCATGTAAGTGTTAAAGGACACTAATAAAAAGACAATATAAAAGTGAAGCTGTTTAGTTGAAGCCCTCTCTTGTTTTCACAGGTACTTGCCCAAAATGGCCCCAGCCAGGCAGCCACCACTATGTAACTTCTCAGGATGGTACTTCCCATCTCTAATCCAGAGAGCAAAAAAACATAGTTGGCGGTTTTCTGTGTTGAGCGCGAGGAGCTGGACTGACCTGATCATCATAACGGAAGGTCAGGAACTGCTCCCCTGTTGTATCCTCCAGGAAGCTCCCTTGTGGAGACAGCGCAAATTCGGGAAGGAAGTAGACACTTTGCGACTGGCTCGTTTCTCCTGTCTGCAAAAAAAAGAGTGAGAGAAAGAGAGACAGAGTGATTGATAGAGAGAAAGAGAGAGAAAGATTTAAAGAATCACAGTGGAGGGAATTTATGACCCATCATTTTTACTTATTTCCATTTCAGCGCAGTGACAAACCAATGTGTTAATGACTTATGCAAAATATTTACTGTAACCAGGGACTTGAGCACAATTCACAGCTTTTTTTTTGTCCTTGTTTTTTGTTTTTGTTTTTGCAGGACAAGTATTATTACACGGGCCTTTCTTTTTCTTAAAAGTACAGTCGACAAAGCTGGCTGCAGTCTGGACAATGTGGGTGGAACAATGTGACTATGCCACTCTTGATCAACCGTTTTACAGGGCAGCATAGGCATTAAGTTAAATATCACAATGCAAAGTTAAATATCACACGGGCGGTGAGTGAATTTCTTGCATAGCTGGCATGGTCTTTGAGTCACATGACGAGACGCTCCATCCAGGACATCATAAAACCATCAAGGGGACCATAAATCACCACCTTTTTTTTTTCAAATTCCAGCCACATCCTTAAGGAGACCAGAGAACGTTCTTAAATTAGATTTTTATTCAGGTATTCCTCAAATGCACCGAGCAAGCCAGCACTGCGCCACACTGGAAATTTATCTCTACAACGATTCGGGTGACAGGTAAATGTGACAGGAGTCTGATCCATGTAGATTACTGCTGACTCTGTGCTAGTGTTTATTTCTCTTGCTCTGGCCCTGGAATAGTACGGGCTTCTGCGCTCACTCCAGCCCACAGCTGGGACGATTGATGGCGCTACGGAAGCCTGCGCTACGGCAACCTCGCGGGAGTGAGGATGGCGCGTGGGAACACCTCACCGAGTTTAAACACCACAATTCAAATATGGGCGTCAACACCCTGCGGCAGTTAAGTCCTGTCCTGGGCATTGTCATAGATTCCATAGATTAACCAGATGGTCAGCTCAAGCATTCCTTCCATTCGCTCTACTTCCTAACTACAGGAGGTTCCGGTCAATAACAGGAGATTCCACAGGAGGTTCCGGTCAATAACAGGAGATTCCACAGGAGGTTCCGGTCAATAACAGGAGATTCCACAGGAGGTTCCGGTCAATAACAGGAGATTCCAGTGCTACGTTATAGTTTATGAATATCCCTGAAAATGCCTGCCTAAAGACACAACATCCATACCCCAGTATTGTCCTTGGTCATGCTCCTTCATGAATATTCATAAGATGCATACAATTGGAATGTTTTTTCTCCAGTAACAGGGTTCCTTTCAATGTTAAGAACACCAAGCTAAGTATCTAGTGGGTCTATACAATCCAGCATGCATGCCCTGTCCACTTTGATGGGTCACTTTAAATTTTCTCAAATAACAGCTTACTCATTGTTTGGATTGTTTGAATAATGGGCATAGAAATAACAATTATGTTGGATTTAAATCATTAAAATATTACACAATATAGCCTACTATTACACAATAAACAATACTGAATAAAATGGCAAGAGTTTTGCAGTGCCTTTCTAGCTACTTGATGTAAAGCATATAACCCAGAGAATATGCTCAGATAATGGTCTTCATTGGTCTTTCTTGCAAACAGAATTCTCATTGTTATGTCACGATCACAAATAGAAGCGTGATTTGAGTGTAGAGCAGGGTGCTGTACTCTGAGCTCAGTCAAATTTCTGATAACAATTTCCAAAAAATATGACTATGCTTGATATGATTGTATTGTATTACAAATGAATTTAATGTATTCACATTTTTTAACTTTTCAAATGGTCTCTCTGCATGCATGTGTGTGTGTGTGTGTGTGCGCATGTGTACATGAGAAAGCTGTGCAGATGTGCCAACATATGCCGCTCAGCTGCATTACAAGCCCTGTCCAACATTTTAAAGTCAGCCCGTAGCTACACTTAAATCGCATTGTTAATTATTCCAATATTCATAGAGGAGCTAAAACCCTGGACTCAATGGAGATTGATTTTACTCAATTTCCCTGTCCTGTCAGTTTTGAAATCCACACGGCATACCGTTCAAAGAAAAATAGACTCTCTCTAGGAATTATGATCACTTCACTTCATCTTTATCCAGTATGATGGGTCAGTCTCCAAAAAACAATACAGCACAATCAAGAAGACAGCCATCTTATTTTCGAAATGATTACCCTGTAGGTTTCAACAGATAAGAAAAAATACCTTTCAATTAAAAGAAACAAGACTCTGGCTCCACAGAGAACAATGTGCTCATTGTATCTGTGATGGACACAGGGCAGAGATTCGGATTCGCAAATCGTCCCAGGGCAGATTGATTGAGCTCACAGCTTAAAATAATTTATGAACGTTTGGAGAATATGAAAACCGGCAAAACCATTCGCAGGAGAAGAGGCCCTTCTAGTCGTCCTGCTTGCTTGAGGTGAGAGCAGTCAGGCGAAAAACAAATTAGATTTGGCCACGAATGCAAAAAATCTCTCATTCATTCCACAATGCGTATCTCCCGGTGGAGCATGTGAAAACAGGTGACCGCTAACTAAGAATACACTGGGGCCAGGTTCTTGTTACAGAGTTGGCGGGTGCTGGCTTTTAAAAGCACTCACTGTGTGCCTTTAAGCACCGACAGCACGGCCGGCATGCATTCCCATGAGAGGTCGGCATGCTCTCATCACAGTGACATTGTTCCTTACTGACAGGTTCAGATTAACAGCTTGCTATCTGTGAATCCGTTTCCTGTTCCAGGTGCAAGCCATGGCAGCATGTGCCGTATCGGTCGCCCTCGACCTAGCGACAGCCCGGACTCCACAGTAACCTCCCGCCCCTGATCTGTACTCCGGTGGCTTCTGCCTCAACCCCCCTCAACCACAAATCCCACTGACCGTCCCACGTCAAAATACGTTCACGCTTTCTGGGTTTTCCCGCACCGAGAAGCAAAATAAATGGGCTGCGGCGTGCACTCCAGGGGGGTGGGCGATGTAAGGGGAGTGGGGTGCTTTTTAGCGCAACTTTGTGACACGGGGGCATCCCAGTTGCCTGTGCAGTAACCTTACAAGAGCGTGAGATAACAAACATGCCCTCAGCAGGATCTGTATATATACAGGGGGAGCACAGTCATTTTCTCTGAAGGCACTGTTTAGTCTTTTCTATCAAACAGAAATGTACATATTCATTTCCACATCTAATGCCATTTATTACAGTTACTACATGTAACGCTTTAATAAAAATTACAGTAAAAGTATACTGTGCAACCCTTAACTGTCTGCTTTTGCACGTTGTCAGATATTACCTACCTTTTAAAAGCTCATTAGCTTCATGTGTTGATCATGTTAAAATATGATAAATAAATATTCACTTTGTCACACAGCTTGGAACACTCCCTGATAAATTTGTCAAATATGGAGGAATGGGTGTGCGCTGCAAAAAAGTCACTTGTACGAAAAGGCCAAACTAGGCGCGGCCTTGGACACAGGGCCACAGAAAAGATTTCAGGCACAAGTACAAGAGTAGTTGCAGCATGAGTGCAAAATCCAAGTGGAATCGGGCCCAGTTGAGCAGGAAGTAGGAGCAAATTTGAGTGAGAGCAACAGCGAATATAAAATGAAGAAAGGAAGAAGGAGAAGTGGAACAATAGCAGATAGCAGATGGACAGTGGTTCTGCCACCAAACTGACCTCACGCAATCAAGGCACTTGGCGAGCCTAGAGCCTACACAGCAAGTGCCTTCGCTTTGGCCGCATGGCACAGCGGCTCCGCGCTAAGTGATTTGTCATCCTTGGCGAGGAGGGACACTCAAGCATTGCCCCACATCTGGTCACGCACACATTCCCCAGCTGTGAGGTCAGCGAGACACCGCAGCGGCCCACTCGAACGGCGCGCTCCCTAATTGCGTTTACAAACCCTCGGGGCGTCGACCGCGTCTGGGAAATGCCGCCCCCTCAAAAGGCCGCGGCCAACCGGCTCTCTCGGTACAGTACAGGGGTCATTGAGTCACTTCAATGGGTACAAGGATTACAGCGAGAGAAAGGAAACAGCGGCGCGATAAGCTGACGTGCCAAACTCAGGGAGCCGAGTTATTACACAGGGAGGACCTGCAAGTTTCAATTGAGATTTCTCCCTGACCAGTAATAATGGGCTTACGCCTCAAGGGCAGAGAGTGGAGTTTTATTAGCGTTCTTAGCACTGGGGCAAAATCATTGCAATTGCTTCATTGTGGGGCTGTGGAGAGAGACCAGGTGTGGGAGGCACAATCCCTTTCTTTGATCTTGTTCCGTGAAATCCTACTTGGGCGCGACGGAGCAGAGCGAGATAAATTAAAAACCGAAGGTTATAAGCACTTGTCGTTCAGCTGCTGGGCTGGGACAACGCTGTCCCTGAGCAAATCTTTCACTGTGAATGGCCCCTTTTCTTTTTCAGGCAATATAACATCTTGATCTAAAGCTGCCGCCTCTCCTTCACCCAATCTAATAGATGTCAAGGACACTGGCGGAGACCGATGCATACCTCTCTTTGAATAAGCGCCAATAAACCCACAGCTATACCCACAAGAATGTTTAAATAGAGGGACGGGGGGGGGGGGGGAAATATGTGTTGCGGTGCAACATTTATCAGCCCCGGTCCCTCAGCCGGCGGGACCCATAGCATGCCTTTCCCTGAGCCCGGGGAACTTCGCCCGGCGCACAGCTGGGTACCAGGCGGGCTCCTGAGCACACTCGGGAGCAAATAAACACAGACCGCTTCCTGAAACAATTAAGAGGCACTTGACAATAAGTACTGTTTGACAGGAGAATAGATTCCCAGGGGGCCCCCACAGCGGAAAAGGGAACCGGGGAGATGCTGTATGCTTTGATGGGAAGTCCGAGCATTCCAGCGGAGGCCGGCGTTTGACCCCTTTAGGCCCAGGGATCGGCCTCTGCAGACGTCCCACACCGCACGAAGGGTCTGGACTTCTTGTGGCACCGAGAGAAGCGTCGCCGCCATCAGCTCAACCTCTCCAGGTACTGCGTTTCAGTTACCGGAACTATTTTCGTCGCTGAGGCAACGGCACCACCGGGCGAGTGACATCAAGGAAAATATCATTGGGCGCCTCTGAGGGTGCGGCAGTCCGGCCCCCAGGAAAAAAAAATAAAAAAATGGAAGGCGGGCGTGACCTTGCGGTGATAGCTGATCCCTCCAGCCAACTGGGCTGTGAAAGGACGACGGGCGGAGCCGCCGTCCCGCTCCTCGCCTCTTCCCTCCCGTCTGTGGAGAAATGACTGCGCAGCCGGGAGACTTACAGCCTGGTGTTTAATGACCCTTTCATCCTCCACAGTTTAAGACATCTATATGACCCAAAACACAGGGGAGGGCCAAAAGGTGGAGATATATGACTTTTTAATGCTCTGTTATGTTTGGCTACCTGACTTCTGAAACCCAGCCCTCTGGCAGCGGTGAGGAGAACTTGCGTGGCACACTGGAGTGAGCGCCTTGTCCGCATTTTGACACATAATGACCTATTTATTATATGAGGAATTAGAATTTTCACACGTTCCACCTGTAAAATATAGATATCTTGCTAAGAAGAGCAAACATGTTCACTAGTAACAACTAAATTGAGTGCATTCTATCCGATTCAGAATGCAATACCATGACCAGGGGCGCCACCTGGGATTTTGGGCCCCATGAAAAAATATATCACATTGGGCCCCACCACAGGCCACGCCAAAACCTGCGCAATTGCTGTGACCACATGCCTCCAGAACCCAATCAACCCATTCAAATCAACATAAATATTGTGCAATAACTGTCCTTAAATGTAATTTTAATGCGATATAGGGACTGTTTTTGCGGCTTTTAAACTCACATTTTCCCAACTTTTGATCAATGATAAGAGTAGGACTCCGAAAACAGATCAGCGCAGCCAATATTCTGTTCTATTCAGTAGACTCGCGGTCATTTCAAATTGTTGTAAGATTAATGATTGAGATTAAAGGTCTAACACTGTTATTATGGCTATGAGTTGATTCGACGTGGGTGGTCTGGTCTCCAGAACAAAACAGATAAATTACGTATACCAGCAATTAAGCAAAGAGAACATTTTCTGAATATTTATTTCACACAATATGGTGACATTCACAAAAGGTAAATGAACTGTAGAACTATTCCCCTATTTGACAATCAGTTGACTTGATCAACTGTCAGAATTCTGAAAGACTGTCAGGTCAATATTCTCGTTGGTCACTCGGTATATCCCGCCTTATAACTTAAAGGGTTAGTTCGGAATTTTGGACATAATGTCTCATTTACGACTTAGCCATGATTACATGCTGTCCTTCTTGTGGACATACACACGTTGCTAATGCTAGCGCAACTCTATGGTAACCAGTAGCATCCACGTCCAAACGCACTTAAACACTCCACAGTGCACCCAAAGCAAATAAAATACAACGACAGTCTATCTGGGTTAATTTGACTGTTTATACCATCATTTAACTATCGTTGAATCCTTTACTTTGTGCTGACCTATATTCTCTGTGGAAGTACAGCGGTGGAGTGAACGTGGCCATTGCAACTTGTTGGTCTTCTTTGTTGTTGTAGTCGAGCAGTGCCGGCACTACATTCGTAGGTAACGTAAAGTATCGCTCCGCCACCGTACTTCTCCGTATATTTTACTTCCACAGAGAATATAGGTCAGCACAAAGTAAAGGATTCAACGATAGTTTGACTTAAAAAATTATGGTATAAACACTCAAATTAACTTAGACTGTCGTCGTATTTTATTTGCTTTGGGTGCACTGTGGAGTGTTTAAGTGCGTTTGGTAGTGGATGCTACCGGTTACCATAGAGTTGCACTAGCATTAGCAACGTGTGTATGTCCACAAGAAGGACAGCATGGAATCATCTGAAAATGGTCTCCATCAATCAACAACATCATGGCTAAGTCGTAAATGAGACACTATGTCCAAAATTCCGAACTAACCCTTTAAAAGTCAAAAGGTTTAAACGGATTTTGAATATTGACATGTCAGGCTCCAATCACGTTTAGTATGACGAGCATGGCGTAACGATTAATTAGAAAATAACAATGCTGAATACTTCTGACGTAATTTACATAGCAACTGTATGCACAGATCACACGGCCTCATTAACAGTGGCCAAGGGAAATCGATGACGATTCAGAAAATATATGACTTTTAAAGATTTAATTCCATCTTCTACTGGGACTTTTGCCGTTTGTCGAGGGTGTGTCAGAAATTTTCGATGCCACTGACAACAATCGAACGATTTCAGTTTTACCATTCGATTGAACGAGTAACGTTAAAAATCAATTTTGTATGGGTTAATGCTATTGCTTTCTGCTAGCTACATCATTCTAGCCTTTTATGGGGATCAATAAAGGCTAACAATACACTAGCACTTACTTCTTGTAAGTTTTATCACCACTGCAGTGAAGCAAAAAAGTAAACAAACTCCTTTTTCTATCAGGAATGTATTGTCAAGCTCACGTGAATTCACTACTGTCTACGTTCTAAAGCTCCGGTTTGCCCCCCTAATATTAAGTAACTAATGTTAGGGGAGCAAAAGTAGCCTATTTCACTATGGACTAAGGCTAGCTAACAGGTTAATTTCCACCACTCACGGACAACTACACCCACCTTCCTTTGTGAAAAATTTATTTTCTCTCTCCTGTCTTTCTTTCCTTTCTTTTTGTTTTTGGAAGCCAGATTTTTTTGGTCATGATGGTCCACCGGCACTCCTCACTCGCAATTTTCACTGCTAGGCTAGCAAGTACCGTTCCGCGGCTGCTTTGGGGGCAGGACCAAACCATTTTATGTAAATAGAAGGGGGTTTGGGCAATACAGAGGCTCTGGATGTTTACTTTTTTCCAAAAACAAGAAAAGAAAAAGAACCCGTTAGTTTTATTAGTACATTGTAAATAAAATATTCTATTAATGATGATAGGTTAATAATTTAATATTGAAAAAAATGTACCTAATGTTCTAATAATTTTTTAGGACTCCTTGTCAGTCAAGGGCCTTAGAATCGTCCTAACCTCCCCCCCCCCCCCCCCCCCCCCCCCCATACGGCGCCCCTGACCCCTGAGGTTAAGGAACTGGGCTTGTAACCAAAAGGTGCAGGTTCAATTCCCGGGTAGTACACTGCCGTTGTACCCTTAAGCAAGGGACTTCACGTGCTTTGCTTTGAATCCAGCTGTATGAATGGATACTATGTATAAATGGCAATGATTTGTAAGTTGCTCTGGTTAAGAGCATCTGCTAAATGCCTGTAATGTAATGTAATCATGATAGGAGTTACAGGGAGAGATGGAACCATTTTCTTTAAAAGAAGGCAGAAGATCAAGCTGATATAATGCCAGCCTTATTCCAAGACTCCAGCTCAAGGCACAATGTCCCTGCCACACATGACCAACAAAAACACATTTTTCTTCCCTGAATAAACAAGAGGAAAAAAATAGATAAAATGCTCAAAATGTTATTTGAAAGAAAAAATTGTAACACGCTTGCTTGCTCCAACACCAGATGTATCGTGTAGATTTGGCAGGAGTTACACCCTTCCCAATGATCTGACTGTCAAAGTCTTGGAAGTAGCTTTGCTTTTGCTCCTCATACTACACACGGCGTAAAGATTCAGAATAAATTATTTTTTATGTCTTTGACAAACTGACAAAATCCAAAGTTTTGCTGGGATCCCCTTACTTTTCTCTTTTGACCACTGTAATATTTCTGCAAAATTAATCACCATGAAACTGATATATGGAAATAAAGACAAAAAGACACTTTTTCATTTTCCAAACATCTTCCTTGAATTTGAAAAGGTTGGTTGTGGCTGCATTACCAGTGCAGATTCAGAGAGACACTGGACAGAGGCAGTCTTACAGACATTGCTTTCCAAAGTAGCTCTGGCTAATCAAACACACACCAAACTGGAAAAGAAAAGTGTATCAGGATGCAATGTTTCATAAAGTGCTCAAACATCCCACTCCTGTTGTGCAGCAATATTTGAATTTTCAGGTAAAAAATGTGTTTTGAACCCGTGGCTTGAATGTGGCTATGTGGTGACGGTGTGTAGGAGCACGTTCGTATGAGCAAGTGTGTGTGCGTGCGTGCGTGCGTGCGTGCGTGCGTGCGTGCGTGCGTGCGTGCGTGCGTGTGTGCATGTGCGTGCGTGCGTGCGTGCGTGTGTGTGTGTGTGTGTGTGTATGTGTATGCGTTTGCGTGTGTGCGTGTCTGGGTGTATGCACGCATGTGTGTGAATGATTATAAACTTTAGATGCAGCCAACAGTTTCTGTATTGCCCTGTTTTGCCTTGTTTTTGGATCCACTGTCGATCCTCAGTGTTCTCAGTGCAACCCGCAAATCTGGGCTTGTGCTTTCAGTGTGGCATGCTTAAGACTAAAGGCACGACTGGGAGGCCCACCAGAGAGCATATTGGCAGAGCGGCCGCTAAGAAAACCTGAGCTTCTCCATTTGCAGCACTTAGCCTGACTGACTGAATGACCACACTGTGAGTGTCCATAAAGGAACCTTTCACACGTCCCCTAAACGGCTCCTCACCTTCGCTGCGTGCGACCTCAGAGAGCAGGCGCAGCTCCGAGCAGCGAGATCATCCCTTTGGAAATGTTTACGGAGAGGAAAGGGGCGAGCCGCTGTGCAGATAAGTGATACCCACACGTTCAGCTTAAACGCAGAGCTGATACTGGCCTGCTGCCCAAAAAGATCCACTGCAGAGTGTGCACTTGTGAAGATGCTGTAGAGGACAGTGCAGACAGCTAAAACAACATCAGTGACCTCCTGCAAAGGTTACAAAAAAGTTAAAGCAGAAACACACCTCATCAAACCCACTACTAGCTGAAATTCTCTCTGACGTGAATATATTTCTGAAGGCAGCCGATGTGTAAAATCTTTAAAGATTACACATCTGATGTGAATTTTTCACAGATGCGTGCGTGTTTTTGTTGGTGTGTATGTGCACAAGTATAGCGAAATATCATGAGTTCATTTTTATTCAAACCAGAGAGCAATCGCAGTGCATGTAGACTAGTGGCTGGAGCTAATAGCAGAGGCAGGGGGTGCGATTCCACACAGTACAGCCCATCACCACTCTCTTGGCTGGGTTGGTCCAGATTCGGGCCCAATGTGAGAAATACTGGCTTTCTTGATGTGTGCCATGTGTGTTTTGTTAAGATTTATTTCAAAATGATTGTGCTATACTCGGGAGTCTTTCACTTAAAAGAAACATATTTATGTGTTGCATTGATTTAGGGGTTTTATCTGTAAAACTGCAATTACAAGCAGCTGTGCATTCAGGGCTCCTAAAGGAGATATAAATCAGTGATGCGGCACCTGCAACAGTCAATAGATATTACAGGTTAAGAAGTTAACAGTAAAGGTAAAGAACCAAATGAAATTTAATAAAACCACACATGAAACCCCTTTTGTTCTGGCAGGAAAGATAACTATGAAACCAGAAAGAAGTGCACTTCAATAATAAGCCCAAAGAAGTTCACTAAGAATGATTTGAAATGAAACAAAAGAAATTCCAACGGTAATTAATTCACTACTAAAAAATAAACACCTCCCAAACTGTAGATAAATAATAATTGGGAAGATAGCTCCTTATCCCTCTCTAACACATGGTTAAAATTACACTATTTTAGATTACATCTTAACCATCTGCAGCAGCGTTTCGGTTTCCTTTTTAACAATAACGGCCGCAATGCCAAGGCGGCGACTGGTGGCGGGAGCCAGGACCTAATGCAAACACTATCTAAGATCTAATGGTCTCAGATTTGCACAAGTTCACCAAAGTCGGCCCCATGTTGGCCTTGAGCAGGCCAAGAGTTCATCCTGCATGAAATGAAAGGTCTGCTGTTCTGTAGGGCTTCACAGTGGTGAAAGGGCTCCACCTTACAAAAAACACCCCAGATATAGGACGCAGATAACACCCCCTCATCAGAACCATATTGAGCGCTAGGTGATGTCACTCTGTAGTCCCCATCTGTTGTTGTTTTCCCCCCCACCAAAAAAACATTGGCAATTTCTTCACAGGCACCTAGGTATGTTCCAGAATATCATATCTTTGGTTTATTTATTTTTTTATTTTAGTGATGTTTACCTAATTGCACTACTCTTCAAAAATACAAAATACTGTGCTTTCATTTGAACAATGGGGAAAGTTTTCATTTGGACTTCCCAAGCCTACGTTAAAGGGGAATTCCACCCAAAAGTTATGTTTGGTTTGTAGAAAAGTGGCTCTCCTCCTGATTAAAATGAGCTCTCAGCCAACTTTCTACCTGTAGTGAGAGCAGAGATATAGCCCCAAACTACTGCGCATGTACCAGGTACTTGCCTTAGAATGAACTACAACAGCCACAAAGCTTACAGCTAAGACAACAGGTTGCCACGCCCACTGAATGACGTTACAGAGGTCAAGGGGCTGGGCATTTTACTGCTAGTAGTGTAGTGCCTGCCTGTCTGCAGCATTTCTAAGTTAGAGATGAGAGCGGCCACATAACTCGCTGGCAAGTTACCCACTAATGTAACAGTTATACTGAGTAAAAACATTAGCCAGCCTAGCCAGAAGTCTGTAACACTTAGCTAGGCGGCGCACCCCAGTTCCATGTCGGAAAATCAACCCCTACCTCCTGTTTTTCAGTATGAAATGCTTTTGTATCGACCAACATGCCGATACAAAATATTAAACATATACAATTAAAAGTTAAAACATAATTGTTGTAGGCTACTTGTTAGCCATTTTAGCTATGTTTGCTAGCAAAGCCAAAACTTTCCCAGTCCAACTCGAATGCACTGATGTCGGTAAAAACATGGAAACGACACATTTATCAACCCGATATCCGATCTCCTTCCATTAACGAATGCAAGGTTAGCTACTATAGCCTACTGCATGGCAAACATTTTAAAACCAATTTGTTTTATGCCAAGAAACCCGTTGCTAACAACAGCTAATGCACTAGCACAGAAAAAATACATTGCTTCTGTAATCGAATGCTCAGAGCGAAACCATTCAATTATGGTCAGCTAGCTAATGTTAGTCTACTTTAATGGTCATGGATCATAATGTAACGTTAGTTGACATGGTTCCTTACCGGGTGATTCAATAAGGCAGAGGAAGATGTGGGCTACATGTAAACGGGGAATACCGAAGGAGCTCCACTGTGTAACCGACAGCACTCGAGTCCTGTTTGGTTTAGTTTGCCACAACATCTTTAGGAAATAACATAGCCTATCAATGTAATTTTCTGACATCATAATAAAATAGCAATGATAGCTAGCTTGATCTACGATGTGTCCCTACCGTCCCTATTCAGAACAGTGGGATGCAGGCAGCAATTCTTCCCTCGCTGGCTCCGCCTACTTGCTACGCCCACTTGAAAACACTGTAGTCTTTCAAAAATGAGGAAGTGGTAGAGGTATATGTCAAAATGAGATATACCTCTTCCAAATTTTCAACTTCATATTCAAATTCATTTTTTTTTGGCCAGCCACAAAGAAAGAGTTAATTAGTTGCGCATTGATCTGTTCAATAAGGTTAAAGGGTAAGTTCGCTATTTTGGACCTTGGACCCTATTTGCGGTCCGTCATCCATGAACCTGACCCATGAAGTCCATTTTTTCGCTGATCGGTCCAGTATTGAGTTCGGTACAGATTTCCTGTAGGCTCTCATTTTGCTACAATAGAAGTCAACGGGGCAATTAGAAATGTTATGGAAAAACAACGATAAATGTGCTTTTATAGCTCAGTGTGTATTCTTACGGTCTCAGTATGCTCTCCTGTGAAATGTAGGTTATCGCAAACGCAAACCGAACGTTGAAACAACAGTTCCATTTGAAACAGAACTATTTCTCCGACCGCACTACCTCGCACTGACTTCGGATAACATTACCTGCGCAACTTCAGCCTCTCTCTCTTCTCTTGCTCTCTTATCATCCATCTCTTGTAGTTCCGTGTCCGTGTATTCTGGCTCAAATCTGTAGCGAGTAACGTCAGTCAAAATCGAATTCTTCGTCTTCGTAATCATTATAGTCATCCATCATCCAAGTTTTTTTGTGGAAATTGTAGCCTACGTTGCTGCAGGTAAACAAACGCAGACTGCTCAACTAGATAGTTTCGTAAACGGCCGGCACACCTTCCCGCTCCCCTACCCCCGACACATAGTACTCCGCGGGAGCAGCGAAAACAAGCAACAGAGAAATGCTTACTTCCAAGCCATGCCAAGCACGTAAAAATGTTCGGATTGAGATACATTTCACAGGAGAGCATACTGAGACCGGTAACAATACACCCTGAGCTTCCCGTCTCATTTATTGTACATGAAAGCACATTTATCGAACATTTCTAATTGCCCCGTTGACTTCTATTGTAGCCCAGTGAGAGCCTACAGGAAATCTGTAGCGAACTCAATACTGGACCGATCAGCGAAAAAATGGACTTCATGGGTCAGGTTCATGGAAGACGGACCGCAAATAGGGTCCAAGGTCCAAAATAGCGAACTTACCCTTTAATGTTGTTTTTTGGGTGGAATTCCCCTTTAAGTCAGCAGATTTTATTTAACATTAACATTTACATTTACATTACAATCATTTGGCAGACGCTTTTATCCAAAGCGACGTACAATAAGTGCATATTGAAGGTCATTGACGCGACTACAAAGCAAATCCGACAAAGCACCGCTTTCTCACAGCATAGGAGCTATCCCTAGTAATAAACATGAGAAGTACACACAGTCAGCTATACATTCTGAACTATAGAATAACCAAAAACACAAGTTAAATAGAAAACAGGAAGCGAAGACTATAGAATGGCCCTATATAGGTATAGTTTTAGTCGAGGTGGAGTCTGAAAAAGTGCGTTTTCAGACCACGACAAAAAACAGACAGTGTATTTAAGTACTTCATTTTGTTTATCCAACCATTTTTCTTTCCCAACATTTTCCTTAGTTGCATTTCCTCATTGAACAACCCTAGGCATTTCTTTACTGCACATGATTTATTGTAAAGTACCATTTATATTACACCGCATTGTACTGTTGATTGCACTGTGACAGTCCATTGGTTTCCACGGTTTCCTCAGGGTGTTTCACAGTCCCCTGCAAAGGTGATGACTATGATAGAGCCCTGGACCATGCCACCCGCTGTATTTCGGTATTTCACTCTCTCTCTCTCCCACTCTTTCTTCCCGACGAGTGTTTTTAAGTGGCAACTGGTCCCTGGGGCTGCAACATAGCGGGGCATCGCAATAATCAGCCTGGACATCTCCACAAGGTGGCTGGGCAGCACTGCCATTACGACATCTCCACAAGGTGGCTGGGCAGCACTGCCATTACGACATCTCCACAAGGTGGCTGGGCAGCACTGCCATTACGACATCTCCACAAGGTGGCTGGGCAGCACTGCCATTACGACATCTCCACAAGGTGGCTGGGCAGCACTGCCATTACGACATCTCCACAAGGTGGCTGGGCAGCACTGCCATTACGACATCTCCACAAGGTGGCTGGGCAGCACTGCCATTACGACATCTCCACAAGGTGGCTGGGCAGCACTGCCATTACGACATCTCCACAAGGTGGCTGGGCAGCACTGCCATTACGACATCTCCACAAGGTGGCTGGGCAGCACTGCCATTACGACATCTCCACAAGGTGGCTGGGCAGCACTGCCATTACGACATCTCCACAAGGTGGCTGGGCAGCACTGCCATTACGACATCTCCACAAGGTGGCTGGGCAGCACTGCCATTACGACATCTCCACAAGGTGGCTGGGCAGCACTGCCATTACGACATCTCCACAAGGTGGCTGGGCAGCACTGCCATTACGACATCTCCACAAGGTGGCTGGGCAGCACTGCCATTACGACATCTCCACAAGGTGGCTGGGCAGCACTGCCATTACGACATCTCCACAAGGTGGCTGGGCAGCACTGCCATTACGACATCTCCACAAGGTGGCTGGGCAGCACTGCCATTACGACATCTCCACAAGGTGGCTGGGCAGCACTGCCATTACGACATCTCCACAAGGTGGCTGGGCAGCACTGCCATTACGACATCTCCACAAGGTGGCTGGGCAGCACTGCCATTACGACATCTCCACAAGGTGGCTGGGCAGCACTGCCATTACGACATCTCCACAAGGTGGCTGGGCAGCACTGCCATTACGACATCTCCACAAGGTGGCTGGGCAGCACTGCCATTACGACATCTCCACAAGGTGGCTGGGCAGCACTGCCATTACGACATCTCCACAAGGTGGCTGGGCAGCACTGCCATTACGACATCTCCACAAGGTGGCTGGGCAGCACTGCCATTACGACATCTCCACAAGGTGGCTGGGCAGCACTGCCATTACGACATCTCCACAAGGTGGCTGGGCAGCACTGCCATTACGACATCTCCACAAGGTGGCTGGGCAGCACTGCCATTACGACATCTCCACAAGGTGGCTGGGCAGCACTGCCATTACGACATCTCCACAAGGTGGCTGGGCAGCACTGCCATTACGACATCTCCACAAGGTGGCTGGGCAGCACTGCCATTACGACATCTCCACAAGGTGGCTGGGCAGCACTGCCATTACGACATCTCCACAAGGTGGCTGGGCAGCACTGCCATTACGAGGCTGGGTCAGGGTGTCAACCTTCCTTTATTCAACGGCGCCGAATGAGCTTCCACGCAGATTCTATACATTTCTACTCCCATCCTCTACTCCCATCCTCACGTCATTAAAATCATTAGGTCTCATACTCATCGGGCCTACACATTATGTATAATTTGCCTGCATGTGTAGTCAGTGATCCCTCATTAGCAATAACAGTGATACCCTATGAGCAAAAAAGATTTTGAGTGTGGATGCTCTAGCACATTTACTGCGCTTCACACTGGACAGGTACACTGGACTGGCTACCTTGTTCTGAGCAGACCTGATCACGCCTTAACATAGACACCATAATATTGCTTATTACACATACAAGGCAAAAAGGATGTATTGGCAAATTTCTTAGACAAGCACTAATTCTGTAAACAGTGTGAGGACAAAGGAGTAATTTGCACACACAGTGGGGGTATTTCAGGTGCTGCTGAAGTCCTTGTAATACCCTAAAGCGATGATTTCATATTTTCTTTATTAACCAAGGCAAAGGAATGCTATACTGCCTTAAAGTGTACACACCACCACAGAGTACCACACCCATGTAAAATGTATTATCACTCAAACGAATGGTTATAAGTGCATTACTCAGCCAGGACATGTATTCATTAAAGCTCTTAGAGCTGAAAGTGCCACTGAAGTGTGGAAATGTCTGATAATAATGGCTGGCTTCCTCTTAAGCCTAGGATTGTGCTTTATAAATGCTTTTTATGAATTGAGCTGCTTCTAAAAAACAAGAAGTTATAAGCCTTCATAATGCCATCAAACATACCTAGGAATACTCATATTGGAAATGACTGCCCCCCCACCCCCCGCAACCCTGACCAGGAATAAGTGGGTTAGATAATGGATGGATGGAAATGACTGCAGGGTCACAAATGAGAATGTCAAGCTCTTATGTTTCTTGAACGGAGCAGTATAATTGTGACTTTCTAAATATAATCAGAAATGTCCTTTTATGATTTAGTATACGGGTACTGTAATTGCCCTCACTTTTCACACTAGGTGGCATCCTGAATGTACAATAAAACAACAGCAATATGCACAGAAATGTCTTCATGCATGATAAATATATAACTCATATGATTCACACTACTGTACTATTTCTGTATTAATTTGAATTTGACTGCAAAATTTGCACGTATAAAGATATTTTGTGGTCCGCAAATAACTAATAAAAACACAGATGAGCCAACTAGTAAGTTAAATTGTAAACTGCAGAAAGAAAGTAACTGTTAATTTCAATCATAGGACAAAGTCCTTGAAAGACTGACATATCAGTATTGTGTACTGTAGGTGTGATAAGGCCTCTAACGGGTAGAATATGTATTTGGTAGAATATACAGTGCCCTCCACTATTACTGGCACCCATGGTAAAGATGAGTAAAAAAAGTTATAAAAAATTCACCGTTTGGTGAATTAGCTTAATCTCACACTGAAAAAATTTTAATTGAGATAAATTTAATATGAGAAAAAAAATCCCTCATCAAGAAATAATTATTTTTAACAAAACCATGTGTGCCACAATTATTGGCACCCCTGCATTTATAAATAGAATAAAGTAATCATTTTTAATATTTGGTTGCATATCCTTTGCATGCCATGACTTCCTGATGTCTGTGACCCAATAACATCAAAATACTTTTGATAGCTTATTTTCTGGTACTCTTACAAGCGATACTATAACGTCTCTGCATTTGAATGGATCTCTATGGGAATTGGGGGATGGGACTAGATTTAGCTGTAAATTACACTGGAACTGTATGGAACACACGGTTGGCTAAATGCCTCTAGGTCATCAAGGGTCTGACGTATCAAAAAAGCCTTAAACCATCACTCTGCTCCCAGAAATACAGTAGATATGGATGGATAACTTGAATGGTTTCTTCTCCTGACTTATTTTTTCATAGAGTTCAATAGGAAAATTTGTCAGGAGAAACAACCCTTAAAGTGATCCATTCATATCTACTGCATATCTGGCAGCAGAGTGGTGGTTTGAGGCTCGTTTGATGCCTCAGACCCTTGATGACTTACAGCCATTTTACCTTCCATGTATTCCATACTGTTCCAGCATAATCTACAGCTAAATCTAGTCCCACCCCCCAATTCCCATAGAGATCCATTCAAATGCAGATACGTTATAGTATCGCTTGTAAGATTACCAGAAAATAAGATATCAAGAGTCTTTTGATGTTGTTGGGTCACAGACATCAGGAAGTCATGGCATGCAAAGGACATGTGACCAAATATTAAAAATTATTACTTTATTCTATTATATAAATGCAGGGGTGCCAATAATTGTGGCACACGTGTTTTTGTTAAAAATAATTATTTCTTGATGAGGGATTATTTTTTCTCATTTGGATTTTTCTCATTTTTTCAGTGTGACATTAAGATATTCACCAAATGGTGAATTTTTTATAACCCTTTTTACTCATCTGTACCAGGGGTGCCAATAATAGTGGAGGGCACTGTATATTGATGCACTTCTTAAAACAAAATTAGGAATTCATGGACAAAAACCTAAATATCCTAGCAACCATGTAAAGTACATTGTGACCTGAAAGAGCTTGTGATTTTAAGTTATTCTAAGCTCCATTATGTAAACTGTGCACTCCTAAGAGCACTTATGGATGTGGACTAGGGGTGTGAATCTTTGGCTTCACAGCGATTCGATTCGATTACGATTCAGTAGTTGGCGATTCGATTCAAGGACACTTTTTTTTTTTTTGGAACGATTCGATTCGATTCGATTCTGTAAACCACGATTCGATTCAGTAACTTTTAACCAAAATTCTATATCCATGAAATAAACATGCAATAATGCGAGTGAGACTATCTGTATTCTTCTGAAAGGTGAAAAAATAAACAGACAACAGAATTACTTATTAAACATATTTATCCTATAAAAAAAGTAGTCCTGCATAATATTTTATGCTGAATACAAAAATGTAATTAAACATGGCTCAGTTATTTTGAACATTTTTCAATAGGCTACATGCTGGCAGGGGAGAGAGTGGGTGGGTGAGTGAGTGAGTGAGTTAAGAGTCAGTGAGCGAGTGAGAGCGGTACTTCCTTGCAGGCTGACTAGCTCAGTGTTTCCCCTACCATTATCTTGGCTGGGCGGGACAAGAGGGAAAATAAATAATTTTAATGAAAAAAAAAAATAATTTATATTATTCTTTTTTTTAAATATATATATAATCTTTTTTTATTTTTTTTTTATGTAGCTGCAATATTTCCCTTACCGCAGAATGCGGGAATGATCAAAATAGCATCTGGAAAAACCCTTGCCAAAACAGCTTCAGTTGTTTTCAATGGCAGCGCTGATATTATGAGGGTGTAATTATAGTTTCCGCCTCTACGCAAAATGGCGCACTTTCACCGCCCGGCCTGAAAAAAAATCTAGGGGAAACACTGTAGCTGATGACAGAGTTACGGATTACCGCATTTCACAAAAAAATGTGTAAACTAAGTCTTAAAACAATAATCATAATTAAGAATCGCGATTCATTAGATTTAAAGCATTTATATCGATTATTGGTGAAGCCAAAGCGATTCATTCTATTTATTTATTTTAGCAGATCGATTTAGTTGCATCGGTAGGACTGACCATCGATTCATCGATGAATCGCATGAATCGTTACACCCCTAATGTGGACTAATGGTAAATATTGTCCCAAGGCTTACATCCATTTTTTAAATGCGTAATTCCTTATTGCAAACCATTTCGTTGTAGGCGCTGCCCAAGAGAGGAAACTGCCAATTCATAAATAAATAAAATGCAAATTCATAACAAGATAGCAGTACTGTTGATCAGTTGATTGACATTTTCAGGTGCATAGGATGTAGCCTGGAGAAGGCTGAATAACTTGCTGCCATTGTGTTAAATCCATTAAAAAAAATAAAAAATACCAGTAGAATGAATGTGCCCAGTTTTTATATTTCAGGCTGTCCTCTTGAGGAGAAAAGACAAAGCAGGAAAAAGGTGTCATGACACTGCACATTTTATCACTCGTCTGAATGCGAAACAAATCTGCCATAATGCAGGTCTGTTTCCGGAGAGAGAGAGTTTTTCTGAGCCGAGTTGTTAAAGACGGGGCTTTAAACTTACAAGATCACCAAGTAGCAAAAGGCAGTCAAGCATTACGCCAATCCGACATCTGCTTGTCATAATCCGCTCGTCAAACCAAGCGGAAAATTGCTGCGGCGAAATTATTCTACTCAATACTACTTCTTCACCACTGCATCCCTGCTCACTCGTTTCTATGACCCCGCTTAGGGGGTTATGCAGGGATGGTAAAAAATGTGTAAAATTCTGCAGAACAAACTTAATATTCTTTGTTGCAATGGGGGGGGGGGGGGGGCTTTAAGAAGAAGCTCTTTGCACTCTGCATTTGACAGCTTCAAATCATCCCTAGAACTGATGAGTGTGAGAAAGTACCACTTTATCCCAGGAGCCCTAGTCCATGAAACCATATAACACATGGCTTACAGGGACGTATTCCACAGCAATAGTGTCCCCAGCTTCTGTCAACAACATTATTTATTGCAGTTTGTGCACAGTAAACTTTTCTGAAGTGCTTAAGGAGTTTGCTGTTTCGGCGGCTGCCTGAGTTTTAGCACTACGGCTCTGCATGCTGTAACTCTTTATTGGGACATTAAACTGTTGGGAATAAAGAACCAGTTGTTGCCATGCGGGGAAACACTAAGCATTATTAATTTCACAACTTGACAAAAATCCCACATAAACCTCGAGACACATTCTCTAAGAGCATTTGCTTATTGTTAAATAACAACAACGCCCATTTGGGTGTTTTTACATGTTTCATTCCTTCCATTCTAGTAGATAAAGTTTACAACATTTACACACTGTGTGTCTGCTTGTAACAAGAGAAAAATTGAGGCATGGAACATCAGCTATTCCAATAAATATTTTACACTATTTTTGCACCAGTTGGGAATCTTACTGTAGAAGTATTTTTAAATCTAAATTATATCAAAATGACACTAAACTCACATAAGATTACATTTACCTCTCCTTATTAGAGAAGTACAATTCCAGACATTGTTTTGAGAGGCACTTGAGAGTACTCTGTGATAAATTGCCAACACTCGATCTCAGATCAGCTGGCGAGACACACATTTTCTTTGAGAAAAGCCCCAGCTGGAGCAAAAGGTTATTTGCCAGTACGGGAGGGAGAAAGAGGGTAGAATGTGGACTTCTTTTACTGTTAAGGGAGGGAGGGGACCATTCCTGATCCTACAGGGACGCAGCAAAGCAGTGTTTCCCAGCTCTGTTTAAATTACTAACAAAAGGAGTGGTACAGTTTATTTAATGACAGCAGTCACTTGCCAATTCAAGTCAGTATGCGAGGACCAGACCATATGCCAACATTGAGGTCCCTTGGACCTGTACTGGGCATGTCTGTAAAGTAAGGTTGCAAAAGGCACAGACCGGGCGAAGAGTAGAGCGCTAAGGCCTGGGGGCCACAACAGAAAACACACAAATGCTTTAAATTCTTAAGAGATGCCTGGAGCCCCTAGAGTGGCAAGCTTCAGCTGTGAATCTATCCTGCCCAGGCACAATGTCCCTGTTTCTTAGTGACACTTGCCACAAATCTTCGGAAATAATGACTGAATAGAAGAAGTCTCAGAGAGAAAAGCCTATATAGATGACAGACAACCTAACACCCGGTACTAAATGTACTTTTGTTATCTGTCAGAGAGCTCTTGGTTCTGGTTTTAAAATGTGGGTTTGCGCTTCAGTGTTATTCAATTCATATACACTATGATCACGTAAACCTTAACAACAACAAAAAGGGTTTGTCTATGAAGTCTGAGCTTCTGAAGAACACAGAAGCAGTATTAATTTGGCCTGAACAACATATTATCGAGGGATATGGTAACTTTGCATTTCAGCCAGCTCTTCCGTTAGGGGCTCGAGTAATGGCTATATTTAACCACTGTAGAGCTTCAAAGGCTTCTGTTCTTAAGGAAAAGGTGACATTGAACTGGCCCCCAGCCAGCCAGCAGCCTGGCTGACATCTCCTCAAAGGCCAACTGGTGAGATGATGTCCTAGAATGAGGACACCTCCGGTGTCAATGCCACCTGTTTTTGGGCTCTTATAATGAGCATTACAAGCATTACAACACATGTCTGCTAAACCTAGTTCTGCTATTTTGTAGACTCTAGAAGCTCATAGACAAAGCAATTAACTTTTTTTTTTTACCTTCCTCAGAAATGTAGTGGCAAAACACCCAAACAGACTCTGATGTAATGTAATATAATATTATTACATATATGAAGGGTAATCTGAATACTGAATAGTATTAAAAAATATCCATATGAAAAATGTATTTTACAAAGAATACTGCTAATCATATTGTTGTTGTATTGTGACAATGCAAACGGGGCCTGATTGGGAACAGATAAACCTTTTGGAGTGTATTTTCTTTTTTATGCCAATGGTGACAGCATGGGAAGAGATCCACCCCAAGTGTACATGTTTTATTTCATTTCTACTTTCCACATAATGAGGACTCCATTTAATTTCTATTTCCCATCTAATGTACCTCCAATGGGAACTCCACCACTGGGAGCATAATTTCAATTTCAATTCTACTGTTAATTTATGTGGTGGTGGTTTGGCTGTAAGCTGCAAGGACAGGCTGAGGGACACACAGCCAGCCCTGACCTGAAAGCAGGGAGGAGAGGGAGAGCAAGTCTACTTGATAAATATTTGTCATACCTGGACATCAGAAGAGATGAGAATGATGGCCAAGCTCATCTCCCAAATGAACAGGCCGGGTTTCCTCTTGGCCATGCTGTCCTGGTTCAGATGCTTAATGTGAGTTATTTGGTTTCAGCCTGTGTAAAAGAGATTGTTTTAGTATAAACACAATGGAACACATGCAGTCATAGTCTCCAGCGCAAAAAGACGGGAAAACTGGCTTTGGAACGGGCGCAAATAAAACAATCGCTTTTCACTGACCTACGATGCCAGCTCAGAGAACACTCCTCAGACAGACTGAGAGAGATCAGTTAATTTTAATAAGGAGAATAATTATTTTGGATTTGTAGAGCAGACCTCCAAACTTATTGAGTCATTCTAATCCCTTTCTGAGTAGAAATTTGATTCAACTAGTGAGTGTGAGTGTGTGTGTGTGTGTGTGTGTGCGTGTGCGTGTGCGTGCGTGTGTGCGTGCGTGCGTGCGTGTATGTGTTTTCTCTTCCTATGATAACTTGTTGAAGGCTCACTTTATATAACTACATTTTCACAGGTTTTAAAATACCATGCCTTTCACAGCTACACTTAATTTATACTACCTGTTATGATAGTGTTTGTTAACATAACCACCAGATCATCAAGAGCAGACAAAAATTCTAAGCACAATAAACAGTTACAAAACAAATTTAAAAATTTAAAAAATCACAATAACAGTATACTAGTACAAAAAACAGCATCGCAATTCTCCATTAGAGAAACGATTTACCTAATGACAGCTAAATTCTATAATTGAAAATACAATTGGAACATTTTCAAGACTGATATATGAAAGGTGAAATATTCAAATTTAACCAAAAATGCAGACAGTGGCCAAGAGACAATAGCTGAGAGAAATGGCTAGAACATTGAGTAGAATGTGTAGCTGTACCTATCAGCAAAGATGTGAATGTGACCATAGCAGCTTTGTCAGGGAAAAAAAGAAGCTATAGGCTGACGGAAAATGTTAGGGAAATTGATCTTGGTGTTTCAGTAATGATCCAGGCCCATAAATTGTGCCAACCACTGTATATAATCTATCCTGATTTGGTTCACATTTCCACTTCAGAGCTGATTTAACAGTACTGCTGGCAACTGTTAACGTTCTTGGTAACTGAAAGGGTATGATTATACAGCATATGCCATTTACATCACAGCAGTGTAGCCTAATAATAATCTCTGCGATCAGTGATTAACATTTTCTGTATGGAAGATGACGTAGTTTTTCCTATACATAAATATATTTCCAAATTTACATTTACATTTTAAAACAATTTCCCCTTAAATTAGGTATTAATGAATCAAGTTTTTTTGGATTTTGGATTGCCTGCAGAGAAAATTCCATCGCATTTCTGTTATGTCTACCCTCGAATGTGATTTGATTTACACTGTATGCTATTGTAGGCTAATTAAGTCAGCACGTCAATAGGCAAAAAATCAATACCTTGTGTAACAATCAAGGAAATACTCAATAAGCAAGTGTAAAGTGAAAGCCCACACCATAGCATGAAGACATCAATATTGCACCATAACAATGCAGTTTACGGAGGCAACATGCGTGCTGTAGCCGACTACATTGGAAATGTGTGCGAAACTGTTTGTTTTGATATTGATGTTCATTGCAGCAGCGTCAGATGAAAAAACTGAGCACAATTGATAACAGGATAGTCTATCCACCTTTGGTTAAAACTCTGAAAAAGAAACACATGTAGAGAAATACAGACAGGCATCGATTATATTTTATGAGGTGTCGCTACTTAGGCTACTCCCTTAGCCTACACCTGTTTTCTAAATATAATTTTAATGACAGCTCGAATCAATGTAGGTGATTAGGCTACAGAGCAGCACTAACGATTTGTAACCTAGCCTACACTCTAAGAAGCTGTCAAAACTTCACATTCGCTTGTAAGTTTTTAAATAAAGGAACTAAAACAGAAACCGACTTCCAAAATATTGTTAATTGTGTGAAACCATGGGAAAATTTTAGCAGCCTATGCGACACGTCATAGAGACTTTTGACGTTTGGCTAAAAATTAAGCGATCTGCTGATAGAAATATTGATTCTTACCTTCGCTCGAAAAGTAGTCTAGGCGAATCATTCATGTGGAGACCCGCAGTTTCTCCATAGGCTAATTTATTGTCTGAAAATCCAATAAAAAAAGCGACAACTGTTTGAAATCAACTACGACTGTAGGTTACACTTTCTGGAGTGTCTTATTTAGGATATGTACTCAGACTTTAACGTAATAGCCTACAGCGACAGTCATTGCCACCACATCGCATCCCCCTTGCTCACTCTTTCGCGACTTGAGGCAGAATTAGGCTACAACTAATGAACTAGTCTAGTTGCCGACGTGCGCTACGCAGCTCCGCCAGGCGTCCTATAGACGGCGCTTGAAACTATTTCAAATCTCTTACAAAAAAAACTGCCAGGTGCAAAATTTGACCAGAATGAATTGTGCTAGCTATCAAGTTTATACGATTTGCTTTATCGTAATATTGTTTAGCTGTGTGGTAGTATCAGAAAGGTTATACCCTGGCTTTTATCACTTCACATATGTAAAGATAAAGAGACGTCGGTATAAATATGGAGATTTATGAAGAAATCCAAGACTGTTTTAGGGGTTTCATTTTAATTGCTACAAGACACGTTACTTACAACGTCATCTGAAAGAAAATAAATAAAAATGCAACCCCTAATAGGCTACGGCGAAATGTGTATCACAAAATCTCTTCAAATAGCTCAAATGGCAAGCCCTGTGGTGTCTATCATAATTTATCGCATGTGTTCTTGGCAGGGTAGGATCAAAGCTGTACCCATTAGAATCTGCCACCAGGGCACGGCTCGCAGGTTTTATTATCAGGTGAGGAAGAAAACCTGGCAGTGAGTACGGGGCTGTTTGATTTTAATTAACTGTGGCAGTACAAATCCTAAGTCCTCAGCTCCCATAGTTCATTATTGTACCTCCTTCAGCAGTGCCCCTTATCTTCAAAGTCAGAGGGAAACACCTGTCAAAGGGGAGAGAGGACGGCTTTCTGTGCGCTCTCTGGACTCGCGTTTCACCACCCTCCTCTGTTAGATTCTAATCCTCGGGGTGTGTAACATGCAGCATACCCTACTTGTCAACTTCTTGTCAAAATGGAGATATGTCTTGGATATTTATCAAGACTCCTTTCTGACGTCTGCTGAAATCAAATCCTAAAAACTCCTGTGCATTAAAAATTTGATGTAGCCTAGGATATATGAGTCATTTGTATAAAATGCCTAACACGAAAAGTAGGCTACTGCAGAAATCAGTTTCCACTTTCAAAGTTAGTTCAAACAGTCCTGTGCACGAGACTGGCAGCTGTATTAGTTCATTAAAGTGTAGTAGGCTAGCCTCAGCTGGATTTTACACACACGAATACGTTTTTGTTGAATTGCATCAATTTAAAATAGGCTGTCAGTTTGACCTTCATAATTAATTTCTTGTTTAGTGGTTTTTACAAGAATGTATCCCTTGTTTTCTGCATATTTATTGGAAGCGTAAGCAAACTTTCTACTACAGGGGGCATCTCTCAGAGATAGCTCGCCAGATCAATTAAATCTGTCAATTGCAATAAACTGTAGATGACCATAAAATGCTACCTCAATAACTATAATATTTGAAAAAACCACAGAATAAAGAAACTTAATTATTATGCATTTGTCCTCTAATGCTCAAAATAAAAGCAATATAATGTCTTCCCTTTTTCCCATAATGGCACATTAGAATTTTAATTTAAAATAGAAAAGTCAGAGAAAGGGCATTGTTAGCCATCAATGGAATAGATCACTCTATTGTACAAAAACTGATGACAAAACACAGATTTCTTTACAATTAAAGAAGAACTGTGCCGAGTGGCCTGCGGTTTGACATCAGGTGGACCGTGGATCTATGCAGTGAAGCGCGATGTAGACTACAGTGTTCCATGGTAAAACACTTGCGATATAGCGCCATCTTCTGAGAATATAAAAATTGCAACCAAAATGACGGGAAACGTTATTCTGTTGAAAGTTTTCACGACTGAGACCACGATAATGATCACTAATGCTGAAGTCGTTGTGGCCAAGAGGTATTTTTTAGAGCTTTAAAACATACAGTCATGTGAAAAAGTAAGTACACCCTCAAACAAGTTTTTTATTTATTTTTATATTTCAACCATATTGATTGATTAAGGTAAGCTAATTCAACAAATGATGCTAAAAAAATTGCCTTTGGAATCACTTAAGCAATTGAAATGAATATAAATGCAAATTCCTCATGAGTAAAAAGTAAGTACACCCCTACCTTTACTATCAAATATATTGATTAAAATGTATGTCTGGTGCACTAAATAGGTGTAAATGATTGTCCAATTATTAGATAATAATTTGGAAGTAATATGCTTACATAAAAACAGACAATTGGTCTGGTTTGGACCCAACTGGTTTGGACCTAACATCGACCTAACATCAACCTAACATTATTTTACATTACAGGCATTTAGCAGACGCTCTAATCCAGAGTGACTTACACAACTTTTTAGCATTTCTTTTACATATATTATCCAATTATACAGCTGGATATATACTGAAGCGATTCAGGTTAAGTACCTTGCTCAAGGGTACAACGGCAGTGTCCTACCTGGGAATCGAACCTGCAACCTTTCGGTTACAAGGCCAGTTCCTTAACCATTATACTACACTGCCGCCCTAACTTCTAACATCATGCCTAGGTCAAAAGAGCTAGCCGGAGCCCTGAGAAAAAAGATTATTGATTCTCATGAGACTGGGATGGGTTACAAAGCCGTTTCAAGTGCATCATTCAAATGTTCGACGCATCATATCCAAATGGAGGAAATTCCACATCACCAGAAATCTACGCAGGACAGGCCGTCCCACCAAATTCACCCCAAGAGCTGACAGAGAGATGTTCCTAGAAGTCTCCAAGAACCCAAGGGTAACATCACACCTGAGGACCTATTACGAGGTCACTTCCTGTTTCACTGAGGTGGCACACAGGCCAAAACCCCTTAGTCATACATCAACATGGGAAAGGTCAGAGAACACACAAATGAAATGAGACAAAAGGTTGTTGACCTTCATAAATCAGGGAATGACTCATGAAAAATAGTTTATTGTCTGAAACTACCTATTTCCACCATGAGGGCAATAATTAAGAAGTTTAAAGCAACTGGAGTTGTGATGACCCTGCCTGGAAGAGGACACAAGTGTAGTTTGGCCCCACACACAGTGAGGAGGATAGTTTGAGACCTATAAATTTCTCCAGAAATCACAGTTTGAGAACTGCAGAAGTTGGTTGCATCCTGGGGTCACTAAGTCTCCAAACGTACAAGTAGACATCACCTCTATGCCAACAAGCTATTTAGAAGGCTTGCCAGAAGAAAGCGTCTGCCGTCACCACAAACGTAAGTGCCTGGCGTTTGCTACATGTTACCGGAAATTAGATTTGACCTGGGTGCTATGGCCAGATGAAAATGGAGCTTTTTGACAATAAATACCAAACGTAGGTTTGGCGTAATAACATGCATAGTTATGCAGAAAGAAAAAAATTTAGCAGTTTGGAATGTCTTTAAAGATGGCAGACCTTGATTGATTTCCGGGTCACACGAGTACCGAGGAGAAGAGGACGGATAAAATAAGTGATTGGAATGAACCCTTGGTGAATGTGAAGAGAACCCTTCACAGTGGGAAGATCTGGTGGAAGGAGAGCACCAACTCTGGATATTTCTTCATCTTACACATAAAACAGCTTGTCACTGGTGGTGGAGCAGAAAGTTTCATAAAGAGCTTTAGATGATGGCATGTTCACTTCCCTATAGCAACCTGGGAGTCAGCTGGCCTTTTACTGTGGCCAGCCTCAAGAAAGCTCAAATTCTGTTCTTTGAACAGATAGTTATTTTATAACACAGGGAAAATAGAATTTTGTTTGTTCAAATGATCCTTCAATTTCAATGTGTTTTATCATAGCTATGGTGAGGCGGTGCCTCTCCTGCATGCCCTGACTGCACACTGCCACACACACACACACACACACACACACACACTCACACAGAAGGTGAGATCTTGCTGTAGCTTTCTCTATCTGCAAAATCGTATCACTACAAATAGAAATAATAAATGTTTTAAACAATAGTTTAATCATGTTCTTAAAAAGACATGTGCATTGATTATCTCACTATTTATTGTCTGTCTGACGGACAAGTGTCACCAAACAAAACAGGCCCGTCACAACCAAAACAATACCATTTGCCATTTTGGCCACAAAACAAAATATTTAGCAAGCACATGGTTACTAACCACTTCTCTATGCGTCTTCCTTTTAATCAAATCCACTGTTATAATATATTTTTGTTTAATATGAGAACCTGGGGGTTTGGGTGTGACTCTTAAACCACAGACTATTTTTCAGATTTTGAAGGAATATTAAATCTGCTAGAACATAGCTACTCACCACTTGAGGGGGGGGTGGGGTATGGCTACAAGCAGGCTCACTGCACAGACTCAAACAGCGAGCCTATGTTTCGGTTGTGACAAAAATTGGAGACATAATTTTTTTCGATAGGTTTTTTTGAAATATTACATTTATTACAAAATAGGCTAGATCGCATTATTTCAACTTATATTTGATAAAATTTGCATGCTTTATTTGAATGAACGTATGTGCTTCATTGAACTGCAGCCTAAATGCACACGGATACTGCAGTTTGCTACAACATGATGGTGCCTCGTACCAGTTCCATAAAGAAAATAAATGTTTTCAGTCGGTAGGCTAATTCTGTTTTCCTTTACAATATTTATACAAATATTTTTCATTATATCTAAATATCAACTTTGCCGTGGCTCTTCAGAAAAAAATGCATCAGAAGAAAAGGAAACGATGGGGCATGTCAAACGTGTCAAAAATAAGATAAGAATCTTATGGACCACAATAAAATTGCTGAATGGTGATGAAAGATAACCTGAGCAAGCTCCGTATTTATTTATTTACATTTAATTGATACTACAGACCTATTATCATTCAATTTATACCAAATAGCTAAAAACCAAGTAGCCTATTGTAACTTTAATATTTTCTTATTTGTAAATTCAGTAAAAATAGAATACTTGACATGGCCTCTCGTGGCTTCAACTTTGCCTTTAAATTCCTCGCGCTTCTATTCTGATCTTGTGATGATATGACGTCACTAATTTTAGTCAGTCGGTTCGGTTCTTAACAGCTGGTTGCGGTGGGACGCATTTTTTGTTGAAAACTCTAAAACGGTAATTTACTCGTGTCAATTTTCAACCAGGTTTATATTAATCAGTCCAGTTCGTGGTGTACTGCATGGTGTAGTTTAAAAAAAGAGATTTATTTACATTTTTCGATTTAATATACCAATATGGCTGGCTAATGTTTCGAATCTGACGTTAACAGCGTTTGTGAACCAGCTAACGTTAGCTTCTAACCGGCTAGTTTGCGCTGATATGACACCGAGTAAGTTAGCTAGCTAATGTTTGCTAACTGCGCATCCCTGAAAGTTTGGTGGTAACGTTAGCTGATGTACCGTTAAAGCTAATGGTTAGCTAGTTGAGAAAACACTGACTGATATAGCCATTTAGTTAAATCCCACAGCTCGCTCGCCAGAAATAGCAGGTGCATGACCAATGGCCTCCCTAACGTCCACTCCAGTCACCTCAACAAGCCGGCCATCCCGCACGACACGGCGGGCCACGGTCAGCGGCACGGCGGCGGTGTCCCCGTCCGGCATCAGTCCCACACGCCTCACCCGCATACAGGAAAAGGAAGAACTCGGGCAGCTCAATGACCGGCTCGCCGCATACATAGAGCGTGTCCGACAACTGGAGAATGAAAAATCGTCCATGCGGATTCTACTGGAGGAGAAGGAACAATCGTCCACCAGAGAATTGGGGAAAATCCGGCTTCTGTATGAAAACGAACTGGCCGACGCTAGGAAGTCACTGGACACTACGGCCAACGAGAAGGCCAGGCTGCAAATAGAGCTGGGCCAACTCTCAGAAGATCACAGACAACTGCAAACAAGGTCGCTTAGTTTGTTTAATCACATGTTACTAACGTTACACAGTAAATTCACAGCAAAATGTCCAGTGTTGATTCAACTCTAGCAGTGTACATATGAGCCTGCTCTAGACAGATTAGTCTCATATGTACACTCATGTAGTCTACACCATATGTAGTCTCATATGCTACGTTAGACCGTATGATCAGTGTTGTGAATATCGTCATGTCTTTATATGTTTGACATTACAAATGGTTATTTCACAATGATGTGGTTGAGCAGAAAGTGACCTGGCCATTTATTTATAAAGCAACCTAGAAGACGGCGTCAAATTGATATTCTGCTGGAAGGGCTTTCAGCCTTTGTGTCCATTTATTCTGTTTTCTAGTGGAAGTAGACAGCGCATTTTTGATTTCCAAGTTGCAGTAAATATTGTCTCGGTAATGGTCTACTAGGCTCATTGTTCCACCGAATGTGGAACCCACATATAAGGTGTACCTTAATAAGAAGTAAATATAAGTAGTAGCTTGCACTATATCATGACAGCTAGGTCTAGTTATCATACAAGTGAAAATACAGTACATGGCCATTTGCACCGAGCAGCATCATAAAATATTCGCATAATTTGCTTCACAAAAGTTTTTTGTTCATTATCTTTTTTTGTCACCCTGTATTACCCTTATGTGTGATGTCACAATTGCATTACCCAGGAATAGTAAAAAAGAGTCTGAGCTGGCCACGGCTCTGGGACGGTGGAGAAACCTTGAAGCTGTGCTGAACTCCAAAGAGGCAGAATTTGCGAACTTATTGGCAGGAAACCGGGGACTTGAAAATGAAATCACAGACCTCAATGCCCAGGTTTCCAATGTAGGCACTGCTCCCTTTTATTCTAACTAATGTTTTCCTCTCATACATACTGTACTTTCACAACTCCACATAACCACATAAATTGCTTGTTTGCACACTTTGCTGTCTTGCACTTTTCCAGAAGTAAATAAAATGAAATCTCTGAGGTGGTGTATCGCTGATCGCCGTTGTTGGTTATGCCATACTAATCCCTTGGTTTCCGGTGCTTAGTTGGAGCTGGCCTTGCAGGATGCTAAGACCCAGCTCCATGCAGAGATGCTGCGGAGGGTGGACATGGAGAACCAGGTGCAAACGCTCCGGGAGCAGTTGGAGTTTCAGAGGCACATCAGTGAGCAAGTAAGGAGGATCTGCACAATATCTATTGACCTTCCATAGGCTGCCATTTGGCTTTTAAGGAAAGTGATTGGGCCGTTTCGTAGCCAGCCAATATCTATGAAATGTCTCAATGAAACAGCTGTGTGTGGATTACTAACGTTATTGGCTGTATGCAATGATTAGAAAATGTGGCTTCGACACAGGATCTGTTGCTTGCAGGTACTTACTTGAATAATCACAGAATAATAATCGGAAATGCCAATTATTCCATTTAACAGGTACACCAACAACTATTACCTTTTCCTTCTCTTTCGGGATGGGGAGAGATCTTGATATAAACCGGAGAAATGACCCCTTCCTTGGCAATGCGGTTTCCTTGGAGACCTGAAGATCATTCGGGCTTGTCGATGACAGCCTGCGCACGCACGTGCTCATATGCTCTCTGCTGGTCGCAGGAGGTCAGGGAGATGCGGAGTCGTCACGAGACCAGGCTGGTGGAGGTGGAGTCGGGGCGGCAGCAGGACTTTGAGAGCAAGCTGGCCGAAGCCTTGCAGCAGCTCAGGCAGGAGCAGGAAGCTCAGATCCAGCAGTACAAAGAAGAGCTGGAGAAGACCTACCGAGCCAAAGTACGCACAGCGCTCCTCCGTTTACCATATTTTGGTAGCGTTCATTAGCTTGTTTATTTGGGGGTGGGGTGGGGGGGGGGGGGCCGCTTGTGTGTCCTTTTGTACCTCTCTCTGCTTAAAAGGCTCCCAACTAAAACTATGGGCAAAAAAAGTTGGCAATACCAGTTAAGATGACTTTCTATGGCCCATTGACTTGTGTATGCTACTGTCCTTTTCACCCTTGGTTTAGAAACTTAGAGCAAGCACCAGATAATGGACAACTTTTATATTTACAAACTAGACCCGGTATCTAGACAACAACATCAAATTTTTGTTTTATATAACTACATGGAAATGATATAAAATTAGCGAAGTTTGAAAAAACCGTTGAAAAATCCGCTGACAATAGAATCATAGATGTATGACGTCATGCGTGGAGGGAGTGCAGATATTTCCCTACCGTACATACAGTACTGTGTACAATATTGGTCAGTAAATGTAAATTTTAAATGTCCATCATCAACCCTTTCTACTTTTATATGTGAAATTGAATGTATATCGGTGGTTGAGGTGTCCCAGTATGCAGTTTTAAACATAGGGTGAAAAGGACGGTCGCATACACCAAGTCAATGGGTCTTAGAAAGTCATCTTAACTGGTATTGCCAACTTTTTTTGCCCATAGTTCTAGTTTTATATCCAATTAGTTATTTAATTATAGATTATTCCTTGGCTGCTTCATGAAGGGCCTTTAATGAAGTTGTTTCATTAAAGGCCCCAATACTTATAATAACGCCTTGTATTGACTCGGCAGAACTAATGCTTATTGCAGTGTCATTTGAAACCGTTGTCCTGTTTTTTTGATCTGAAACAGTCTTTGGCCAGGCAGGTAGATTGCGCACATAGGGAAGCGGTAAGTCAGGAAATTGCTCAGAAGACCCAGATGAAGAGGGATGAAAGGACAAGCGTAGAGATCAGGAGGGAGTTTATGCTGCGCTCGGTGAGGCTATTCTAACGTGTGAGGGTCTGTTCAGTTTTGGATTCCATCACCTCTGTGACCGAGCTTGCATTTAGCATCATAAGTATGCTTTTAGCAACACGTTGAAACTATTTTACAGCATACCTCATTGTTTGAGGGTGCTTGAGTATTCAGCTGCTGTAACATTGTTGGAAAAAATCAGCTCTTAAGTGGGAGGAGTGTTATTTTGCCTGCATCCCGTGAGCGGCTGTGGTCGTAATTTCTACGCCGTTTTACTCGATGTCGCCACTGTGCAGTTGGAAAACGCGCAGCATTCAGCGACCAAGAATAGCGACTTGGCCAGTTCCACCAGGGAAGAACTTGCTGGGACCAAGATGCGAGTGGAGAGCCTGTCCTCTCAGCTCAGCCATTTCCAGAAACAGGTAAATTGTTCTGAACTGTACCATTAAGTCAGAAGATAGGAGCCCTGTTACTAATCACTTTGCTTTAGTTGTAGTACACATCAAATGCACTAGATGGCAGCCTTTCACCAAATATTTTATTACTGAATTAAGAGATTTGTTTGTGCACTTGTGACTCGACTGCAGTCTGCTGTGTCATCAGCAATGGCAGAACAGTAAACAATGAGTACATTTCTTTTTACAAATGATAATTTTTCAATTTTATAAACAATCATTTTTAATATTAAATACATAACAGTCAATGCCCATAAGGATTGACAGAGTGTGTAATGATTCTCCTATTTGAATGAAGAAAATATAGAAAAATCCATTAATATTTTAAAAGCAAAAGATTTTATTTGGGCCAGATTGGTGCATTATTTTACTGATTAACTTGGTAAAAATCATTTACTTGGTAATTTGTCCTTGTGTGGACAATGGCCGGTAACTATTTAAATTTTTCTGTTGCTGGTATTGCATATTGTTCTTAAAATCTAAATTTGGTTATAATAATTAGGAATAGCCAGTCTGCAATAGGCATATACATTATGTGCATAAGGCTGAATTCAGGGTTGTATGAAAACAACATAAAATGGGTCAGGTGTATTTTGCAATCTCCCTTGTAAAATGAATGCATTAATCATTAGCTAAATCATTGTCAGATGTTCATTGACTTTATAAAACTCAATATTTGTTGAATTAAAAGATAATTGGTTTCAAACGGCTGCTGAAGAATTAAGTTGAAAGGTTAGGAGAACAAACGCTGACAGGATTGGCAATGGGAGCACTCCTTTATGGGTACGTAAGCTCTGCCATGCCTTGAGAAACCGCTAACAGGCCGCAAAGGAACATGTTCCAGCTTGTGGACGAGACGTGCTAATTGCTTCTGCTTCCACACCTACGCCTGTCTTCCGTCTCGTAGCAGACCGGTCACTACTCATTTCCTGAATGTGAATTGGCACGAGAAGGGCTGCGTCAGCATAGCGTCCCCCGAGTGTGTGTCTGTAAAACCTTTTGGCCAATACTGGAGTGTAAAGGCTAATGGAGTAGCTGCTTAGCCGCAGGGCTGCATCTCAATTCACTACTGTCTTTGCCCTTGCACACTTCACTCAGAGGAATCCATTCCGAGACACGGACACAACATTGTCGACACCCTAAGTGTCAGGCAGTCCTATGAATTAATGAGGCCAGTGAAACTTGCTAGTCCTTCCACACTGTGTGGTTGTGCTTACAACGGTTCAGATCCTATGAAGTCTTCCTATGCCTGCATTTGAGTCAGGACTTCTTATTGTAATCTCAGGGAGGGGTTTTCCACACTAAAGTCCTTTACATCCTTCTCTGGGCTGTAATGAGCTGCTGCGGCAGGCTGTGAAATTAACACCAGCCACACGCTGGTAAAACTTTGTTTGCGGCTGGTAAGATTTTCTACTCTAGTAGCCACTTTGGCAGGCGACCAACCAGGTTGCGTTGGTGTCGTGACCTCGCGAGTGGAGGGAATATGGGTTGGGGACACGTGACCTCGCGAGTGGAGGGAATATGGGTTGGGGACACGTGACCTTGTGGGTGGAGGGAATAAGGGTTTGGGAAACGTGACATTGCGGGTGGAGGGAATATGGGTTGGGGACACGTGACCTTGCGGGTGGAGGGAATAAGGGTTGGGGAAACCTGACATTGCGGGTGGAGGGAATAAGGGTTGGGGAAACGTGACATTGCGGGTGGAGGGAATAAGGGTTGGGGAAACGTGACATTGCGGGTGGAGGGAATAAGGGTTGGGGAAACGTGACATTGCGGGTGGAGGGAATAAGGGTTGGGGACGCGGGACCTTGCGGGTAGCGGGAATATGGGTTGGAGACGCGTGACATTAGGACTGGGGGTGCAGCCAGGGTGTTGAGCCCTGTTCCCTACGGCAGAACAGCGTCCTGGAGACCACAGTGCGGGAGCTGGAGGCCATGCTGGCCCGGGAGCGGGAGGCTGGCCAGCGGCGGCTGGTGGAGAAGGAGCACGAGATGGTGGACATGAGACAGCAGATGCAGGCCCAGCTGGAGGACTACGAGAACCTGCTGGACGTGAAGCTGGCGCTAGACATGGAGATCAACACCTACCGGAAGATGCTGGAAGGAGAAGAAGAGAGGTAGGGCCGCCAATCCGGACAACGGGCCCTCGTTCGGTCAACATCTGTCTTAAACTTTGACTCCGTTAAGTACAAGTGTGCTTTTATTTTCTTCACAATGATCGCAAAGAGAGTTTGGCATCCGGAAATAACCAAAATTAAAACCAAAATCAAAATGAACTCCCCAAGCTATGTGAAGGCAAAAATACTTAAGGTAAGGTCAATAGAAGTAAATGATTGTATGAAGGCAAGGACAAATTTTGATAGAATTCAGGTCACAGTAACTCTTCCACCCTTTGCGTTTAATATTGTCACAGCAGAAGTAGGGTCAAAGTTGGGAAATGTTTAGTCAGTATGATGAGTTCAAACACTGCCATTATGCTCACGTCTATAACAAATGTCAGGCTATATAATGTATTAATGAAAACAGGACGGTTATTCAGGTTCGATCCTTTGCATAGATTGATGCATTTGTGGTTGCCTTTGTCTCATGACTGATTTTGTCCTTTGCTTGAAGGCTGAACCTGTCTCCGAGCCCCTCCCAGCACGGACCGGTCTCCCGTACGCACGCGCACACGCAAGCCGCCAGAAGGCAAAGGGGGAAGAAACGCAAGCTAGAGGGGAGGGCCAGCGTGTCCCCGGGTTACAAGATCTCCCAGCATTCCTCCGCACAGGGGAGCGTGTCCATTGACGAGATCGACCTCGAGGGGAACTACATGAAGCTTAGGAACAACTCTGAGACGGTAGGACCTGTGGACTTTCTTTTGTCACGCCCTTTGCTTTAAATGCATATTCTGTGTAAACGGTGTTCCCATAGGTCCCTGAAAGTGCTTCATTTTAAATGTGGAAAATGAATAGTCTCCCTGATAAAACGGTTTGTCATGAGTGCAGAATGTTCAAAAATGTTTTATTTCTTTATTGGGATGGCAGGTATGCCATCTGCCAATTACGGCTTGGCGGGGCATGCCCCTTACCTATACAGCAGCAAGAGTTTTCCACTTTTCAGGGTTTCCTACAGAAATAACCACAATGACCACATACTCCCAGCCCATAAACACATTATTTATTTTTACATTTTGGTACATTTGTAAGAAAGTGCTGCAGCGATCCTATGTGTCTTTTCTTGACCTTTTCCAGGACCAGCCTTTAAGTGGGTGGGTCTTAAGAAAGAGTCACAGGACCACGCCTGAGGTTTCCTTCCAGATCCCGCCCTCTTATGTTCTGAGAGCAGGACAGACACTAACTGTGAGTAGAACTACAGGAAATGTGCCATGCGAGTGCTTCCCAACATAACCAAAGGGCATGATTTGTCCTACTGGGATAATATAGGCTACATATTAAATAATAATAATAATTATTCATTATATTCATATGCGCCTTTCAAGGAATTCAAGGACACTTACAATGGTGAGGGGGAAACTCACCTCAACCACCACCAATGTGCAGCACCCACCTGGGTCATGCACGGCAGCCATTTTGTGCCAGAACGCTCACCACACATCAGCTGAGGTGGAGAGGGAGAGAACAATTTTTAGCCAATTAAATCAGGGGATGATTAGGTGGCACGTTGTGAGAGTCAAGTTGGGAATTTAGCCGTCTAAATTTAGTATAGTCGTAATTTCCAAGCTATGATGTTCATAATTAGATGTTAAATAATGTCCAATGGTTTAGCTGCCGTGTAATGCAGTTCTATTGTTTTGCTCAGATTTGGGGGGCGGGTGCTGGGGTTGATCCTAAACCCCCGACTGACTTGGTGTTGAAGACCCAGAGGACCTGGGGATTGGTTGACGATGTAAGGGTCGTCCTGGTGAACCCTCATAACGAGGTGAGTCCTCAGCCTGCCCGTCTGCCTGCTCGGGACGCACCGAGCGCCCAGGCTAAATGCGGCGTGTGCTCACGCGTGTCATCAACAGGAGACGGCAGAACGGAGGCTGGTGCGCGTGGAGAGGGGGGTTGAGGGGGACTCTGACGTGGAGCTGGAGGAAGAGGATGTCGGTGGCCGCGACGCGCACCTCCGGCGGCAGGTAAGCAGCCAACTGGTTCTGATCCATAGTCGCTAGCGTTCGTAGCATATTTGAATTACATCGCCTGCATCTCTTCCTGTTCAGAATGTAGTAATAAGCTCCTGTTTTTAATTGCCCTTGTCTATTCTTTGATTTGTCTGGTACGTAAGCCAAAAAGAAGAAAAAAGAAATGTTGTTTGGTCTCGTGAGCGCCACCTTTTGGTGCAGACAGACAGAGACCTGACAGACCGCTGTAGGTGAGGTTGTGAGTGCATCCATACCTCTCCGCACAGTTGACCCTCTTTTTCCCAGCTCAGTTTGCTTTGCTAAAGCTTACACTCCCAGAGCTGTGGCAGCTTGGCTTTTAAATGTCATTGGCATTAGTTTGATAACACCTGCTTAGTGTTCCTGTTCGTCTTCCTGCATGGACGGCATTGGTTCCCCATCCCGCTTAGCAAGGCTAAACGGTTTGGCAATAATGCTGCGCGTGTCATCATCCCAACTCTAACGCACTCCCCCTGCTGCCCACACATGCTTGACTCTGCTGTTGTCCAGAGGGTCAGAGGTTAAGGCACTCTGTTTCCACAGGGGCGGACCGCGGAGGATGCCAGCTGCGCCGTTATGTAATCATGTTCATTTTGACCCGGGGAGCCCTAAACGGGAACGCGCTGTGACCGGAGAGGCCCCACATCCCTTTCAAAAGATCATTTTTTTCTGACTGGAGCTGAGTATTCGGGATTACTTGGTTGGTGACGGAAAAAGACCACTTGTACTGTACAACTAATTTCACAAACGGGCTCTGAGGAAGTTGCATATTCAGAGCCTATAAAGTAACATTTAAACAGTGTAACTATAATCAACCTTTCATCTTTAATACCATTCCAGTAATATTTGGTTATATATTTGGTTGGCTTAATCAGATTGTTTTTTTTGTGTGTGTTGTTGACAGGAAATTGATAGTCATTTGAATAGAGGGTTTTGGCTGTCTGTCCCAGGCTCCCATAATCCCAGTAAATATCACAGAGGTTTGTACTGGGTTACCTCTTCCTCTGTCCCCACTCAACCTCTACCGAGTCACATGATCGACTTAAGGTTCTTAAACCTAAACTCTTAGCACTGACATCAACCCTATGACCAAGAGACTTCTACAAAGAACTGTTTATGAAATAGTTTGTCTTTGCGTTAGCATGCTATTTATCATTCTTATTGATCTGGAGTACAATAAAACTTAACAGCATTAAATTGTATGCGGTGATGGTCGAATAGTTATTCAAGCATACATTTGATTAAAAATAATAATAATCATTTTATAACCAAGCTATGCACCAACTGTCATAACGACCCCAAAATTGAAGTGCATATAACCTGCTGGTCTAGTTAAAGCTCCCTTATGAATTTGGAATCTGAACATTAAGAAAAACAAATGGTAGAAACGCAAGAAATTTGGCAACAGTGAAGGGATATGAATAGGGTAGAGCTCTTACATGGGGATTTATTGTCTGACTACTTTACTACTGTGACATCGCTGTGGTTGAACACCAGAACTGAGCATGTGCAGTTTCTAATCTGTGAAACTTCTGTTTATTATCCTTCCAATATACCAAACGTATAACAAAAAGGTAACGCTAGTCTGAACATCTCATAGATATTTTCATCAATCTGTCCCTCGTATAATTTGAATTCCTATGGAAGGTTGTTGGGCCCGTGATGCTTTTTAATCATCACCAAGTTCTCTCAAAACTTTTAAGTGAATATTATTTCGATTACAAAGAGAGAGATTAATTTGAGGTACTTGCGTCAATTCGGACAGAAGTTGGTGATACAGTTACCCTGATCATATACGCATCTTTGAACTTTTATTTGACCGGCTGAATCACAAGGGTCCTCTTTCTCCATTTTGTAATGCTGCTTCTGTACAGTATGCATTAGCTACTAATAGTATTAGGAAGGACACGGTCACAGACATGTACATCTGTACATTTAGTCCACATCTTGATGGCTAGATTTAATATTGGTGCGTAATGAAATTATAAATGCATCCCCATTGAAGCTAATACATGTATCCCGAATACAAGTTTGACACGGTTAAATTGTATTTCGTTCTAGAAAAGTACCCAAGCAATGATGTAAGGAGCACTTGCCCAATCGCTAAAGAAAAACCTTAAAGTCAAGTAATGGGTGCTATGGAAGTATTTGTAATGATATGAGATATTTAGATGAGAGGTAATGTATTTCAAAACTTTAAATAAACTGGATAATCGAACAATTTTGCAGTAGAGGCTGATGTGGAATTGCCTCTGCTCTTTGGTTTTGGGTATAGATGCTTGGCTTTCTAACTTTATTTTTTTTTGTATTTTTCCAATCATAATCTTGAATATAATTTGCTCAGGTCACCTCCACTTCCGTAATAATCCAGTTTTGTCATCTCACACTGCTTGACAAACATTGTTCTTTTTTTTCCCTTTTGGCTTTATTAAAATAATTAGCAAATTCTACAGTAAAAGACAAACGCTTGTGTGAAAACATTGGAAAGGCCTCTTATTGTCAGTCCACAGTCTTGGAAAAGGACACAGCCTTGCTGTGAAAATCCCAGAGATGTCTTCAGTTATTTATTAAATGTGTGTTGCAAAAAAATGTATGCTACAGTATTTTGTAAAACTTCAATAAAGATTTTTAATGAATTGACGGCACAAGTCCTCATTGTTTGTATGAGTTAGCCATTTGGCTCTCTTTGCTACAAGTATAAACCTGAAGGATTTGATCATTCATAATTGTATAAATACCACATAAGAGCACCCCAGAATCAGTGGTGTCATTGGGAATTTCAAAGCTGTATGTACATTTGTAGAGTGCTGGAGAAATACCGGCTGTCTTGAAATGGCATTTTTGAAGAAGAGATTGTCCAAAATCTTCTAAATTCAGCACATTCCCAGCGAATTCCTTTTTAATGTTCTTCATGTACTTTATAAAAAAAGAAATCCACACAAAACTAAATCTTTAAGTTTAAAATCGTCCATTTTCATTCCCCAAACAAAAACAAAATGGTGGCATGTTCATCATGAAGTCTATACAGCACAAGGAAAGATGAGGTTAATCCTTGGGAGTGGTTTTCCACCTGAAATGGTGCTCCATGGTGCAGGACTACACCACACTCTCCTTGCTGGTGTCCTTGTTTGAGAAGTGCTGGGGAAGTTCTTGTTGGCGAGGCAGCAACAGCGCTGGCCGCGGGATCTGGAGCCGGACTCTCTGATTGGTCCTTTTCCACGCCTCGAAGAGATGAACGTGGTAGCGCAAGGAAACCTGTGTTAAAGGATTCATCGTTGCTTAGTTACCATATAAAAGTGTTGAATAGCCATACAGTAAATCTAGCTTCAACCAACCAATCTATTGCCATCCAGGGTTTTACAATGTAACAGTGGCACTATTCCAATATCTCAAAAGCATTACTCCGTCATACTGTGAAATGTATCGGACACTTTTTCATAGGTCGAACCAACATGAGTTACACCTTTCAGATCTTAGTTAAAATCCTGGTCTTGCACCCTGTCAGTGCAACTTAATTTTGTTTTAGTACTGTACAACACACACTGTAGTTATAACATGGAAAAGAGCTTTAGAGGTTGCTGAGGATATCCCATGCATTTACTGTACTATAGCCTGGGGGTGTTTTGGTCAGCGGTATGTCATTTTAAGTGAAGTATTAGGCTTCTTTATACAGATAAGGGGTGTCCTTTCTTGTAGATTAGTCTACTTATGATAATGTAGGAGAAAATGTGTTGTGATATTCTGTCAGGTTAGATCTGTGCTTTTCAAGCATATGATGGGGTGTCAGCGGAGTGCTATCTGCCTTTTGGGGGGGGGGCAGAGCCAACTCCTACCTATGTATATGTGACATTATCCTGATCAGTCACAATATAAAATCTGGGCAAACTTAAAATTGTAAATCTTGAATGTGAAAGATCTTGCATGGATCCAGTCCTGTGATTGCCAATGTTAAGGCTGTGGTAGCATTAGGTTAGCTACATGTTGCGGATTCATGCTCCAAACTTAACGTCACCGTCTTTATGCAGCAAACACTGAGCCAGTTATAGGTTAGTGGCACCAGAATTAAACGGTCTCCATCAGAGTTTGTTCTCATAGTTTAGATTCTAATTCTTAATCTATTGTGTCATTTATTGAGAAAGAATTATGTTGTAAGAACAAGAACCCAAAAAATAAAGGGAAAAAAAAAAACAATAAAACCAATGCAGCCACAGTGCTCTTGAATAGACTTGTCCCTGTATTTCAGTTTTTTCAAAGTACTACTCTCTGGGGGCAAACTCTACTCAGCATTGTGCAAAATGGTTGGTACTCACAATGGTCCAGAACAGGTAGATGGTGAATAGTGCAAGAGTGAGGACTATGAGGCCAATAGCCTCCATGCTGTTGCTGTAATAGAGGTCCATGGCGCCCTGGACACAGAGCCAGCCAGAGAGGCAGGCCAACGGGGTGATGAACATAAAACAGATGGCGTCTCCACACAGCGTTCGCCTCTGGTGCTGCATGGATGGGGCGTCAAGCCACTGAGAACCACAAGAAACCATCTGCAGTTAATCTAATGGCGGTAGTACAGAACTATATCACAAGTATCACTTCATATAAATAGGTAGAAGTTAAATGTACATTTTTAAAAATGTACATTTAACTTTCAACAAAGTAGAGCCACAGCTTAAGAGTCTCTTATCTCACTTCAGTAGACACTAAAAAGTGATGTAGGCCTGGATTCAATCAAGGCTAACTTTGCCTTTCAAATAAATCCAAGTGTTAAATTTTTTTCATCACAGTTTGGGGAGTTTTGCTATTACCAACATTAACTTGTAATACTTTTTTAAATTAATTTATATGTAAGTCCAAGTTAAAGACAAAGATTTTGATGAAATCACATCATAATTCTTCTTAAGAGGTATGTATGTGCTCTCTTTATCAGAGAGCTGGCGCCAAGCCACTAACCCCGCAACAAGGCACAAGGCTGGAGAGACAAACAATCTAAGGACGACAGGGTGCACCAGCCAGGCTGCTGGTCCTACCGACCGCGGTCGCAAGGCTCGTGGGACGGAATCAGCAGATTACCGCGCTATCCCAAGTCCCCAGTTCGTGCACGAGATAATGTCCATTAATATAACATAATACCCTGTCCTCTGTGCCACGGCAAGGAAACGCCATCTAATCTCATTTTCATGCTTAAGTGGCTTGCAGTTAAAAGCAACTGGAGGAAGCTCTTTAACAGACTCTTTAACAGGCAGCCAAGTAGGAGGGGGGACTACATCTGCCACGATCTGCGATCTGACCCAGGGTCTGGGCCTTGCCCAGGTTGCAATGCAGTGCTTCTTTGCTCAACCTTTAATGTTGAAAATAGCCGGGGAGTGTAGGTTAACTTGTAAAGATACGCACGTTAGGAATAAACTAGAAATTATTACAATAAAGGTCTACCCTGTAATGGCAATTACTGTCTGTTAACTCACAATAAATATACTTAGGATACATGCAAAACACTGTCCATAGCTACAAGTATAGAAATATACGGTATATATTAATTGTCCTAATGGTTTAAATTTCCCTTTCCAAAGGAGGCGGGGTGGGGGGGGCGGTTGAAGAAGCTTAATTCCTGGCTTTGTCACGGTTTTAAAGCAGAGGCCAGGCGCAGCTGAGTCTCCACGTTTTTCTTTTACCTCGGTGAGTGGCTTTGGCAAGCGTTCCAAGGCAAATTCAAAGTGGCAGAGCTCACAGCGGCTGGTGTTTGAGGCCGTCAGCCAGCGCTCCAGACAGCTGCAGTGGACCATGGCCAGAGTGCCGGCGCATTCGCAGGGCGACAGAAGGTCCTCCACGCCGCCGCCCTCGTGACAGATCCGACAGAAGGAGTCCTCACTGCAAAGGCTTCATTACGGCAGAGAGATTCACAGTTAGCACCGCCAACTAGGCCTGGAATAATCATGAGTATTATTAAAAAAACTTTTTTTCATACAGTCATATGATGATTAACATACTTGTACAAATCCTAGAAATCCATTCTACTTAAGCATCATACTTAAAAATATAGAATAATGTTCTAAAAGGGAATATACTTAATTTACTACAGACCAAAACAAAGTTAACATTTGCAACAAGGGCTGGGTTAATAATAACCCGCACGTCTTTTTTCACATACAAACGTACAGTTGAGAAAGAATTAAATGAATCTGCAGGGTTTCCTAGGAATCCTTTATCCTTAAGCATCTCATATTGAATTTAACATTTTATCGTGGCTTAGTTTGCAATAACTCAATGGCCATGGACATGGTCTTCATCGCATAGATACGTAAGTTCAAAGGTCTGGGTCACTAATCATTTTGCATCGCAATGCTGCAAAATGTGTTGCACGCCATCTATGTGGAGCGTAAGCAGCAAGCTCTTCGGCGTTAGTTTATTTGTGTTATGTATTTTGTCGCCGTTTCGGGCCCGACCCACCTGTTGGTGCTGGGACTGGACACGGCACATGGGACATGGCTGCCGCAGTCAATCACTTCCTGCACAGGCGGGGCCAAACGCTCCCCCCGCGAGGGGTCCGGAGGAGTTTTCTCCCGCCCTAATGAGGCCAGCACCACAGCGCCGTCCGCTGCTGGGTCCACCGGTTCCTCAGAGGCCATGGCTGCTACCCGCGAGGGCCATTCATTCCATTCAGTTCAATCTCACCTGAAACAGGACAGCAGCACAGAGAGGGGCTGGCGTACAATGCCACGGGCCAAACTCGGCGGGCCTCGGGCTGCGAGACCTTAAAATGGCCGACTCTGCAAGGAGCGCGACCCCCGCTGTAGAGCGACAAAGCAAAACAAACTCATCCCTGCGCCTTCGCCAATTAAGATGTCGATCCGTACAAATTCGATAGCACAGACTCCCCATTCGTGGCCGTGGTCCCCGGGAATACCCTTATGGAAAAAGAATATACTGCAGTATATTGTAAATATATCAAAATTATCTCCACAATATATTTAAAATATATTGCAGTATATTACATTTCCATAAGGGATTACCCCATGATCCTGTCTACATCCTATCGCTCTTAAGCAGCACACAAACAATGGAATGACGGCTGATTGCCCCAAGTTATTTTTCGTGCATCTTTTATATGAGGATCAGCAGGCTATATTTACCAGGAATCAAGTGAAGGGAAATCAAAGGATGCTCATCAAACAATGAGGTCAATTCTGCGAGCGCGCAAGTGCTCTTCGATTTAATCCCTCCCGTCTGCATTCAGGAGGGAAACAAGCCTGAAACGCATATGAAATGTCTACCGCAGCGTATTTAACCGAGTTTTTTTTCCCTACCAGCGTTCCTTTCCTAAGGATGCCAGAGACGGTTCCCCAAAGCGGGGAGTGGCCAATTACATCTTCAAACTGAAACGCAGGCCTCTCATGTCTGACATAATTCTTTGTTTTATTGGCTTCCAACATATCACAGAGGCAAATGTGACTGGCTGTATGATTTAAGACTTATTTTGAATACAGTAGCATCATATCATCTTAGTTCTGGGGGAGGGGGGGGGGGGGTGAAATTAATAATTTTCTTATTCCTCATTATGTTTTATAGGAGCGCACACTTTAGGTGGCATGTTGTTTTGGCTGTAGGCAGGGTGGAGAGGGCGGCTTATGGAACACGAGAGAGGGTTGGCCGGCAGACCTGGCATCCCTTTGATCTAAGGTTTAAAATGCGTCCCCAGACATCTCCAGACAGAGGTCGGGGAGAAGGGAGTAACAATCCGGGTAATCCTGGGGCTCTTATCCTGTCCTGGAAGTGTATAAATTGGATAAGTCAACACGGCCACTGAAGCTCCGTTTCCTCTCGTGACCTTGTTTTTGCATGCGTCCAACCGGCGGAAAACCATGGTCTTTCGGTTTTATTGTTTCAAAATTGCTATTAGTCTGTTTACAATAATTATAGATTTACTTTCTCTCAATGTAATAGACAGTCGCTTACAATGTTTTTCTGGCAGTGGTTGTTTCAGCTTGAAAACATTGGCAGATAGTGGTTCAGTATGTTGCTGAACATGGTTAGACACGGGCACGCAACATCATTTTCGTAGTTGTAGCACGTCTTGCATGTGTTGAAGGCTTTCATTTATAATTGAAAGTAAAACTTCTGCCATAACAGCACGTATGTGCACTGATTCAACAATTTACAACAGCGGCTACTGCAGCAAATCTGACACAATTTGCTTTTTCAAATGTGATAACAGCCAATGCTTTGACCTTTCTAACCTTTACATAATGCAAGTTATTCACAGAATTGAACCAGGATTACGGTCTAATACTCACTAAACTGTATTGTACTCAACGCCAGAGTGTGTGATAGGATCCCATTCTACTCCCTATTCCTGATAATGTCTGTATACAAACAATGTGCAAAAATAATTGCACATAATAATCCACACACTGTATGTTGCAATGCGTTAGGCAGGTGTGAGCATAGCAGTCTCCAAGCACCGTTCAAACGACATAAATCTGCTTTCATCACTTTTAAAAGTGCTTAATGCTCTCAATCCAAAGCAAAATCTATTTTCTCACCTTGTCCACAGTAGAACACTGCAAAACCTGAGCACTCGGTCGCACATAGCATGCTTACAGTCCCACACACTCAGCGTGTTTTTCTATGCGCTCAGCTGTGAATGCGCCTCTCCGTATGCTGGGGGGGGGGGCACGGCTGAAACTAAGCAAACACTGTGCTCTGCAGGGTAAAAAGGCAACAAATGGCAACCCACAAGAGCGCTGCAAACCATCAAAGTCAACAACACAGGCAACCCAAATTACACAATATACAACAACAAACACAGCAACGTTTAAATGTGAACTGCTTACCACTGAGGCAGCGACGCGGTTCATGTCCCAGGCACCGAATGAAAACAAGCCGTCGGGGGAGGATGGCTCACTCGCTCGCTCGGTGTGCAGCCCGCTGAGTGTTTTGCCTCCAAAGGCGCTCTCGACAGTCTGCCGCTCCTCACTGTTCAGATTAGCATTCAACTCAAGGTCAGCGGTGAGAATAGATGGGGATTAGATGGGGAAAGTAGGCACAGACTAGACAAATGGAAATCCCTTTCACATCACTGCGAGTTACACCAAGGGCACCTATTCGCCATAGCCCATTAATCCAGTTAGACATTGCCGTTGCCCGGCTTTTAATTTGCCAGACTTTATGGTAATTTTGCCAGGCGCTAACTGAAAACTCTGGATCGGGGGCAGGCGATGTTCAAACTTCAAAGTCACTTAAGGTAAAGCCAGAAGTGTTGCCCTGAAGTGTATTTCTAATTTTAGCCTCCTGGTTAAGAGGCCTGGCTTATCTCTTCCCAACGCATAGCTAGTGTCTTTGATCCCATTTGCCGTAGCATTATGAAATACCACTTTGGCGCACATGACTTGTAAAACTAATGGTGCCGTTATTGAAAAAAGTACTTGTTGCAAAATGTACAGTGCACACCGATCAAAATACTTCCAAATAGGAATTTAGGTGTGACCACTGATTTGATTGAGACTCAGAGATAATATCAAACTTATTCATAGAGACTACAGTGGTATAGTACAACAGAACCAAGCTCTGTAGAATTAGCAGACCAACATTTTGTTTTATATCCTCCATGCAGACTGACACATACAGGACCATTCACATTTAGGCTTTTATTATTTATTACTTTATTATTATTATTATTATTTTTATTTAAAAGGAGATGTTTTTATCCACAGTGACTTACAAGTAGGTGCATATGATGAGGCTGGAAGAAATGTTTAAATTCCACACTCAGAGTGTTCTCCAAAACACTGCCGCCAGCTATTTGTTTTCTCTTCCTCAAGCACCCCAGACAAAACAAATATTTCTTGAAATGCAACAAGAAGTTTCAGGGACAATGGCTTGCATTTGGGATATTTGCAACGTGTTTGTAAACAAGCCATACAATTATTACAATTATTGCTTTCCCTTTTATAATTTTTAACTGGATTGTTTGTTGTTTGTTAGACTTGACACACATTTCCTGTTCACTATTTCTTATTTTTTGTTTTATCACTGTGGAACATACTGTATTTCACTTGTGAAGTAAAGTGCTGTTATGACCATATGTTGCAAAGGAACACACAAGTACTGCACTTAAAATAAGCATAAGAACAGACAAGCTTTTCACACTGTTTCAGCCGTATACTGTAGACTGTGAGATTCAAAACAGAAATAAATGTGAGAAATCCACATCGTCTGTAACCCAAAGAGAGATTATGAAAAGAAGGCAATAAAAAGCGACCTGTCCATTCATATTTATGGCTTGTTCTTTCTTTATACGTTTTCTCTAAGCTAAGATGAAAGTGCGGCTGTATAAAATACTGCCAAGGGGAGTTGTGGGAGACTTTCTCTTTTTTGCGGGCAAAGCTGGAACCTGCCACCAGCTCTCAGCTCTCCTTTTCTTTCCGTCTCTCCGTCTCTCTTTCTTTCTCTCTCTCTTTTTTGTATTTGCTCTAATCCTATCTGCTATTCATTCACAAGCTGCCTCAGACAAAAGCAAGGGGGGGACGGACATCATTGTGAATTCCTTCATGAACAGAAAGAGGGGGTGAATAATTCCTTTGACACTTTTGGGACAGTATAGAGAACCCAGACGCCACAGATTATCATAGGGATAAAAACAAACCTGGCAAGCGGGTATGGAGATGGACTTCCTCTTTTCTAAGGTCAGACAAGACGGCCAGGCTGCAGTGAGCTGCCTGTGTCACACCCTACACTCTGTCCCGGTGCCCGCGGATAACACCCCTATTGTTAAGTGGCAGGAAAAGACCGCATTATGGTGTCCCCTGGGCATAGCCCAAATAGCCACTTGATGTTTAAGTCCATATTACTTCCAAGTGGAACCCCAGCCACATAAACTTTCATGACTGGCTTTAGCAAAAGGCAAACAAATATTTATTTTGCCTATCAGCCTCAGTTGATACATTATAGTAATTATTTAATACTTGCAAGAGTTATGTGCTAAGTGGTTTCACAGCCTATTGTGTACATACTGTAGAAACACGTTAAAAATTCTACTGAAGACTAAGCACTCAAAATGAAATATTGGAAAGTCAATGCTGACAAAGTGTTGCACAGGATATGGGAAAATGTGTGTGTGTCTTAAGGTGAGGGGTGCCGAAATTATTTCACATATGGTGAAATTTAGCATGTCTGTGTATGCTCACTGCCTCTGTATTTGCATGTGCATGTTTAGGTGCATAAGTGTATGTCTGTGTTTTCAGCACTGTTTGCGTATCTGTGCACGTATGTGTTTACGTTTGTGCGTGTCTGCGTGCGTGCGCGAGTGTGCGCGTATATGTGCTTTGTTCACCTCGCCGTGCGTATAGCGCGCGGCTGGGTCTGCTGGAGGGTGAGGGTGTAATCAGACAGTCTGACAGGACGGCGGGGGTCACCTCTCTGAGGAAGCACCCCTGCTGGCACAGCCCCTGCCTGGGTGCTCTTCTGGAACAGAAACATACAGAAAGCGCTTTCCCCTTTGTTCCACCCGGTCATACAGAAGAGGCCTACTGAGAGGCGGGACCTCAGGGCCTTAATCTGATAGCCAGAGGGAATCGGCGAGTGTAAAAGGCTATCGGTAAGAACTTTAGTCACGGTAAGTATTTTATCATTATGTCTCCTTATGTTGGACGCAAATAAGGGCACCCAGGGCTTATTCAGCTGGTAAGCCCCGAGCGCTGTGCATATTCTGAGAATCTTTCTCATTTCCTTAAAGATGTCACACGCAGCCCTGTGGTTTGACAGCTGTAAGAAGCGGCCATGCAACAGCGTTTGAAGCATTAATAGTTAAAGAGTTTTAAGATAACAGATTTAGCCATGGTTTAATGGTTCACTCGGACCAGGTCCGTGTGTAGCTGGGCACTTAGAACAGGCTTGCCAAAGTTAGAAAAAGTATTTAACAATATCATTAAAAATAAAGTACAGATTACCATCTCACCTCCACAAGTGATTCTGCTTTATCTCATATTTTATTCACATTTTATTTATTTGAAAAGTCACTACAATAACAGTAACACCTGAGAAGTTATACATAAACACACTACGACATGAATATCTTTTCCAACCCAATGCACTGTGCAGTGTCACTGTGGTCATAAATAAAAAAAATAAAAAACCTGCCACAAATCATGTATTTTACATTTCTTTTGGGCATTTTACCCATATTTTATTAAATATACACATTTTATTGGCAGGCTTTAGTTCTTGTAATCAAAGCAGGCAAAGCCTCCTCATTTAAAATTAGTTACATTTACTTTTATGTTTTTGTGGCATTTTATAATGGCTGGGTGCTATGTAGCCTAATTTATCTTAAACCTAATTTAGCCAGGTTTTTATTATTTCTCTTTTTCCCTTGTCATCAAGGAATTATTTATACATTATGTGGAAATTGCCAAAGAAATGCCCTCCCAAAAAATAAAAAAAAGCAGTTCTTGGACAGGCCCAAGGTAGCATTAATATAATTTATATTTACAATTTTAATAAAAGCAATTCTCTCCTAGCACTACTTGGCCTAAGATGTTAATTACATGTTCAGATAGATGAGCAAACCAATTAGAGAACAGGTTCTTGAAATGGACCCTTTCCAGCCCAAGGTCTAATAATGATAGGCACGCCACTATCCTATGATAGGATTTATTTTTACCAATTTCTCCAAATATCTTGGTACTCCTGCTTGAAATTAGTATATGATATATTTGTGGAATCTGAAATCATTAATGTTTCCTTCAACATAATCCATTCTCGGGGTATTCTTGTGGCCTGCACCCTCAAAATGGCATTCTTTATCTTAGAAATATTTATACATGCATGCCCATTTAAAGGAAAAACAACCCCAGGGTCTTCAAACAGAGTAATCTATAAATAATGTTATCAGTCGGCATTATCGCAGTGTCCTCTAAAGGAGGAAGAGTGCCGTCTCTCAAACGGTTTTAAATGGAGACCGAAGACAAGAGAGGTGACCATGTGACTTGTGTCAAGTGGCCAGCGGTGGTGTAGACTCACCTTATCTCTGAAGGAGAAAGCGATGGCTCGCTGCAGCGATGGCACTGCAGCTCCAGGGCCTGAGCTGTAACATGAAAACGCCTGTCCGCAGCACTGCCAGGGCTAAAGTGGATCTATTTCAAGTCGTGTACTTCAGGAAAGTCCTGCGCAGAGACATGACGGAGTGGACCCTGTTGAAGCGCCTCCTGGACGCCGTGCACCAGCACTCCACAATGATCGGCCGGATTTGGCTCACCGTCATGGTGATCTTCCGGCTCCTGATCGTCGCAGTGGCCACCGAGGACGTCTACACGGACGAGCAGGAGATGTTCGTCTGCAACACCATCCAGCCGGGCTGCTCCAACATCTGCTACGACTCCTTCGCGCCCATCTCCCAGCCGAGGTTCTGGGTATTCCAGATCATCACCGTGTCCGCGCCGTCCTTGTGCTTCATCATCTACACCTGGCACAACCTCTCCAAACATCCGGAGGGGGAGCACGTCAAAGAGACCAGAGAGGCGTACGACAGGAGTTGCGACTCTGACAGCTGCTCCATCAAATCCCACAGACACCTGGGGCACAGCTTGGCAGACGTGCTGGAGGGCATCGCTGCTCAGAGCAATCATAAAACCACCAGCGGTGTCGCAAGACCGCGGGTATTCCGGGAAAGAGGGGGAGGGAAGTCGGGGGTCCTGTCAAAATACTACGTCTTCCACGTGTGCTTCCGGGCGACCCTGGAGATCGGCTTCGTCTTCGCCCAGTGGCTACTGTTCGGGTTCCACGTCCCCTCTCACTTTGTGTGTACCTCCTTCCCCTGCTCCCAAAGGGTGGACTGCTACGTCTCCCGCCCGACGGAGAAGACCATCTTCCTCGTTTTCATGTTCTGCGTTGGGATATTTTGCATCTTCCTGAACTTCTTGGAGCTCAACCACCTGGGCTGGAAAAAGATCAAGACGTCTATCCGCATGAAAGAGAGCTCGTGGAGAGGTTACCAGGCCATAAATCAGGATAGCCAATCGTTGGCCTCCCTTACGTTCAGGGACATAACCAGTACCACGTCTCTGCCTACATTGGACCTGGTGGTAGAACACAAGCCAGACTGGGCCTGCACGGGAAACTGCTCCCTGGTGAAAGACGAAACGACCGCGGAAGTGCAAAGCCAGGACAAGCCCAGAGGAACGCAGTCTGTGAAGAGCAAGACCAGTAAAGGGAGGTCTTCCAAGCAGAGGAGTTCCGAGGTCTGGATATAGACTCCGGTTTCCGAAAGGTTTCACCGTGCAATGCCAATGCGTCACAACAATGTGTAAGTCTTAAATAAGCGCTGGTGTTTTCACACATATCCAAGGCAATGTCATGCCAAACTGACTTTAGTGCCGCTTCATTGGTCCCGTGGTGAATATGAAACTGCTAGTGATTATTTGGTTGCCTATGGTTTATGTAGGCTATATTAACGGCTGAACATAATCACCAGACAAAACCATACAGCTCGTGAAATAGATTAAGAAGAAATGCTCTAGACACTTGTTCAGTATTTGCTTTCTCCTTTATTTACGTAATATATGTATTAATATATTCATTTACAACATCTATAAAACCATTTTGTATAAATTACGCTGCAGGAAAGGGGAAATGCTGATTAATCTACTCCCAATTTTCCACCAACAAGGTTTGGGGAAATGAATACTGAACACAGATAGATCTTGGCGCAGCTGAACAAAGCCAGAGGGATAACTGAAGAACTGAACTGCAAAGTCGAGTTGTGACGTCTTCTGCAATTTCAATTTTCAATCACGACACATATTCGAGATTCAGTCATTTAACACCCATAATGGTGGTCCCGATGTGCGTAATGTAATACCATTTTATTTCTCCAATGACTTTTACACTTGTAATTGGGTGCTTTCTCTATGTCAGACTCAATTAAGTGGATCAGCGCGCTAGGTGAAATACTGGCACCGAGAATAGCACTGTGCTTTACTCAGTAATGTCTTTTAAACATTCCCTGATTTCCCCTCGATATAGAGTCTCCACTTATTTTCAGAATCAAGAAGGGAAAGGTCCTTCATAATTTAATATCAAGTTATATCAATGAACTTATGGCATTTGATTACTTTGTTGTATCAAAATATCAGCATTCATTTACTAGTAATTAAATGTTCATCTATTTTTCTCTTTGTCTGTCCAGAAATAAAAAAAATACACACGTGAAATAAAAGCCGTGTGAAAACAATTAATGGCTGTACCCAATCTTTTGTTTTGGGTAATAGGAATGTCTGAACACTCCTACAGAAACATGTATTTATACAAAAAATTATACTGGAAAAATCATTCAGTTATAGAACTGAACATACATATGGCATAAATAGTCATTTATGACATGGCTATATCATCTTATTTGACGGTGGCAATTTTCATTAATAATCTTCCCTGGCAATTTCACTGGACAACATACAGTACATTGCATTTTTTAATCTATAAAGACAAGAAACTGTCAGTTAAACACAATCAGTCTGGCTACAAAGACTTGCAACACTTCAAAGCATTGCTGCTCTCAGTTAATAAAAAGCATAGAGCTATCTGACTGAAGATGTGATGGTGGACTATGCCTCATTAACATTTGCAATTTGTTAAGTTCATTCAACCAACAATAGTGGACTAACGTTACATAGCAGGCAAGAAATTCTCATCACATACAGTACAAAGTCCATATCAATCTATATATACTTGTCTGTATGTGTGTGTGTATATACAGTATATATATATATACACACACACACACACACACACACCATACAGATGACTTACAGCTATGACTGATATAAATATGTGTTTCATCTTAACAAGGAAGAAAACAGAAAGTGCAATGTTTTGAAATTAAAAGGAAACGTGAAAAAAAATGTGCATTCATGGAAGTAAATTCTAAAGCTTTAGTGCAATACAAATAACATTTTAAAAAAAGCACTTGGAAAGGTGAGTGCAATAAGGTTCTGGGCCTTATTCGACACAAAGAGTTTTTGTAATACTTACTACGATTCCTTGCGTCACAGTAAGTTATACCATGTAAACGAGGGGCTCAGTGAGAACATTCATAGAATTGCAGTTAATATACTCACAGTTTAAAAAGTGTGTTTCATCATGAACACTTAAGACCACGGCGGGCGGGTTATAAACAAGTCCACATCGGAGCAGAACCATGTACAGAAACGTCGAGAGAACCGAAACCCTTTGTATGCGAGATCACAAAGGAAAAAAAAAAAGAACAAGCCGATAAACAGAGAAACATTAAAGGCGTATACGAGGTGGCGGACACCACAAGTAGAACGTTCCGAAATAAATATAGGGGAAACGAGACTTTCCTAAGTCCGTGTGGTAATGCGGGTGAAGTATAAAAACACGGTGACCGTTTGAATGATACAGTAATGAAATGTCTTGGTGAAAGTGGTTTGGGCTCCAAAGTTTGGGCTGGGGAGCGCGAGGTTCGGGGGGTTTTTTTTTTTCTTTTTCACTGCGGCAAAGGCACGAGGACGTCCACGTAGCTGATGGGAAAGAAGCCGGACTCCCCGTGGATCATGCCCTCGTACCAGTTCTCGTCGATCTGGTTGGTGAGGATGATGATGTCGCCTTCCTTGAAGCCCAGCTCCCCCTCGTTCTCGGGGTCGAAGTCGTAGATCGACCGGCAGCAGGGCTGGTCCATGTGCACCTCGGACTCTGGAGGGGAAGGAGAGCGGAGAGCAGTCACCGGCCACAGTCCAGTCAGCGCCGCCGCAATCTCATCGTTAGCCAGCACCGAGTCCATAGAGGAAAACAAACTAAAAATGCACCGCTAACAACCAACATTCAATAATCCGTAGAGACTGCGGCCGTGCCTGAAATGGTCCAATAGCTCCCTGTATAGTGGACTAATTATGGTGTCAGCCAATTTCGAGCAAATGGCTGACAGCCTAATCAGTCCACTGCATAGGGAAATAGTGGAACATTTGAGATGAAGCCTGAATTCTTCCTCTCGAGATTCTTTGGCAGGTGTGAACATTTTAAATTTAATAAAAATGACTCCAGATACTCTTTACTGGACATTCCTTTGAGCTCAGTGAATGCTCCCTAAATACCCAAATAAAAAAATAATACACATAGGGGCTCATTTACTAAGATCTTGTGTGTGCATAACCTTTTACACACGCAAAGCCAATAACATGACCAATGATTGGTCATGGCATTTGTTTTGCACCAATCATTGGTCGTCTTATTAGTTTTGCGTGTGCTAAAAGGTTTTGCACATGCTAAAGGTCTCAGTAAATCAGGCCCATAATGCTTAATGTAAATGCATGATAGCATGAACATGAGTTGACCGGGGACAAGCTGTGGGATGCCAGCGCAGAGGTCTACTCACGATTGCCGTTTGGGCTCTCAGGCCATGTCAGGGGCGTGGGTGTGAACTGTTCTGCTGGGTGAGATTAAAACAAGGAAATGGGTGGTAAACCAGGCAGATGGAAGCATGTATGACCCTACTGTACAGGTTTCATTCGAGTTTGAATAATTACCATATCATTTTATCTTTATCTGCATGTGTTAACTGCTCTTTATTTCCTACTATATTGTTGTGACTTTGTTTAATTTGTTCTTCATAACTTTTATCTATTTTCTGTAATGTACATTGGGCTACAGTTTTCTTTGTATGAACTATGCTATAAAAAGTACTGAGCAGGTTGCTGTGGCAGGGTTAGGAACCTGTTGTTTTACACATACACATCTGCTTACTGAGAGTTTTTTTCCCCCATTATGCCTCCAAAATCATCTAATAAATCGACTTCCAATCTTGAATGGGAAGAATATCAATCTGTTTATTCTTCTGAATGGCTATATCTCCTCATGGCCACTAGAGGGCACATTTTGCAAAACCATTTTGGAACAGCTTTTCAGGTCTTACACAATATTTTGGCACCATACACCAACATTGAAGTAATCTGGCTGCTCAGCGAACATGCATCCAAAATCTGTGAGTATTTTAGCCAAGTGTAACTATAGTAACCGCAACAACCATTGGGCTCATTGGGAATGAATCTCATCCATGAAATTATCTCGAATGCGTTTTTCACAGTAATGTTAACTTGAGAAACAAGCATGTTCCAATCAATTACGACGACAGTTTTGCATGAAAAACCATGTGCAGATAAATTAGCAAGCATGTCAGGCAAAATTACCTCAGAAAAGTCTGAAGTTGTTTAAGTTAAAGGGATAGTTCGGAATTTTGGACAAAATGTCTCAATTACGACTTACCCATGATGTAGTTGATTGATGGAAACCATTTTCAGCTAATTCCATGCTGTCCCTTCTTTTGGCCATACACACGTTGCTAATGCTAGCGCAACTCTATGGTAACCGGTAGCATCCACTACCAAACGCACTTAAACACTCCACAGTGCACCCAGAGCAAATAAAATACGACGACAGTCTATCTGGGTTATTTTGAGTGTTTATACCATCATTTATGAAGTCAAAATATCGTTGAATCCTTTACTTTGTGCTGACCTATATTCTCTGTGGAAGTACGGCAGCAGAGCGAACATGGCCATTGCAACTTGTTGCTCTTCTTTGTTGTTGTGGTCGACCAGTGCCGGCAATACATTCGTAGGTAACGTAAAGTATCGCTCCCCAGATAGACCGTCGTCGTATTTTATTTGCTTTGGGTGCACTGTGGAGTGTTTAAGTGCGTTTGGTAGTGGCTACCGGTTACCTTAGAGTTGCGCTAGCATTAGCAATGTGTGTATGTCCAAAAGAAGGGACAGCATGGAATTAGCTGAAAACGGTTTCCATCAATCAACTACATCATGGGTAAGTCGTAATTGAGACATTATGTCCAAAATTCCAAACTATCCCTTTAAGGGTTAGTAAGGAATGCTGGTAAATCAGCTAAATTAATATGGGGTGTGGTAAATCTTGTGTTTTTGTGGTACCTACTTTTTCCATTTACATTGTGGTTGATCTGGTTATCTGCAATGAACAATGCACACATTAATAACCTGGAAAGTGTTGAGATAAACTAAAAGCAAACGGCAGATTTGATCAGTTCTTCGTGTATACAATCCTGACCCTAAAGAGTCGCCTATGTAAAGCTGTGATTGACTGTGATTCATTTTGGTGCCAAATATGAATTTCAATTTACATTCCAATGATAAGTGTACTGTAACACAGTTGAGATGTGCCAAAAATCTGACAACATACAATGAAGCGGTCCTCAGTACATTTCGTGAAAATGTCAACGCTATGTTTGCACAGCTGTGAAGGTGGTATAAAGCGATACGATTCCTCTTCCACACTTTAAGCCCACAGCAAACAGCAATATGAGCTTCAGCTTAAAGTACCTCTGCTGATATCACTCAATGAACAGCTACATTACTCAGGCTTCATCCAGATCTCTGGTAAATTCACACATCCTCCATTAGTTAGAGCAGACTTAAAGCACCCGGCCTTTCACCCTGACTGGCAATCTCCACTTTGCACATGAAAGATTTCTAAAGAGGCGAGGACATAGAAATAGGCCCATTCTCTCCAGAAGCATCTTCGATGGAATGTAAATATTTAAAGCAAAAATAAAAGGATTCACTGTCAGATGATGAGTGACAAACTAACACAATGACTATGATAAAATAAAATTAAAAAAAACAGAAAACTCAAAATGAAAACACTGCGTGCGCAAGCGCATGTAATGTTTTTTTTTGTTCCTGTACAGACACTGTCTGAAGAAATGAAAACCCCAGTACCTGACGATTTCAACGATGAACTGTAGGACAGTCCATTGTGTTGTAGGTTATCGATGGTTTCTAAACTGGTCATTAAAGACTTTGGCTTGAACTCCCTCTTAGGGCGGTTGCTCGCTGTGGTTATCCTGGGAGGAGTGAGAAAGAAAATATAATGAGCTAAAGCCCTTCAAGATCAACTCACACGGCACTTAGTGTAACTTAGAACTGACAACAGAATTCACATATTTTTTCTCCTCAGGTTATGAAATGTCATAGTTCCACATGTCCCGTGTGCAGGAGGGACAAGTGTGAACTTGGTCATTACCTGCTCTCTAACTTGCTGTTCAGTTCTTCCAGGATTACCGAGGACTGGCGGTGAAAGTCTAGCGCCGCCTCTATCAGGGCCGACAACTGACTCACCTGCTCCACCTGCATGAACGCAACAAGGGTCAGTCAGAGGAGAGCAGGCAGGCTAAAAACACAAGCAGAGGTGCTGGAGATGGTGGGAAAAGCAGGACTACAGCTAGGAAATCTTATACACGGCTTCAGTAACTGTCCTTTTACAAAAACGTATAGAACAGTCTTTGTGCGGATCTAGCGCTCTGCCAAGCCTGGTCTTCAAATCCCCAGGGGTCTCTGCTTCCACTGCACTGCTCGGTAAGCTGCTCCATGCATCGACAACTGTGTGTGTGTGGAAAAATACTTAACCTTTAACTCAATTCTACCCATGTCCAGCTCAATATTATTGGCCCTGGGTTTTCAACAGGGGGTCTATGGACCCCGGGGGACCTTGACTGTACTGTCGGGGGTCCCTGCACAGACTTGATATGCAATGGCTATAGATTTGGTTAAATCTATATATATATTTCAAAATGTAAAACCCTTTTTTAGATGTAACCCTGTTAACTTATGATGGGGGTACCGTGGATGCCTTTAAACCTGGATGGGGGTCCTTAGATCAGAAAAGGTTGAAAACCCATATTATAGGCTACAATATACAAAAAGGAGGCGTGGCCTTATGCTCAGACTCACGTCGTTCTCCAGGAAGTTGAACATGCTTCTTTCCGCCAGCTCTTTGGACTCCTCGAACTTCTCCACGGCCTGTTTGATCTCCTCATCTGGGATCTTCCCCTGTCGTTTCTTCTTGTAATCGAAGTCTAATCGACGGCCCTCCAGCTTCTTTAAATGGTGCTGCGGAGTGACACGCCGGCCGATTGGTCAGGGCTGTACCCATTACCCGCAATGGGTTTTCTATAGCTCAGCTTTTCTCAAGTGCTACTTTCTCCCATCTATTGATTGGTCCCCATTCCCATCGGCTGATCGGATTGTGTTCCTACATCCCAAAGCCACCAATTTCTACAGAACATTTCCCTTGCGTTGCAGCGATATCGGCATAGGTTCAAATGCATTAAATGAGTGCAGGGATGCAGCCAAGCGTTGCTCAGGCATTGACATCAAACATTTCATAACATTTCAGATTAGGTTATATGGCATTATCCATCAGAGTACGGTGTTCTTTTCATTATTACTGCATCATAGGAAAGCGTTGTGATGTGTAGCGCTACACACAGCTACAGAGTACGAGTACCGGACTGTTGAAGCTGTGATACTGCACAACTGTACTGCACTAGCCAGACTCTGCATGTGTAAGTAGCGTGGAGGATTTCCCTTGGCAGAAAACAACGACAAAACCACAAGATTTATGTGTCTGCACTGGAAATATTACAGGAAATATGACAAAATCTGATAAACCATCTCGTGTATGTTATCCCACTCTGCAGATTTTATTCTTAAAAATAACTGTATACAAAGGTACGAGACGAATATTGTGGAAAAAAACGAACCATAACATAGCCCTGAACGCTTGTGTGCACGACAAAGACACTTTATGTATTTTAATTGGACCCTTAATTTTAAGTGGTGCACGATGATTAACTATTATATATTAACTGTTTTGTTTATTAACTATTCTTCGATCCGCACAGTCTAACACACTGTCTGTGGTGGTCATTAAATGCGCTAAACTGACTGTAATCCCATTTGGTTTTATTGTGTTGTTTTACAATGTCATATATCACAGAAAAAAGCCTGCGCTCCTATTTGAGTTAATCTAGTAAGCCAACTTTAAATCATTTCCTAATAGGCGAGGGCAAAGCCATCTTAGATGTACTACATTCACGTTATGTTATAACGCGAATACATTCGTAACCTTGACAAATGTTCGTCAATTTACATCATATCATTATCTAATTGTACACTCATGTAAGAGTTGAAAACATTCAAGAACTAAAAGAATAAAACAGAAAGAGGCTTCCCCTGCCAGAGCGTTCGTCACACGGCTCTGGCATGGGAGAAATGTATGCTTATGTATGTATGCTCACCCCGATCTCTTTCAAGTCTTTGTCCTGCAGGGTCTGCAGTGGGTCGATGAAGTTCTGCTTCACGTTGATGTCCAGGGAGTCTTTCACGTCCGCCATCTGCTTCATGGCCTCGCCGATGTCAGCCAGCGCGCACCCTGGAGGGATTTTGCGGAGACACGACGTGAGAACGGCTGCTTTTTCAGCGAGTAATCGCACGCCGCCTCAACAGCACTGCCCTCAAGAGATCAGCATCTGCTCAATTTGCCACTGACGAAATATAAATAAAAAAGTATCGACCCGTTCCGCAGCCTTCAACCCCGCTGAAGAAAATTGCTTGGTTAAACCCATTTGGGAAGGGTGCTTTGAGAGCTCCTGCAGCCTACACATGTCAATAGAACATCATCACTTGAAGGGTGTTTGTTGGTGATTGCTTCTAATATAGTCTTTCTTCAGTTTTCTTTTGTAAAGTGCTCATATTAAGCACTTTAAGTGAGATGGAGGTATTGATCCAGCCACTAGGTGTCAGAGGTGAGTTACTTGCCGTGACAGAATTCTAACGCCTAGACGTTGGATGCGTAGAAATGCCTGTAAGGGTGTGTGTGCATTGCAATAGCATTACGGGAGGACTTTAGGGATTAGCACTATCTGGGTAGTAAACTCCAGGGAGGGGGGGGGGCGGGGGCTTACCGAAAGTGGACTCCTCTCCCAGCTCCCTGCCGTAGCGCAACATGCAGTCGCCCAGCAACCCCTCGGGCTGGGGGTAACCCGTGGTCTTCACCTGCCCTCGGATTTTGGACACTGTGTTGAGCATGCCCAGTTTAGCTCTGGATGCTGCAAATTAATCACAGAGAGAGTACAAGTATTATGTAATACACTTCTGTGGAAATACAGGGCAACTGTGGAGGCTGCCTGAAAATATGATTAGTCAATCCTCTGGATGGACTAATCCTCATTAGCTCCTCCCAACAATGTGCCAGGTGCCTATTGGTTACCAGCTGTTGTCTGTGAGGACCGAGATATACGCCTTTCCTCTGATTGGTGCTCTCTCTACTGTAGAACTGTGTGGCCTGCGGTGTGTGGGGTTACACACCACCGACTCAAGAGGCACAGACACCAATTCCAATATTTTAGGAAATGTTAGAAAAATAACATTCTTTCTAAAAATTACCATTTAACAAGAGGTCAAGTGCACATTTGCTGAAAAAAGTGAATGAGGTTTCTGCAAAGAGACCACAGTAAATGGCAAAGATACAAAATAGTCACCCACAACCAGGTAGATTTCATTCAGTTTGGAATGCCATGGATTTCATTTTCCAATTGAACCAACTACGTTCCCATTACATGATTGAAGTTAAATTGATCACTGCGGATGAAGGCGCTGATCCTCTGTTAGACGCACAGAGAACATATGAAAAGGTAGAAATCCAGTAATTAAAATGTCAGCCATTTTAATGAACTTCAGGATATCACATCTGCTATACGATGCATATCGAGTAATATTGCATTACTCGAAGCATAGCAAATTCAAAGCTCACTCCCTAAAATAGTAACACCATACCCGGGTTTGGTTGGAGGTATTCTGTGGTTTTGGACAGGATGTCGAAAACAGATTTGTTGGTGACATCAATTTTCTGGAACAAAATGAATGAATTTTAGCAAAAACACACAAAATCAAACAGTAGGTAATTTAGCTATCAACACTGACATTGAACTGTGTTTTTTTTCTCCTTCATAGAAGAAACATTATCCCCTCGTCAAAAAAAATCTTTGAGGCGGGTAAGAACAAGGCCAAGCACTATTGTGGTGATGATGGAGACGATGGCCACTCATTAAAGCAGAGTCACTCTTACCCTTTCCATTTCCATAAAGTCTTCATCCAGCTTGGTCCCTTCTGCCCCACTTATCTTCTCACTCAACAGCTACGGCACACAGAAAGAGAATGACGTCAGGGGAAAAACTCTGGGACATGACAAGAAGTTCCACAAGCGCCAGCCGATGGCTATATGGCCGACGACAGACCTCCTTCTGGCCAGCTACTTTTAGACATCGCGAGCACTACATTTTTTGAGACTGAGGGGAAAAAAGGTTTGCTTGTGCTAGGCTATTAGCTGAACAACGTGATTAACATACAGTGAGTATCATAATTAATTGGACTTGAAGTGTTTCTTCTCCTGACTTATTTTTCCATAGAGTTCAATAAGAAAATTTGTCAGGAGAAACAACCCTTCAAGTGATCCATCCATATCTACTGCATATCTGGCAGCGGAGTGATGGTTTGAGGCTCGTCTGATACCTCAGACCCTTGATGAATTACAGCCATTTTACCAACCATGTATTCCATACTGTTCCAGCATAATTTACAGCTAAATCTAGTCCCACCCCCCAATTCCCATAGAGATCCATTCAAATGCAGAGAGGTTATAGTATCGCTTGTAGGAGTACCAGAAAATAAGATATCAAAAGTCTTTTGATATTGTTGGGTCAGAGACATCTGGAAGTTATGGCATGCAAAGGATATGTGACCAAATATTAAAAAAGATTACTTTATTCTACATTATGTTAAACTGTCCAATATGTTTTGATGCCGGGGGGGGGGGGGGGGGCTATGTACAAAAGGTTCTATAATTTCTAAACGGTTCATCCGATATGGATGAAAATAACATCAAATTAACAGTCTGCACTTCAACTTCATTGTCATTGTATCCTTTCAAACTCAAGTGCTAGAGTACAGAACCATAATAATGAAAAATGTGTCACTGTCCAATGAATTATGGTGCTCAGTGTATTGTTAATCTACGCAATCCATTCAGACCCCCCCCTTTAAGACATAAAAATGACGTAATCGCAAAACTTTGTCTCCCCGCCGCCAACAGCCCTATCTTCTCTCACCTGGCTGGCTACTCAAAGATTTGGGGAACCCACTGGCGGTAATGGCTCCGGGGGGGCACATTATGTGCTGCCAATCCTGTCCTGCTAGCCAACCGATATGATATGAAACTCATCCCGCCCCCCCAGGTTACACCCCGGCAGGGACAAAGACGACTTGCTGTAAGCTCCAGCGGGAAACAGGGCTCGGTCATCCTCGGTGACGGACGCAGGCAGCCAGTGATAATGATCTGATTATTAGGGGCGCAGGGGTCAGCGCGGCCATGGAAACAGCAGGTCTAACGTCTCTGGCGAACGCACTGACGGCCGTTCCCCCCGGGGCCCCGCGGGGTAAGGAATTTGCGACCGGCCGGCATTTACGTGAATGCTGTGATGATATCCAAACACTTGACGGGAGTTTAGTGCTCGGAGACCTCGTTCCTTATGGCCCATAAAAAGATAACTGGGGAAGCTCCTAAATTTTTAATGACACAGTAAAATACATTAGTGCCCTGTATTGTGCTGTAATACACAGAGAGGCATCGGAGAGACCACTTCCATAAAAAAATACCTGTTTGTCATTCACATCTCCTTATACAACCAATAAAAACTATACTGTCTAGAGATAATAATGCAAGGCGGTGAGGCCTATTCAAAGGCACCTCTGGACCGGTGTGTTCTTTTGAGGTCTAGTTCAGATATGCGTGACACTTGCGTCTCTAAAGCTGAAGCTCACATCTCATTAGATCTCATTAGTGGTGATGGGTTATTGGTGGCAGGAACAGACCCCGCACTGCTTTTCTCTAAATGACTGCACCTCTGCATGTTGCTAATGAAAGTCTGTGATTAATTATTAAAAGACTTGCCGTGTAGAAAAGCAGGAGATATAGATCGGCCCAATAGAGCTGCTCAATTAATTATAGGTGAGCAAGGTAATTATTTCAAAATAGCTTAAAGTCCTATCCATCTACAATATGATCTAGCTTCAGTAACACCACCAGCAAGATAACTACGCTCTCTACTGATAACATGATAACTGACAATGAGTCATTCAAGTATCTGAAGAAATGATGCAGTTGTGAAAATATGCTAGCTAACTGCATTAAATGTATAAACCTACCTACATACATATGTAAAGTAACACACTTTTTATTTTTATGTTATTAAAAATTACATTAAAATACATTTTATTTGTTTCATTTTTCATTTAAAGTATTTGAGGTGAGACAGACATCCTATCAGACAGACATCATATCTGTTGACTAGACAGGAACACCCCACTTTCATTTACGTACAACCGTCAAATTTTCAAAGCTAGGACAGAAAAACGAATGGCCTTCATCATCAAGGAAAGGAACTGCATGTTGTAATTTACAAAGAAGTAAATTATAAATAGTAAATAGCAGTGTATAAAATTACATTATGATGGATAATTTCAAAACTTGGCAGCCATTTTGACATATAATGTCTCTGCAGAAACTGTCTTTGTCAACAAACACAGCAGTGTTCTCCACTGGACAAAGAACTCCATCTAACATGGCCATAATGATTACTTTGAATGATATGATTGACACAATGCAATATAATGTCATTTGGCCACTTATTTTTTTTCAATATCTGCTGGAATATCTCCAAAGGAATAGAAACCATCATCAGTGAACCTAAAAGCAAGGTCACAATGGTAAATATAAATAGCAAAAAGCAATCGGTTAATCCATTTCAAATTATAGAGATCACCTGGGAGATGTTTAATAATAGATTTTGAATTTACCACGTGGAATTCCTGTTGACTCTTCCTTGAAAATATAGCAGTGGCTTACTTCCTTGGCAGCACGACACTGGCAGAGCTAATCAGAATAATGGAATTACTATAAAGAAGTGAGCAAACAATTATCATTGCTTGGACATTTATTCAGTTCATTATCTTCAAAGTCAAGATCCCTGTTGATCTAAACCATGGAACAACTATGAAGTAACAAAAGCAAATGACATACTCCCACAGGACATTCTTGCATTATTTGAGCGCGCAGATGCTACAGTAGACGCTACAGCCTCTGGTACTACAGAATGTATGAATTTACTCTCCACTTCACTGTCAACTAAGAGCATGCACAGTTGCACACCATAAAAGTAGTGCCATCACCGATAGATCAGATTCACCGATATAACCGCACTAACAAACCTCCCTAGTCGGAGCACAACATGTCATTTCATGCAAATTGACTGAACACAGCTTGTCATTGGAGGCAGGGGCATATCCTCTGACTGGCACAGGTGCCCAACTCCACTGGCTGCTTGACACAGATTTGGCCCAGAGAGCAGCATGCTAAAGAAGCTTGCCACGACTATTTACTTGAGGTTTGCCACCACACGTCACGTTTGCTACCAAACCTATATACGTGTAACGATGCAAACTTGGAGCCGATCTGCGGTTAAATAATCGCCGTGGGGGTCACAGCTAATTCAAGGCATCTGAACCGCAACGATTTGGCCGCTCTTTGTGCTAATGTTGCCACAGACCGAACTGGCATGAGAGAACGTGAACCTACAGCAATGTCAATGTTGCGGTTACTTATCCAGAACAGTTTTTACATGAAACCTGCAATTCGGGACTAAGAGGCGCTAACAGAGGGACATCAAGCATTCACCCATTTCAGACGATGTTACACCAGCTGACAAAGGCCCATCAAAAGCTTAAAGGTCGCCTAACATCCTCCAACTAACTGTACCGGGCATGGCTGTGTTAAAAGAATCACAGTATGAGGTCAGCTAGGCCGCCTTGTTATTTTAAAACTGCTATCCCAACAGTGCTGGGCCTCTGAACTGTAAATAGGCTTTGTAATAATACTGTGTGAATTCCATTAAGTCAGCTTCAGACCAGCACAGCAGTGCAAAGCATTGCTTCGCCTACATGTTTCAAGTTATTCCACCTCCTACTCACATGCCAGTCTGTGGTCAGGTTTATTAAGGCCAAAATGGTTTGTTTAGAACAGGACGCCATTCTTTGGCAGTTGTAAGATGATTAAACATACTGTGGATGCTTATAATGAAAAAGAATGCAGGCTTGTATTTGCGCCAATCAGGTCAGTGCAAAGTGGACCAGAAGAGATCTAACAGTGATTTAGGAAACAGTGTGACCCTCAGCCTAGAGTTCACCATAAATATAGACATCATGAGAGGTTGCTGGACAGGATCTAAAGGGATTGGTAGAAAAAAACATATTTATCTCATTCCAAGGGGCTGCGACTCCTTGACTTTCAAAATATATTTTGATAAAGCTAAGACTACTACTGTGGTAAAACTACAGGAATGCTGGTAATACAATGTACTTGCAGTAAATGCTGAATTAAATTGAGTTGCATTCTACATTTTGTTGCCTTAAATATGAGCATTTGAATTTGCAATTGCATTTTCAATTTGCATGGATCCATACAAACCATATGCTGCATTTGTACGATAACTCGATTTGCTGCAGGGAGGACACAACACACCTTACATTTATCTGCTGGAAAGACACAACACCTCTCCAAACACCAACACCCCTGATTTTCACATTTTAAGCCGACTAAGATGCTGTTTCGATGCACGATTACAAACCTGCTGTAAAAACACTCCCATGACTGCAGCTTTGATCAGCCAGAGGCTGCATATCCACAGTGTGGCTTGTGCAGAATCACCCACTCCACAGTGCCCTGGCTTAGACGCACAGCTAAATGGCCTCACTGCTTGCTCGTTAGTCCCTATGTAATTAAACGGCGTTTGCATTTGTCTCATGTCTACCGATAGAAGGGAGGGTCTTGTGCCAGTGAACTGCTCCCCTTGCCCTAGATCAAGTGAACTGCTCCCCTTGCCCTAGATCAAGTGAACTGCTCCCCTTGCCCTAGATCAAGTGAACTGCTCCCCTTGCCCTAGATCAAGTGAACTGCTCCCCTTGCCCTAGATCAAGTGAACTGCTCCCCTTGCCCTAGATCAAGTGAACTGCTCCCCTTGCCCTAGATCAAGTGAACTGCTCCCCTTGCCCTAGATCAAGTGAACTGCTCCCCTTGCCCTAGATCAAGTGAACTGCTCCCCTTGCCCTAGATCCAGTGAACTGCTCCCCTTGCCCTAGATCAAGTGAACTGCTCCCCTTGCCCTAGATCAAGTGAACTGCTCCCCTTGCCCTAGATCAAGTGAACTGCTCCCCTTGCCCTAGATCAAGTGAACTGCTCCCCTTGCCCTAGATCAAGTGAACTGCTCCCCTTGCCCTAGATCAAGTGAACTGCTCCCCTTGCCCTAGATCAAGTGAACTGCTCCCCTTGCCCTAGATCAAGTGAACTGCTCCCCTTGCCCTAGATCAAGTGAACTGCTCCCCTTGCCCTAGATCCAGTGAACTGCTCCCCTTGCCCTAGATCAAGTGAACTGCTCCCCTTGCCCTAGATCCAGTGAACTGCTCCCCTTGCCCTAGATCCAGTGAACTGCTCCCCTTGCCCTAGATCAAGTGAACTGCTCCCCTTGCCCTAGATCAAGTGAACTGCTCCCCTTGCCCTAGATCCAGTGAACTGCTCCCCTTGCCCTAGATCAAGTGAACTGCTCCCCTTGCCCTAGATCAAGTGAACTGCTCCCCTTGCCCTAGATCAAGTGAACTGCTCCCCTTGCCCTAGATCCAGTGAACTGCTCCCCTTGCCCTAGATCCAGTGAACTGCTCCCCTTGCCCTAGATCAAGTGAACTGCTCCCCTTGCCCTAGATCAAGTGAACTGCTCCCCTTGCCCTAGATCCAGTGAACTGCTCCCCTTGCCCTAGATCAAGTGAACTGCTCCCCTTGCCCTAGATCAAGTCTCACAAACATAAATCCCTGGACTGTGCGCCTGGGCGGCTAATGATTTCCGTTCCATTAATACTGCAGGAGAGGTGTCCATTTCAGACTCTGTAGGCGCGACGCGTTTCGCGTGGCCGGGAAATACGGCTCTCTTCGTATCCCTGTCTTTTCCCTTGAAGGGGAATGTGTGTCTGACATCAGATGGGCCATAAAACAAAGCCCCCACACACACCCCTCTGCTAATGGCTGAGGAGAGGCAGGTCTTTTCTTTGGCATGGGAAAAGAAAGGCTCGAAATGGTAAATGTTCCACCCTAAACAACAGTAATTAATTTAAACTGTCGAGGCACAGTGTGTTCGACCTGAGAAAACACAAAGCGGGGCTGCATGTGCACCATTACTGTGTGTGAAAGGCTTGTATGAAGCTGTATGCACAATTTTAGTCCCTTGATTTTTGTCCTTGGTACACATTGCCTTTTCAATATATTTCATCTGCGAGCATTAGAATGTTTTTATATATTCCAGTAGGTAGACAAAACCATGTCTAGGACTAGGCACACATGACACAACGGATTCTATTAGGCAATGTGTTCTTTTGAAATAACGTCACCCCCTGATGTGTTTCCTTTAACCTGTCTTCCAGTTAAAAACAGAAGGAAGTGACAAAATAGCAAGGTCTTACCAGGACACAAATCTAGACTTTTCCCTCTTCGTTTAAAACAGAAGAGAGCCTGTCTGATTAAATAGTAGGGCCTATTAAATACAAGATTACCAACCAAAAGGAGGAATGCAGGAATAATTTAAATCAAGTGAAATCTCATTTCTCCTGTAATAAAAATCAAACATTGCAGACAACTGACAGTGAGCATGAATTTCCTCTTTTTTTCTGTCACTGATAAAAGAGCCCCCGCAGTTCTGTTGTTCTCTAGGAATGTTTTCACAGCTACACCAGAGGGAGTTTGTATGTTTCCACCTCCACCTGCCATTTTGACCTTCACTGTATCAAATTTTAGGCAAAAAGGTGCAAGGAATCTGCTCTGATATTTTTCGGAGATCACAAATGTTTTTGACTATGTTAAAATAGACTTTGAAAAGCCTGTCCACTGTAGTGGACTCCATGCATGAAAGGGTTAAATATATTGTGAAGGTAATTTTGATATATTTACAATATACTGCAGTATATTCTTTTTCAATAAGGGTAGCTGCAGCAGCAAATTGCATCAACAAATGAATACAGTTCACAGAATAGAATGTGGTAAGAGTGCAGGAAGTCATGGACAGAGACACAGGATATGGGGTGGGGGGGGGGGGGGCAGATGTGAAGTGACCAGTTCTGTGGAAGTGACTAACATTCTTCCAGTGGTGACAATATGGCTGATTCGTAAAATTCCTGAAAAAGGCATTTAAGCTGAGTTATTCAACTAGGCAGGACGACACAAGGTGAATCACGATATTGTAGGCAAGGTTTCTTGCCCAGAAATATAACGTCCTGCAGTGAAGGTAAATGAAAATGTGTTGCCACATTGACTAAAGCCCATTTAAGAACCGCGCAATCAGCTCTTTCTCTCTTAGCGCTGAACAAGAAAAATCTAATTTGCTTCATGCTTAGAGGTGGGCGTACTCCGCTGCCAATATCCAAATGTGAAAACTTCCCCACCCTCCAAAAAAACTAATTCTGTTCCGAGGCGGAGACGGAGCCAAGCTCTGCTGCAAGAGGTCGAGGACTGCACAGCGTCTGACGTGTCCAGAACAAACCAAAACATCTGTCCGTGCGCCTAAGAGGAGCCGAGCGGCAATACGCAGTCCAGAGAGCCCTTCTCTTCCTGTCCTATCCGCAAAATGTAAGCTATCCGTGCTTACATTGTGCTGTAGTCTTCTTATAGCAGAATGTTGTCGTTGACTATAGGTCTTTTGTGAACTTATGAAGCTGTAGACTTTCTATGATTCCATGTATTCCAAGTGGAATCATGTATTCAGAATCATTAGCTCTACACAAAGATGCTCTTTGAATGGCATCGGGTTTGGACATCAGACTTCGATTAACAGAGCAAAATTGTAGCCAGGTCTATTTCTGCGGCATTTGTTTGCAGGTTTTGTGATCGATACCCGGCAGATTGCTCTTAAAAGCATTTGTAGATACGATCCAACAACAAGGCTTCTATTATGCAGATATGTAATATCTGACCTAAATATCGGATTTCATCAGGAAGAAAAACTACATTTAGAAACTTAAAAAAAATAAAAATAATCCACAGCCTCGATAAAACGCCGTAGGTCTCATATGACCCAATGTTTCTGGGACGTTACCCCAGAGAAGTACAGAGCCAGCCAGGCCCGGCAGAGCTTCCAAGAGCAAACGGCATGAGGAGGCAGCGACAGAACGGCACCAGACCCTATCATGAAACCAAACTGAATCATATGCGGAGATCATGCAAACAAACAATTACAGAGTCATAATAAGCAGCGTGCGAGGAGTTTGCCAACCCCAGAATACACAAACAGAAACAGCACGCTCCAGCCCTGACAACTGCATTACGTTACGGTCACTGTTCTGCTCCCTTCCTACTTATGAAACCTAAATATGGGTCAATCTTCACACACTGTACACTCCAAATACGCAACATAAACTACAGGCTATGTTTTTCCACAGTCCATATACTGTATGCAATGGTCCCAATCATCATTGTACAATTTTTGCAACTGATTTTTCCCCAAAAAAGAACACATTTTTTGGATTGAAATCTCACTGCTTTTCATTTGCATTGAGAGTGAAGCTACGTAATCTCTTGATTCTGCAAACTGGCTGTAAATAAATGTTGAGTCTGAGAAAGGAACCTGTAACAGACCGAAAGCAGTGTCCTGCACTCACGGGCACCCGGGGCCAATGTGCCGCTCATGTAAAACCCACCAGCTGGGTCCAAACAGCACAGGCAAATGGGCCTAGCGACACAATACAACGATGCTCTACGAGCTTCATTAAAGAAACTCAAAAAAACAACACATAAACAACCCATTTATGTGATTATGTGTTTCTAAATGCTGAAAACAATACCTAATATATAGCCTTATTTTGCTAGTAGTTACCATCCCGGACAATATTAGGCTCGCTCACACCTGCGTAGGCTATGAGTGGACCTTGTTTTTCTTTTGTTTTTTGCTACAATTAACAAGTGGGATCAGAGATTGCAGACCCTCATCCTGTTGATTCAACCTTGACCTCTAGTGATAAAGCACTGAATTGCAGCCTTCTGACAAGAGCCACGAGCTTCTGGAACGACACCGTTTGGCTAAGAGGGAGCCGATTATTATCATTAGCGCAAATAAGCCGGGCACCGTGCACTCAATGATCAAGCAACAGCTGGATCCCAGCTAGCGATCGAGGCACATAAAGAAAACACAGCGCGCCAATTACCGTCAGCCTGTTATCGACCCGTTTCAACAGGCCATAAGCCATGGCTCCCAACTGTACACTCATAGAGCACATGAACATGGTATTATTTAGCTATAACATTTTACATAAATGAAAAGCATTCGCTAAATTAAAGGACTATCGGCAAAGTTCTGGTGCGAGTCCTCCTCAGAAAAACAGAGAACAGAATGCACTTGGACCTTGTCAGTCAGGTTTCCTGAATGCCACTAACAATGCACTGGTAACAGAACAATAGTTATAGAGTAGAGATTAAGTGGCTAACTGTGGTCCTTTCCTTCCTTTCAGAACTATGACAATATTGGCATGGGTTGCAAAGACTATCACCTGAATACTTAACCATACTTATTTCAACATCTTGGAGCAAGTTCTGTTTACACATATTAGGTGTGCACACTCGGGGTGTTTAAAGTTTAAAGTTGGTATTTAAAGTCAATCAACCCACAGGGCTAGTTTTTTTAGCGCTTGCCTGTAGATAGAGATTAAAGTCCAGGTCTCTGCAAACAGACCATATCACATACTCGTACAGTACAAATATCACCTTGAAACAAAATATGACTTTAGGTGTGCAATGAACAATCTGGATCAGGTGCACCCTGAATGAAGCTATGTCAGAAATGATAAGCAATATGTCCCAACGGTAATATAGTCATTGTTATTTGGTAACTGGTACAATAACCGAACTGAAATGTCTGAACCCCTGCTGTTTTAAATCTTTAAGCATATTTATTTAAGATCGTTTTGTGCTGGTACTAGCCAAAGAGTAATTTCATAAGCAGCACACCAGTGCAGCAGCTCTCGAAGTCATTATTCTTAATGAGAGGGAGGCAGTGCTTTAGTGCACAATTTACTTCCATTAATTGTGTGATTCATTATTTGTTTCCAATGGAACATAGCTGATAATAATTTTTTTTTAAAACATCATAATGTGCGCTATTTAAAACCCTCTGCAATTAAAATGAATGCTTATACAATGATGTCACATGTTTGTTTGTGTAAGGGCTGTCATTACGAAAGAGATTACTTCAGCCCTAAGGATCTAAGGCAGATTTTTCCAGAAGGCCACTGCAGAGCACACGCTGTTGAAGTTAGGATCAGACCGAGCAGTTCCAGAAATGTCCCAGCGGGAGGTGCAGATACTGGCTCAGGAATGCTTATTGGCTGCCGTCGATTTGACAAACATCTCGAGTCCTCCGCCCCAGGGACTAACAGGCAGGAGAGGAGACGGAATGAAAATGGAGGCAAAGCCAGCAGAGTGGATGTGTGAGAGTGCACAGTTAGAAGCACTTCAGCCCTTCACTGGGAGCTCGCTCCGCGCTTCACGGACACTCCTGTCATAAATCAATACAGTCGATACAACGAGAAGTCAAGTTTACAGTCTGAATGTGATTTTGAAACTTTTTTTTGAAAGGGCATCAATCAAAAGATTAATATGAATGTTGACAGCTGAAGCGTTGCATTATTTCGACAATTATTTCAGAAGACCTTTTGGGTTAGAGAAATGCGCACCACTTGGGGTAAAATATCTCACACCTGACTATGGTGTCCAGGTCTGATGTGCAGAGACTGAAAACGATATTCCTCTGCTATTCTAAGAATGAATTGCTGCCATGAAGCTCGGTGAGGGGGTCAGATATTTCTGTGGTAATTTACACTGAGTGCTGCATTAAAGCTTGGCAAAACTATGAACTTAAGAAGGCACTGTTGCTTAATGCTCGTGCCCAACCAATCCCGGTCTTACGCATTCGCATTCTACGCATTCTGTGCTAAACTTTGTATTTGCTGTGATGGGTTGGCTTGCCACAGTATAGACAATGAAGGGGGGAAAAAAACGCTTCTGGAAGAAGAATCACTTACCTCCAGTAAGCTAACTCTCAAGAGTGGACCATGACATAATTCCACTGCATAATGGAGTTTTAATAGTTTCATGTGGTGCATAAGGGAAACCCATAGAGGCCCCGTGGTAATATCTGCTCCTTGCTGAAGCTGTTAACAGGGGTGGCCTCTGAGTGCCTGCATGAATACAAATGCATGTGCTTTCCTGCTTGTACTTCTCCCCAGGCCACCTACAGAAGAAAAGGAAATTATACGGGTGGCACAGCACCGCAGGATGAAAGAAAGGCCTTCAGCTGCTGCGTGGCACAGCTGGGCAAGTACACAACCGCACTGTAGCCATCGAAAGTTTCATCTGGTCGGCCCATTAAAAAAAACAGGTGCTGCACTGTTCTGGACAAACCGTTCCTGAAGGCCACAGAAAGGGAATAATTAGGGAACGGCCATTCGTGCCTGCCCACAGCACCCCGTGGTACACTGCAAAAACCAAAAATTAAGTCAATCTTAACAAGCATTTTAGTCTTGCATTTACACTTAAAATCTTATTTCTTTTACTTCATTGCCAAATAAGACAAAAAATATTGCCAATCGGGTGAGATAGTTTTACTCATTTCAAGATTTGCCAATAGGATAAGATAATTTCACTTGTCAAGCAAAAATGAACTTAAAACAGGCTCATCTTTTTGAGAGGAAAAAAATAAGATTTTAAGCCTCATTACAGGACTAAAACACTTAAGACAGAAGTTTTTGTGTTCAGTTCAGTGATACAGTGAGAATGGTGTGCAAATCGGGAGCAGGTTTCACCGTGCAGATGAGGCTCTTCTATGGCCCAAACAGCACCACCCGCAACACAAGCCATTGCAGGCTCTGGGTGTTACGGTACGCGGCGGGATAAATGCCAGGATTCTAATTACAACGTTGTGTTTGGAGGCATTTCAGCTTCCATTTCAGCACAAGTGGAAGTGGGATGAAACAATAGATGGAGCCAGGAGAGAGGCTGAGCCTCCACCTACCCCCCCCCCCCCCCCCCCAACAGAGAATGAGTCACTGGGCTCCGCGCGGTGTCGCCTCTCTCCCTCCTGGGGGCCTGGCGGCCGGGCGTCGCAGCGCAGCGTAGTCAGAGATCATCTGCTGGCTCGCACTCTGCGTATGATAACAGAAGCCTGTTGTTTTCTCCCCGCGGCCCCAGGGGGTGGGGGTTGGGAGTAGGGAGCAGAGGGAGCGGGGGGGGGAGGAGGGTGGGCATTTCGCCGGTGTTTCCTGAGAGACACTCCGTACCCCTGGCTGGGAACATCCTGCTGCTGTCTGGGCGGGGCTTGTTTTCATAGGCAAGGGGGACAATGGCTGCAAGCTTCCCTCACCCCTCCCCAACCCCACCCCCCCCCCCCCCCCCCCCCCCCCCCCTCGCCCAAGCCCCCACCCCCTGCCAAACCCTACTCATAATCCCATTTGTTCTAGAAAAGTCCCTGCCCTCCATTTGTAGGTGGTGTTGGGAAAGACACAGAGCGCAAGTTGAATCATAGTTCCAAGGAACTCAACGCAGACATTGTCTCATCTAGCCCCATCACAGACAAGTCCAAGCGTTTCACAGGGATTTAGCCAACAGCCATCCTTTATAAGACATTACTTACCTAGTAAGCCGGAAAAAAGCCACCTCAAAAACAAAAGCTATGTGCCTTTCATAGAAAGAAACACATTAAACACACATTCAGGCAAAAGCAACGATACTGCATCACTGATCAAGTGTGTGTTTGTTACGAGGATTCTATTTGTCGGATCTATTTGTATGTGACCATACATGCAGCTTTCCGCAGTAGCACTGCCATAATGCACGCTCCTCAGTGTACTACCAGGATATTACAAACGGCCTAAACCTTTAACAGCTGTTGCCTTTCAGGACACGCATCTGGTCATTCAGATCCCGTCGTCCGTTTTTTCAGAACCTTGTCTCTTTGTTCATTCGCTCATGCCACACTCCGCCACCCGGCCTACCCTTGTTCGCCCCTGAAGTCAAAATCAATAAATGTGTTTTCAGTCTACTAATCCGTCCCCCGACTAATCTTCCTCATCTATGAATCTACCATCACCACTGTACATGTTGCGAACTTGCGATACTCGTATTCAGAGGCGATTTTATAAGAGCGCCGGTACAGCCTTTTCACACAGATCGCGGAGATCTCCCTTCAAACTTTCCCGCAAAGGTAATCCAGATACGGCCGTTAACCGTCTAACACAATATAAAACAAAATAACAAAAAACCGCATATTAATCATGTTACTCTTAACATGAGTAATAAACATTACTGTTAATGTGATTATTTGTTGCTTAACCATACTAATACAAAATATTGCTATATAGCCTATATCATGGATTTCTGAAACATCTGAAAAACTGTGATATGATTTTTTTTTTTTTGGGCTCACTGCCCAGCCTTGTTAATGACACACCAACATGCAAAGCAACCGATGGCTGTGGCTGTCCCTGTGTACGTAATTTCCACACAAAATGACCCCTTCTAACAATGTTTTCATGGAAAAATTTTAATATTTTTTTAAATAGATTTTTACACCTAATTTGCTGTGTTGCTTTTTATTTAAATATGGGTTTTCATGGTTTCCTGCCCACAAACACACAGGCTTTCCGAGTCATTAGCTGTTGGCTGTTAGCCTTCCTGGGGCTCCGGTTTCCACAGTCCCTGCAGTGCTGCAATCTCCTCTCGTCTCCGCTGCGGCTTGGCCGGCGACCAGGCCTTCCCGCTCAGGTGAAGGCTTCGCCCCTTCTCGCCCGTCACGTCCCCGGGCCCCCGCCTACTCCGGCGGGCGTCGCGCAGGCTCGTGCAGACTCTGACAAAACTGCCTCGCCGCCTCTTTCGCTTCCCGTCGGCGGGGTTTTCGCTGAGAGGGTGCAGGACGTGCTGCGCTCCGCGTGTTTTTCGAGCGACAGGCTCGGGAGATTCGGGCCTGATTTCTCAGGGCACGTTCATACACAATAAGGGGACGAAAATAACAAATGCAATGCCTGGGGATACTGAACAGCGCAGTACATCTCTGACACTTGTGCACTTCCTGGAATGGCTGTAATCACGATTATCTAGTATCTGCCGACAGGAAGAAGGAAGCCGTCTGTATAGCTTTATAAAAAAAATTACCACAGACTTGAAAACACAGAGGGCATGAAAGGAAATCGTTGCTCTAACTGTCAAGAGTAATGAAAGTAGCCGCTCAGCACTATCCCTTTCGATTCGAGTACCGATTTAAATAACCGTTTGTAATGTCTGCGGCAGAAAATCCCTACGCAACTCAGTGCCACGCAAAGCACACAGCCATTCCCACCCAGGCTTCGCCCCTTCGCCTACAGGAAAGCCTTGTCTTTGAGCCCAGTTCTACCCTTTACAGGGCGTATGACAGCTCAATGCACATTCCCTGCAAAATAATGCTGGGCGTATGACAGGAAGATTCACTTCTCAATACCCGGCTGGGAGTTCAGCACCAGGTGTTCCTCAGAATGTAGGATGGGTCCGAAAGGCGAGGCCTAATCACTGTACTTAGGCAACTTGCTTTAACATTACAGGTACTCGAAAATAATCACTGGCAGAAAATACCCAGTAATAACCACACACAGGGCCTACAATACGCAGATAAAGAGCAGGCAATGAGACATGGAAAGACCTGGACAGCTAATGTCTTATTTTCATGTTTTCCCTTCGGTGTGGCCACCCAAGAGAGACACATACTCCTTTGTTCAGGTTGTGTAGAAGTGACGCAGAAGATGTCTTATCCAGAAACATGTCTGACAGTTACGGCTAATTATTTTCTCCACCAACAAATGAATTCAGCGTTAAGCTTTTCATTTAGTATTTTTTTTGAGCATTCCATTGGCTATTCATTTTAAGTAGCTGACAGCCCCTACAAGTATAGAATGCACTGCACTAGTATCAGTAATGGCTCCAATCACATATGAATTTTAGTAATTTGAGATATTCTAGGGCTGCTGAAACTAATCAAATAGGAAAAAACTACCCTCCCGTTAGGCCGATGTGGTAAAATACCCTCCAATGGCATCGAAGCGTTCATATAATTACAGTTCCCTGGATTCAATCAACAGTTGTTGTTAAATATGACTCACAATTAAATGCTAATTTTAGCCTAGTTTTTATCTTACCAATTATAGCTGGTGATTGCAGTAATCGCCAAAATTAACTTGCCACGCTGTGTTTGTAAAGTAAAAAAAAACACTTGCATGTTTAAGAAGTCAAAATTAAGGACACATATCGACCGAACCTGGCGAGCGTTTTTCGCAAAGGTGCGCACCTCCCGTTTCTCATTTGAACAAAAAAACCATGCAAACCATGCACTGCTGTAGGCAGTGACTGCAAGCCAAAACCATGCACTGCTGTAGGCAGTGACTGCAAGCCAAAACCATGCACTGCTGTAGGCAGTGACTGCAAGCCAAAACCATGCACTGCTGTAGGCAGTGACTGCAAGCCAAAACCATGCACTGCTGTAGGCAGTGACTGCAAGCCAAAACCATGCACTGCTGTAGGCAGTGACTGCAAGCCAAAACCATGCACTGCTGTAGGCAGTGACTGCAAGCCAAAACCATGCACTACTATAGGCAGTGACTGCAAGCCAAAACCATGCACTGCTGTAGGCAGTGACTGCAAGCCAAAACCATGCACTGCTGTAGGCAGTGACTGCAAGCCAAACCCATGCACTGCTGTAGGCAGTGACTGCAAGCCAAAACCATGCACTGCTGTAGGCAGTGACTGCAAGCCAAACCCATGCACTGCTGTAGGCAGTGACTGCAAGCCGGCACAGAGCTGTGAGACCGGGGGCATCACAGCGGTGATTTGAAAGGCAGGGCCGTCACGTGACTGCTGAAATGTTCATGAGCTGTGGGGCGGCCGCACATGCTCAGATCCTTAAAACTGGCCCATGAATGTTTAATGTGGCCCTTTTTATAGCCAGGGTTACATTAATATAAAATGTCCCGCTTTTCCCAGTGCCTTTAGACACAAAGCATAAATAAATACAGTATGTACAAACGTCTGTGTGCCTTCATGTGACTTATTTCCTCCAAAAAGTATGTGTTTAAGGGTCCCGCTTGCTTGTACATCTATATTACACATGTTTATAGGGCATAATTATAGCGCATTAGAGAGTATGATTTACTCTGCAATGTACTTTCATTTCTACAGACAGGAAATAGATGTGTAATTCACACATCTATTTCCTGTCTGTAGAAATGAAAGTACATTGCAGAGTAAATCATCTGATTGGTGCCCGAGAGTGGTGCGCTGTCTGTGTACATTAAAGGGAAACCGTGAGAACCCTTATATAAACCACATACAATGAGCCACAAAAAATATAGAGTATAGAACATTTGTGACCGCATGCTCTGACCTTTATTGCTGGGAGCAGATACGTGATGGAATGCACCTCTGTCCTGCACCACTATTTAATATGAGAGTGACAGCGAATTGGTCGAGAGCTTGTCTGCTTTTAATTTAAACTTCCAGCTTTGTGTGACATACATGCATTCACAATTCATATTTGAACTCAAATAAATTGATACAGTGAAAATGGTAAAACAAATCACATGCACTGCAAACACCAAATCTTAACAAGCATTTTAATCTTTTATTTAGACTTTAGAATCTTATTTCTGTTACTTTTTTGCTAAATAAGCAAAACAAACTATCTGCCAGTGGGGTGAGATAGTTTTACTCGTTTCAAGATTTGCCAGTGGGGTAAGATAATTTCACTTGTCAAACAAAAAGTAACTTAAAAAAAGATCCACTTTTGAGAAAAAAAAAAAAAAAGTTTTAAGTCTCATTACAAGACTAAAACACTTGTTAAGACAGACATGTTTTGCAGTGTTTGGATATGAAGAGAAACTGTATGATAATGATCATGTTTTGTGCCACAGTGAAAGAGGGTTTCAATTGGCAGGGGATGCTTCATGTACAAGAGTAATTCCTCTGGATTGGGCAAGTTGGACCCCTGAATTATTTACACAAGTAGTGTAGTCCTCCACTGCAATCTCTACACAGCTCAGCTGGAGGACGGTAGAGTAACAACAGCCTGTTGTCGGCTACAAACATTTCAGATGATGTGCATATTAGTCTTCACAGAGGGTGTTGCAGCAATGTGTTGGGCCTAAGAATACAACTGGCCAATCGAAATTATGGGGGGGGGAAATGCCGATACTAAAAAGGTACACAGAAGCACTAGACGAAAGTCATGCTGTATTCTACCGCTGCAGACTTCTGCTGCCTGCTCTCGAACCTTCTCAGGAACAGCCGTACAACTCAACAGAGTCAACGAGCGAGAACAGCAGCTATCACTTTTTCAACTGCAATCAATGCACTTTGAGCGAGGAAAATGGAGTGAACTCACACGTTTGAGGTGCATGCAACATCGATGGGTTTTTATTTATTTATGATTTATTTAACCTTTATTAAATGAGGTACATTCATGAACTAGTTCTTACTTTTATGACTGACATGGTGAAGAGGCCGCAAACCCCACACATACAGATATGAAGAATCACACAGTTCAAGCACACAGTACAAATCAACAAGTACAAAGATCTTTCAATGGACCTCAAACCAGTAACGGAGATCAGACTCTGATACTCAGTTTCAGTCTTCTTTTTTCTTTTAACCATATTGTTAGAAATCTCCAACAGTTTTAAGAGAAACCATAGCCTACAAATCTTTTTTTTTTTTTTTGACATTACCTTTGTTTGTAAAGTGCTTGCTGCTTTATTTCTTGAAAACAGTCCTGAGATTCAGTGTAGTGGTAGTTCAGCGTAATCACTGAATGGGTGATGTAGGCAACTGTAAGCTCCATGTTTGGGACAAAGACTTTTTTTTTTCTTGATTTAGCTAAAGAGCACACTCAGCTTTTATTTAAAGGGATAACCTTATTTCACTTTGGTACAACATAATTCATTTTGTGGAGCTTACCCCATTTTATTTGCATAAAGCAGCTGTCATTTGCCAGGGTGGTATACAATAGTTAGCTCTGCTGTTAGCCTTCTGATTTTGCATAACATGTAAGACTGTTGTTATACTTCAAATATTATGTTAGGCTATTATAGAAAAGTGAGTTAAATGATTTCATATTCCAACAATAGGAATATCAGTGCCAAAAAACAGTATTGTCTGCCAAGTTACCTTCTTTTTTTGTTGCAGAGCTGCAAACTGTGCTAACTTCATTTTTATCTGAATACAAACACGCATAATTAGGCCTCAAGAAATACAAATAGTGGCCTCTCTGAACACCCCTACACACATAACATAACATAACATAACAAGGAAAGATGAGAACAGGCCATTCAGCCCAACAATGCTTGTCTATTCTTACCTCTAAACTGTACTAATAGTGTCTAACACTGAATCAAGCCGGGCCTTGAACACCCCCAGTGTTTCTGCCTCCACCACATGTTCAGGCAAGCTATTCCACGTATTGACCACTCTCTGTGTGAAAAAATATTTCCTAGTGTCTGTGAGAAATGTATTCCTTGCCAGTTTCCATTTATGCCCCCTCGTTCTGCTAACCGAGCTCAACTTGAATAATTTCCTGTAGTTCACTTTGTTGATCCCTTTAATAAATTTAAACGCCTCAATCAAATCCCCCCTAAGTCTCCTTTTACTAAGCTTGAAAAGTCCTAGCATTTCAAGCCTTTCCTCATAAAACTTATCTTTTATACCTGGGATAAATCTGGTTGCCCTTCTTTGGACCTTTTCCAGCGCCTCTATATCTTTCTTGTAGTAAGGTCCCCAGAACTGCAGACAGTACTCTAAGTGTGGTCTGACAAGGGCATTGTATAGTGTGAGTATGATCTCCTTAGATTTATACTCAATACTGCTATGTATCCCAGCATCCTGTTAGCTTTTTTCCCCCACTACAGCACATTGACCAGACCCTGATAGGCTTTGATCGACTATTACTCCCAAGTCTTTTTCTGCATGTGCACATTCTAGTTTTGTACCCTGCATAAAGTAATCCTGCCCTATGTTTTTATTCCCCACATGTAGAACTTTACATATAGTTATTTCATTTGCCAGGTTTCTGCCCACTTCTGGAATTTGTTTAAATCTTCTTGGATTACCTTAGTAGCTTCCAGACAGTTGGCTAAACCTCCCAGTTTTGTATCATCCGCAAATTTAACTAATGTACTTTCAATATCCGCATCTAGGTCATTTATGTAAATGAGGAAGAGCAGTGGACCCAGAACCTAACCCTGTGGAACTCCACTGCCCACTTTATCCTGCTCAGATAAGATCCCTCCTACTACTACCCTTTGTGTTCTATCCCGTAACCAGTTCCGAACCCACTCTGAAATGCTTTTGGAAGTCTAAGTATATAATATCATAGGCCTTGCTCCCATCTAGACACACATGCGTGTGGTTGCAAGGATAAGGATACACACACACACACACACACACACACACACACACACACACACACACACACACACACACACACACACACACACACACACACACACACACACACACACACACACACACACACACACACACACACACACACAATATATGCAAACAAGGGGAAAAAGCCTGGGAACTGTATGGCACACACAGTGCCCTAAATAAAAAGGTGCCCCCCCTAAATTTCTGTCTGCCCCCCCAATCACAGCAGTCTAGAACCGGGGCTGATTCCCGTCATGTTTCAAAGTGCAGCAGATGTAGAGAGGTGTATCATTCATAGCCTATGTCACACATTCCGAAAAAAGACTTCACTACACTTCTGTTTCCTCACTGAAGCATTCTCCGGGAGCCTCGTCGTTCCTCCAATTAGTGAATTGGAGCATCCTTAAAGGCATACCGCAATCGATTTCCGAGTCAGACGAGGACCAAGAAGAAGACAGTTAAAATAAGTGGAATGAACCCACTATCTACTGGATGTTGATAAGAGAGCCAATCAGCAGCAAGGCCTTGGAGCTTCCATGTGATTGACATGGATGATTTATTTTTCTGGAAGCATTTCACATTGCCTCTGAATTTCGGATGTTTAGTACCACATCAATTAGCCCTCTGGGCATGGACAAGCCCATGGTCCACATGCAACTACATATGGGTGGTCTTCCTTCCTCTCTGCGAGTTTGGCGGTGGTGTGTAAGGAGAAACAGGTGGCTGAGCCACGTGTTTTGAAGGGAAGCCGTGGGTCTGCACAGAGGTACGATACCCTTGTGTCCTGTGCAGTGGGGTTGTTCCATGAACACGGTTGGGAGGACCAACTGGAAATTCAAAATTAGGGTGGGAATTGGACATACACACTCAGCCCCACATTGGGCGGCAAAGTATTAAAACAAACAAAAAAAAAAAAACTCCCGCGTCAGGTATAATTAAAGAAAAAAAGGCAGAAAGGCAATACACCACATGGTGGCAATGACCGTTATTGCGCTCAAACAAATATTTGATAATTGTCGAAGGTCAGAAAGATCTGACATGTCAAGACTGAAAAGGAACCATTTTCCCCAAGAATGACCCTTTATGGTCATTTGGAATCCAAAAAAAGACATATGGAAGAAAATATTATTATTCAGTGAAACCTTAGATAATTCAAATTGTCACGTGTTTGCCAGCGAGGAGTTCCACTGAATGAAACAGGCCTTCCCACTCAATTAAATTATTATTCCGGCCAACAATTATAAACACTTGGACCTTCAATGCATTGGCCTAATATGACCATATCAGTACTACAGTCAAATGTTATAACCTGATAGTTCCCAGCTGTTTGAACTGCTGAAAATGGTATCATGCTACTATAATAGACTGTATAGTAAAAAGTGTATAATAGGCCTATTGGTCAAACAGAACACATTATGTGCATTAATCCAAACCACTAAAAGTAATGTAAAATGTACTGTAGCAGGGTTCCTACTATACACCTGAAAAAAAATAGCTCACAATAGGAAAAGGAACTTTGAACGGTGGACACAGGTTTTAACTCCATTAGCCTATAGGAAACAACACTGCACTTTGTTGTACTTTTATCATGGTTTTTGCACAAAACTGATAAGCAAGCACAATACAAATGATATGCTCTGTCAAACAGCACTGAGGCCATTCAGGCATATCTGAAAAAGATCGGTCCTGCCGGGTCCCTGCGGAATATGAACCATGAGCCACACCATAGCCCGAGTGCTATACACACAAACTGTGGATCACGACGAGCAGCATGTTTGTTTATTTAACGATGCCATTCTTCCACTCTCCCATTTTGTTACGCACAACAGTGGAAACTGAGAGCGGCGGCTACAGCTAGTGCTAACTCTAAAGGGTATAATAACATGGATTTTAAAAAAGTGGTTCGGGTACTTTGTTCGATTTTCTTTTGTATATGGACAGAAAAAATAATGAAAGACAGCTTTGCTGAGGCTGGGAAAACAGAATGTGCGTTTTGTTTTCTGTCACCTCATAAAGTCGTAAATTGGGAAAAAAAACAGACATAAACCGCCAGAGCACAAAACGTACGCATACAGTAGCCTGAAAAGATGTTTAGTGTTTATGACACAGTAGAGTACTGTACTATTCAATATAGGATAACCTGTAAGCCGCATTCACTATGATTTTCACGAGCATTTACATAACAAAGTATGGCCAAAACTTAATGAGGCCTTCAAAACATGCAAACATGGCCCATCATCGAGAGAATGATCTTTGTCATTTCAAATATTTAACATGCAATTTTGTTCAGCTATTAAGGCTGTAAAATTTTGAGATTGCCAAAGTTCTTGCACCCAGCAAGCTCTAATTCTCCTGCAGACTGCATTAGGCATCCAGGCAAACTCTGATAAACTAAACTAATAGCAAATGTTCCACTAATCAATAGCATCCAGGGCTTTCCTTGGATTTTGAAAGGTCTTATGCAGTGAGGCTGAAAAGTACAATGAAAGTACAATGAAGCAATAATAAAAGTTTGAAAAAACTGTGTAAGCCATGCATCATCTTCCTTAACTCCAAAATTGTATCTAAACTAACCTCCTGTGATTCTGTATCTCCATGAAGATTTCTTCACTTAGCATCTATCTTGCTACCAACAGATTATCACTTATTCTCAATACAGTATGCTAAAAGATAGCACGTATTCCTGAACAGAAAAATGGGAGGCTATGTTTACCATTACCTAGCCTCTCTTGACAAATACACAGGGCAAGGTTCGCTGCCGTTCATTCGGCCATGCATTTCCAGATGAGACTCTACTGAACTATGTCTCCAAAGGCACAACTAACCAGCTGTGGTGACAGTGACTAGCTAACTCGAAGCTCACTACACTTAAGCGCCTGCCATTACCTTTAGACAAACAAGGGATCATCTGAACACATTTACATAATTATAGGATCTATGCCATAATATGTAGGCCTACTGAATTAACAAAAAATACATTTTATATTTTATAATAATTTATGTTTCATGAGAGTTGCAGGGCCTTCAGACCACTATGCCGATGATGACAGCCACACAAAATGCTACGAGGGAAGTATGAAAGTTCACTGCAGACCTGAAAATGACAGCATCTTCATTTTCTAACAAAGAAGCATTTGTCATCTGATCTTCTCTTCAAATATTAACAAGGCAAACTAAAGTAGCAATGCACCAAAGTCCCTGATCAGAGTATACCAACTACTCAATTTCAGAGCTTTACCCACAGTGCCCTTAAGCTGTAATACAATGTTTTTTCTTTAGGTGCTGAATTAGCATATGCTAATAAAATGTTAGAGATTTAAAAGGCAAGTGTTCATTTATTCAAATTTTCAAAACCCACAAAAAATATAGTGCTATGTGTCAGCCAAGGCCATCAAAGCTAGATCATAATCCAAGTGTAGACATATTTTTGCAGTGTATACTCTTTAGCTAGTCATGCTTAAATACTCCCAGTATTGATTTTAACATATACATATCTGGCTGTAAGATAGGACAACTTCTATTAACCACAACTGCATCCACATTGTTAGTTTTGGAAACCGAAGTACAGTTAACAGGACACATGCATGAAAAGAAAAGGGGAAAGGCTTAGTTCAGGTTGTAGCCTAGTAACGTTTTGTTAGTGTGCATTTGTTATTGTGTCAGCCAAAACTTCCAAAGCATGCCTGCCAGATGCGCAGTTTTAGGGAAAGAAAAACGTGAAATTACAAACATAAATCAAGAAATAAACAACATGAGACAATCAAGAACTGGGTCAAAAATCTAAAACTTCTGAAACTGTGGCCCATATCGAGGAGAAACTGTTGAAATTGTAGTATCCTTGTGGGCCTGCAAACACAAACGTTTTGTTTGGCAAAGGCCATGACGGCACTGACAGGCTGTGGCACGTAGCCAAATGTTCGCGCACAAAACGACTCCAGCTAAATATCTTACCTGCAGATTAGTACGAAAAACCAGGTTATAAATCGGTTTAAAAATGTTTCAATTACTCCAATATTAATCCATATCGAATAAAAAATAACTGTATGCTACACATGAGTAGCTATTGCAATTACATTGAACAGCGTGCAGGCTACATTACAAAGTTTAACAGATAATGTATAAAATGAATAATGTTATATTTCACTTCATTTTAGGCTATTTATACGTCATAGTTTCCTATTGCTTAGCTAGTGTTACAACAATAACGTTAAACTAACAACTAGCAAGGTAAATAGGCTACGCGTGCAATAGATTACCGGCAACCAATTATTACTAACAAATGAATACAATTTAACGTTAAGCACAAGGCAGCGTCCTTGTGTTACTTATCTAGCTTTTCGTAGCCAGCTACCTAGATTGATAGCTCGCTACAATGTAACTATAGCAAGCTAACGTTAGCAAGCTTAAGCGATTAACCTTGCTTGCTACCAAGTTAGTGAAAGGGAATTAAAATTATAGATAGCTGAAGTTAGGTAACTTTTTCTTTCCCGTGTACTAAATAACCAAGGTTAGTAGCTACGCAGCCTTTATGTGGCTGGTAAAGCTAGATCTAAATTAATAATGTTACCGTTAGCTAGTTAGTTAGTTAGTTAGTTAGCTAGCTAACAAAGCTAACGTATGTGAAAAGACGTGTATTAGCGTTATAGTTTGCATGGTTAGGTAGGTAGCTAGTTACCTACATCCGAAAGATGACAACAACAAAAAATATGCATTATACTCGTAATCTGGCTATAGGCGATCTTGCTACTGCAAACTAGCTAGTTAGCTAACGGATAGTTGGTTAGTGCTATAATATGGTTTAGCTCGTCGAGGGTACACACGCTGCATTCCTGAAGCTGCCGCTGTACGTTAGCAGACTGATGCAGATGGCTAGTCATAACGGTGCAATATCCAGTCCCTCTATTGGCTAGCAAGCTACGCAATATTTTATCAAAATAAGCTAACGTTAAACAAAAACTGTGAAAAAGGAAATCTGCGAGTGATAACGAGGCTTCTCCTTACCTGACTTGCTTTGTGAAATTGTTTCTTCAACCCAGCCACCGACATCCTCAAAATAAATATTATCGAGCTGCTGCAAGAGTAGATTTCTAAGAATCAGAAAAGAACAAGTGAAAGTGAAAACAATGGGAAGTGGGGGGAACTGTTGAAAAGCGGCAGCAGGCTGGTTGCTTTTTTCACTGGGCCCCCCACAGTCAGGCAGCTGTCAATCCGCTATGAATAAAATGTTGCTGCAGTTAGTGAAAGGAAAGGGTGAATTCCTAACCACGGAGTGACGTCATCCAATCTCAAATCCTATTGGTGGATACTTTGTGTTTATGGGAAATTATGCCAGCAAAAGAAGCCCACGCACGTCAGTACTGCTAGAGACAAGAAGCACGTAACAACCCTTATGGAAATATACTGCAGTATATTTAAAATATATTGTGAAGATAATTTTAATATATTTACAATATACTGCAGTACATTCTTAAGGGGAAAGCCAGCAACAAAGGGAGAATGGTGACAATTAAATAATTGTCCACATAAAGGCCAGTAGTCTCACAAGAAAAGTAATACTTTCTATGGCATGGGTAGAACTGACATTAATATGGATGACTGGGGGACTGTAGTTCTAGGGATGATCACCAAAGTGTGTTGAGGATGATGAATTCAGTTGTTTTGAGTGAATATAAACGATTTTCTGTTACTGACAAATGACTTGTAACACATAAAATTGTTAAAGTAACATTTCAACTCCCTTTCAGAGTCTCATTTTGTATTCTCTTGTAATCGAATTGTGTAATCTCATCTATTATTTAATCATAGTGATGATACATTCAGCTGCAGTTGTAAGATGTAAAACTAATTTAATATGTCACAGCAATTTAGAACTTAGTACTTAGAGTGACTGCCTCTCATTGTCGTGCTAATGTATTTCGTGGTAATCTATTGCTGGATCATGTGTTCACTAATGTTTTGCCCAGTGCCTCATAATTATGTTCACATACTTCAAGATTCATATTTCTATCATAATCATTCCCACCAGCATGTGAACATGTGTTTTTGATCCCTGTCATTTCTATACTTTCCGTTAGACTGCATTACATCACGACGGGGGATTTATTCTGAATGTAAAATATCTTTTGAGCAGTTGTGCAGTTACACAGTGAGGAGCTGTTAATCTGTGTATTGATGTTTTTTCTGAAAATGTCAGCTACATAGTTCTTATTGTGTGAACAACTACAGTATATTTTTGAAGTATGGTTTCACTATTTCATAAGTTTCACAATCAAAATATTCATATTAACTACTGATGCTGCTTTTGTGAATCATTAATACATGGAGATCGTAATTATGTTAATTAGTGTATATGTTGCCTGGAAATGCCAGGCTAGTTTTAAGTAATATTATTTTATTAAATATATTAAGTTGAAATAGTTTCTTTATCTTTCACAACATACAGTTCCAAGTATATGTCTTACCTCAATTTAAGATAAGATGGTAGGTAGGTTACAGAATGTAAACAACTAACCCCTTCAACCCTCATATTATATTCCGGGTCAATTCAACTCGATTCAATGTTTGACGTCTCTTAAAAACCAGTTAACCTTGTTTTCATCTTTACACTATATGACCTTTCCAAATTTGTTGGGATTAAATAGTAAACATGCAATAAACATAATGCTATGTTTTCAAAAGTCCTGTACCAACATTATACATGTATACAAAGGTGTTGTGTGGGTATAAAATGCTGTATAAAATGGAAGAAGATATACAGCCTTTTTTAGGTTTTATTCCAGATTTTTTGTGGGTAATTCTGGTGGCACTGTCTCATACAGTTTTCAAAGTTCACAAACTTTCACTTACCTCAGGCTCGAAGATGAGATGTTTCAGGATAGACAATATGGGAGACACACAAAAGATGACATAGAAAGTGTTAAAACAATAGGTTTGTGTCCGTTTGTGTCAATTTGACCCCAAACATAAAAGGCGTCATAAAATGTCAACATGATATGAGGGTTAAATATGTCACAAATGTTTACCAATGTGCTAGACCAAACAGGTGCACATAATGCATTCACTGAATTTGTTTATGCTCAATTTATGTACTTTTGGTATTGATTATTTGTATTATAAATGTCCCAAATGCAGGCTGAACATCCTCTTTACTGTTTTGCACTCAGGCTATGTTGTTTTGTTTCTTTTTTCAAGCTGTGCCATTTAGTGTAACTATAATCAAGCTATTCACATATAATAGCTTGTTTATTTTTTGTCTCAAGACACTGAGGGTGTTGTGTGGAAGTAGCAGTTCGAAGTGTCTGACAGGCATACTGAGGTAATAATGACCTTCTAACATCTATTAATTAGGAAAAATATATCATTCTGAGTGCAACTGCTGCCCCCTGGTGGTTATCAAAAATAATGATGACTATAACAACAGCGACAGTTGTTCAAATGTACAAACACAGGCAACCATAGTTTAATAAAAACAAGATGAAGTTATAGATGTCTTGCTATAGATAGTTGTCTCATTAGTGTTCAGTCTAAATTGAATCCCTAGTGTCTGAATGAATTCATCAATTAATCCAACATTATTTTAAAAGGACTGATCAGATGATAAGTAATGACGTCCATGAACTCAACAGCCATTTGGGGTTGATAAAAAAGTTTTGTAACCTGCAGTACTAAGACACAGGTAATCAGACTGAAATAAACGTATGACCTCTTTTCTGTGTACACACATCATTCAGACTCATAAAAGATTCAGAACTGTGCAAGCATCTACACTACAAAAGACACAGAAAAGTTTAATGTCCTGTGATACCGCCTGTCATCAAATCATGCCTCATCTGATGAAGACAGGGCTGACACAAAGCAATCCCCTCGCCATCCTTTTATGATGTCTAAACTGAGTACACATGGACAGAGCAGCTAGATAAGAAAAGAAAAATAAAATGTCTGCTGAGTTGCTTTTAGTTATATATGTCTTTTTTGTTTGTTTGGGATTTTCTTTTTAACAGAAACTTATGAAATAAAAAGCGGTAATAAAGGCAGTGTACACTCTTATAAAAACAGCTAATACTTTATTTAAAGATTTGAAGATTCTGAAACCATTTAAATACTTAAAGAGGCGAAGAAGTGTTATGAATGTGCATGTATGTGTTTGTGTACACTCAGAAAAAAAGGTACGAAAGGTACATAAAAAGGTACAAACGCTTGTCACTGGGGTGGTACCCTACATAAAATTGTACCCCTAGCCAGCAATACATAATTAATTTGTACCTTTTTTGTTTGAACACATAGTACCCACACAGAACATTATTGTACTTTCAGGGTACATTTGGGAAATTTGTACCTTAAAGAAGAAAAATGTACCTCCACTGTACCTTTATTTCTGAGAGTGTATGTGTATGTGTGAATGCAAATGTGTGAATGCAAATGTGTCTATCTTTTCTAGACTGAACAATTTCATCCAACAGATGGCGACATAAACCTTTTAAAAGATATTAATTTCCATTGGGTATTTAGCACATGCGCACACGTGCACAAACACACACACACACACACACACACACACACACACACACACACACACACACACACACACACACACACACACACACACACACACACCTCAGACCTAACCTGTGACCTCTCTATGAAGTTCTTCATAGTCTGAATATGAAATTGCTAAAAGTAAGAAATACTAATTCCTACTGTACAACACATACTTCAATGCTGTTATATCTAATTAATGAAACATATTTAAACAGTGAAGAAAATATTGTGTAGATGTGAAATGCTACACCATCTACACAAGTGGTTCATGTTTAACTGTTAATTATGTGAATTTACTTTTCTTTAATAAATTGGAACTAAACACTATATTACATTTTGTGCAACCCTTTAAGCACAAAATATCAAACATATACTTAAAGGGGAATTAATATACTATTGGGGTTTGTATTAAGGAAGACCGTAAAACCTAATCCTTTGTATCCCACAGATGTTTGAAATGGTTAATTTGTTGAGAATCTAAATAATATTTTAGGTTAGGAAAAATACGTGGAATAATTTGGATGTCTTTGGATAAGGGGTTTGATAACCGATTTTACTTTTTAAAAATTTTATTATTGTTGAAATATTATGACACACCGGCAACAAAATACATGAAAAATCTTGTACCCACTTCATAATCTTTTCAAATTGATGCATTCATTACGCCTGTATACTTCCTTTGTTCATTATATCTGTATATTTCCACCTTATAGAATGATAATACGTCGTTCTATAGTTTTAACTCTTTACTCACAATTTTACAATTGTTTTGCAATGCTTATTCATACAAGAAAGTCATCCATTGCCCAGTGGAGTTGCGCTTCCGTCACATTCTATGATCTCGAGCAGGAGCAGTCACAGCAGTGAATGGCTTTAGCAGGAAATGGTTCACGGCCATGAACCCTCTGGCTCGGTCAATTTAGAATGTGTTTTCAGCTTTACGTTGCGTGGGGCCATACCTTCATGTGATATTATCGTGAGGCAGTCTAAAAGCTCTGTGACATGCGAGCTGAGGGCTCTCAATGGCCCGCGTCCGCCGCCAAACAGGGGTGTGAGCGAGAGGACTAGCCCCCGACGTGTGCAATTTCACTCACGGGTGACACCAAGCGCACTGAATAAATAAATGCATTTTTCGCCAAGATTGTTTTGCCATCGCACCCCCTCAGCGATGACACAAAGGGAAATCGACCCCATGGCCCGTGCCACGGAGCCAGGCTGAATCTGGGGAAATGAAGCAGACAGCCAGTAAATAATTGTTGCCATTGTGCCCTCAGCCACTGCAGGGCTGGGGAATGCTCCACATGACCTGCCAGGGCTTGACATGGCACCCAGACCCTGAGCTGTCACCCCTACGGAAATATCACCCTCGCCTCCACAATTTGTACACTTAACACTTCACTTGGCGCATGACAGGTGCTTATTTCCCCATATTGGTAGACCTTTTTTTTTTTTGAATTGGGATGCCTCTGAGCAGAGAATGGATGCACATATCCTCTGTAAGGCTAGCTACAGTTTCAGTCTGAACACAGCATCCACACGAGCCTTCTAAAACAGCTGTACTAATTTTTTTTTTTTTAAACGTCAAGTTTGAGAAACACACAAGGATATCATTGACTTCAGTCTTAGGCTGCAGTATATTTCATTGATGATATTTGATTATTTTGCATGTCTTTCATTATTTATGTGTGGGAAGGCAGCAGAACAAAGAAGTGATGCAAGCCTCTTTACACATTCTCAGGGACATAATATAAGTGATACCACATCTATGAAATTTATAGTCTGATAAAATGGCTTTTTGCTGACTCTCTGGTAATCGTTTTCAGAGCTAATGCACATAGAGTAATTGAGTAGCTCATCACCTTTGAGCCTTCGCATTTCTAAAATGGTGAACAGGAACTGAAAAAAGCTCCATTAGTTCACATATTCCAGAAAAAGAAGTTGGTCCTTTTGTTCTGCAATATATTCAGAATGTTATAGCAGGGTAGTCTCAACACCGATTTTCATGTTCCATGGACTTGATTTCCCTGATCTTCTCTGCAAAATAGGTGTATACCTTTCACGGGAAGCTGAGGCCAAAACCAGTTTGGTTTTGTTGACGCAAAAAAGGGGGGAAAATTGAAGATGTTTCTGACTGAAATCCAGACACTGCTGTAGCTATTGCACACAAATAACTCAAAGGAGCCTTGGAGACAGCCGAGACATCAATATCACCACACCACTTGAACTCTTGAGGTCAGCTGGATGTGAAATGCATTTTGTTTACCTCTATGTATCTCAGAAATAGTGCCTCATGATTGGTGGAAGGCTTGTAACTGAGTGACTCCTGCCACTTGCAGTGATCATGGGAGTGCAGGCTAGTGACTGCATGTACCTCGTCCTTAGTTAATTGATGTCTGACTTTCTTCTGCAGAGCTACATTTGAAAGGGCCTTGCATAGTTCTCCCTAAGGCCCCAAACCTGGTCTCGGGAACAAACTGCGGCAGTTTCTGCATTACATGACCCTCTGGAGAGATGGGGGAGAATCAGGTAGCATGTTTGTGTGGCAGCACTAATGTAAGTGCGTGTGTGGAAAGGCTGGTGGACCATGTGTGTGGCAGTTGTCACCGTTCTCTTGGCTAATGTAAGGGGTCGGGTTCGGAGGACCAAACGCGACAGAGGGGATCTGAAAGTGATCCACGAAGCGTGGAATCACCACTAATAAGGGAAAGGAAGCCCGCGAATGGAACAAAGAAAATAAACAAACGGGAACAAAAAGTCCCGGAGAGAAGAAATAAAGACAACCCGAAAAAGCGGGCGAGAAGCTCGTAGGCTTGAGCAGAGTAAATAAACAAACGGGAATAAAAACTCCCGGCGTAAGCCAAACAAAAGACAACCCAGAATAATGGCCGAAAAGATTGTAGATTCGAGCAGAAAAATAAAGTAGAAAGGAATACCTCTAGCTCTGGAAACTATCAGAGAGCTAACAAAAGAGGCAAAAGGAACGAGGAGAAACCGAGGTACTATCTGAAACAGAGATAGGGTAAAGACCACCAAGGAAACGACTAGAGAGAAAGGAAAACTCCTAAACTCACTAAAGCAAGTCCCACGTATACTTTTAGCAATTAGCCAAAGAACAAGTGGTCACCTGAATTCTATACTGTCGTTACCTGGCTTAGCGTGGCAAGAATGACACAAAAGCGCAGAAACTGGAAATATCAGCGCTTAAGTAGCCAAGCATACACCTGCACAGGTGAAAACACTAAGTGCCGGGTGGCGGAAAAGCACGGCATGGGTGCCGACCAGCGGGTCCGAGAGAGAACCTCCGCAGGAGAAGAGGCGAACTGCCAAACCATGACAGCTAATGTCAGAACAGGATGCTTCATGCTTCGTGTCTCACTAAATCTCCCATTAAAGAGTTACGTGTTATATTTGGTACAATATAATTTTTGAAGGGCAGCAGTATTAGCCAGTTAAATTATCGGTTGGAGTCATAGCAAGCCAAGTTACAGGTCGTAGGCACACTGGTGTTTCCTGTACCTGTAATGGATAATGTAATAGCATTGGAAAATGTAATAAGACACAAAGAACGAACCCTGAGAGGAGCCAAGTTACACTGCCTGGCCAAAAAAAAAGTCGCACACTCTAATATTTTGTTGGACCGCCTTTAGCTTTGATTACAGTGTGCATTCGTCATGGCATTGTTTCGGCAACCTTATGCAATGTCACAACATTTATTTCCATCCAGAGTTGCATTAATTTTTGCCGAGATCTTGCATTGACGACGGGAGAGTCTAACCACTCTTTCACAATTTTAGCCCGATTAATCTTGGCATTGTCGTCCTGGAATATGCCCATTGAAGGGATAACCTGGTCATTCAGTACATACAGGTACTCAGCTGACTTAATTTTATTGCTGCATAATGTTGCTGAGCCTAGACCTGACCAATTGAAACAACCCCAGATCATAACACTGCCTCCAGAGGCTTGTACAGTGGGCACTATGCGTGACAGGTGCAACGGCGACTTTTATTTTGGCCAGGCAGTGTATATACATAAAACATACTCTTTATACAGCTTCAGAAAACAAAATTCTTAGAAATCTCTCTGGTTACAAAATGAATGATATCAAAAAGTTACAACTAAGCTTTCACCGGTGCTTCACAGAAACTAAAGAACCCATATCTCAAAACTACGCTAGCAATGTTTGCCTACATTCAAACAAGTAACTTTGCCCTGCTTTTCTCCATCTCAAGAGAATGTGGTATTTATGTTCGCCATGAATATATGCATCTTCACAAGTGTCAGCGGAAAGATCCATCATTAAAGTCTGTTGGAGTGCTTGTGCTAACAAACTGATAAATTATATATTTATTTGTTTCAAGTCTCAGAAATCCTTAGCATTTCTTCCCCTTAGAGCACATACTGTATGTACAGTAGTGGCCAAAAGGCAGAAACACAGGTAAATGAGGGACAAAAGGGCTGTCAACAGCCTTCTAAACTATTGAGTATGCTAGTTGAATACACTGGATGAGAAAGTTCTTAAGTAGGCAAAATATTGTCTAAATATATTGTACTTAAAATCCACGGATGATATACTTATTTCCGGGTTTTCGCTGATAATAGTATGGAGGATATACACTGCCTGGCCAAAAAAAAAGTCACACACTCTAATATTTTGTTGGACCGCCTTTAGCTTTGATTACAGTGCACATTCGTCGTGGCATTGCTTCGGCAACCTTATGCAATGTCACAACATTTATTTCCATCCAGAGTTGCATTAATTTTTGGCCGAGATCTTGTATTGACGACGGGAGAGTCTAACCACTTCGTAAGGTCTTCTCCAGCACATCCCAAAGACTTTCAATGGGGTTAATGTCAGGACTCTGGTGGCCAATTCATGTGTGAAAATGATTCCTCATGCTCCCTGAACCACTCTTTCACAATTTTAGCCCGATGAATCTTGGCATTGTCGTCCTGGAATATGTCCATTGAAGGGATAACCTGGTCATTCAGTACATACAGGTACTCAGCTGACTTAATTTTATTGGTCATAACGTTGCTGAGCCTAGACCTGACCAATTGAAGCAACCCCAGATCATAACACTGCCTCCAGAGGCTTCTACAGTGGGCACTATGCGTGACAGGTGCAATGACGAATTTTATTTTGGCCAGGCAGTGTATTTAGCATACTGCATGTCACTAAACAGTGTACAGTATATTTTAGACAGTAAACAGTACACAGTAGATAGGGCTCTGATTCAGACACAGCGATGGTATACTGAAAGCAGGTGCTTCCACACAGGTGCAATTCCTGAGTTATTTAGGCAATTAACATCCCAGCATGCTCAGGGTCATGCACATAATGTTGCAAGTCTGGTTGCCTGTAATAACGGCAAGCATGACTAGAAGAGAAGAGGGGTAATTGTTTGGGCATGTTAGGAGCTTTGGTGATGGAAAACATCTCAACTTGATTTTTCAGGAGGAACAGTGGCTTAGGTGATGTTGGCAGGGAACCCTGAGGGAACAAAGTCATCAACAAAGGGCAACTACTGGATTGTGATCTCTGTGCATTAGTTTGAGGTGCAAGGCTAGACAGACAAGCAACTCTAGAATAATTGGCTACAAATTTCAATAATGGACATGAGCAGACAGCTTCATGAAGAACAGTCCATAAATAACTCTACAGAGCAGGATACAATAGTTGGGTTGTAGTGTACAAACTATTCTTTACACCTGGCATTAATGCACATTTGCAAGTACACTGGTGTAAAGAACACGGGTAATGGACTATCGAGCGAAATGTGTCATGGTTTCTGGCAGCCTCCAGTAGTTTCTGCGGTCGTTCTTTCTTTTGGCGACGTCGGGGCAATCTATCGGATTTTTTCCGCCTCCGTTTCGGTGTTTGAATCTCGCCCAGCAATTTATCCCTTTCACCTGTTTTGGATTTCCTGCCGGTTATAAATAGCCCAGGACTTCCGCTTTTCCGACGCTTCGATATTGTCTTTGCTATTTGATATCGAAGTCGGTAAGGTATAGGATTGCGGTCTCTACGTTTCTGGTTGTTACAAATAAGAAACGTAGGTAGTCCGGTTAGAGTTAGGGTAAAGATTTATTTAGTCTTTTTGTTTCCTTTTCTCTCGTTATCCTTTTATACTCCTCTACCTGTTACCTTTTGTTCAGCTCTTTCGCACCTAGAGCTGTAGGTAACAGGTTCTATTTCTATTTTGTTTCTTTCGCCCTTGTTTCACGGGCTTTCTTTTGTTTTTCTCTGACCTCCAGTTATACGCTTCTTGTGTGAGAGCGTGAGGTTCTTTTGTTGTTTGATTACTCGCGATTGCTGAGTTTGTCCTCTTTTGGGGTTGTTTTTGTGTTGGCTTACGCCGGGAGGTTTTGATTCCCATTGTTTTCATTTATATTCCCTTCTACTACGGAGCTGTCCGCTTTGTGGTGTATTTCTCACGATATACACTTTTAGATCCCTTGGTTGTGGTGCTTTTGTTCTCCGAACCTTACACTACCCCCTTACAAAATGTTATATGGTCAGATGAATCATCCTTCACCATGTTCTCAATGAAGGAATGATTGCACATGTGGCGCACACCTAAATAACTGTAATAGTGATCACCTTCAATTACAATTTAGTCATTTGGCAGACGTGTTTAGCCAAAATGACTTAAGGTACATTTGGTAAGCAAACACCTCAAGAACTTGAGATACACAACATTGTGATCATATACTGTAAGTCCCACCATCAAGATGCCTGTTCAAGAAGGGAGAGAAGGATTTGTTTTATTTGTTTATTTATTTAAAAACAGAAACTTTGAAGTGTATAGTCTGAAAAGGTGGGTTTTTAGGTTTTTGTGGAAAACAGTCAGTGAATTTGCCTTCTTGACTCATTGGGGAAGGTCATACCACCATTGAGGTTAAAGGGCAGAGAATAGTCTGTGACAGCCAGCCGGTGGGAGGAAGCTGAACAGAGAGATCTGGGTGGAGTATGGTGTAATCATTGTCTGTAGATAGGAAGGGGCACACCATTTTCCACGTGGTATGCAAGTGTAAGTGGTTTGAATTGAACGTGGGTAGCAACCGGAATCCAGTGAAGGGTGTTCAAAGATGCCATAGCATGTGTGAATTTAGGCAAGTTGAAGATCAGATGGGAAGTGGCATTTTGGACCAGCTTCATCACATCCTTTTTTTCTTCTGGGAGGAGTGTCTTCCAGGATGACAATACTCCTATCCACAGAGCATGTGCGGTCACCCAATGGTTTGATGACCATGGCAACAATGTTATCCATATATCATGGCCTTCTCAGTCACCTGGAGGGTATACTACGAAACTGGATTTCTGAGTTTGCTGGATAACTGCACTGAGTAAAACCCGGAACCTTCCCAAATCGGGAACATGGACTGAACTAAAAAGAGCTCTTCCGGGTTTTACTCGCAGTTATCCAGCTAACTCAGTAAGCCTGCTTCATAGTATACCCCCCATGTGAACACACTGAAGCATTTATGGAAGATTCTGGAACAACATCTTAGACAGTATGTTCCACCTTTGTCAACAAGACATGAGTTGACTGACTGTCTCATGGAAGAATGGTCCTCCAGCGGAATTGCTGATACTGGTAGGTTCTATGCCACAATGCTGATCTGGCAGCATGTGGTGCACCAATACACTATTAAATAACTTCATCTTGTTGTTTCCACATTTCTGGCCACTACCTGTGGCTAAAAAATAAGCCTGTTTAAAAAATAAAGCTGGAGCAATGAAAGTAAAGATTCCAATAAATTATCCAAATCAAAATGATGTATTTTGACTTCACTTTCACAGTTATGAACATTTCAGATTTCCCAACAACCCCCATTCCCAAAGGGACCATACCTCTGAGCAGGCGAGGGCTAATGTGCAGAGCACACTAGTGAGAAATAGGGGAAGCCCAATGTGTGTGTTCTTGTTGTAGGAAGCACACACGCTATTACTATTGTGAATGTGAATGATTCATTAGGACTGTCTTCTCTTAATCAAACAAAGAGGATGGGGTAACAACTAAAGCTTGCACTCAAAGTAAGGTACTGTTAATACAAGGTGCTGTTACCATGGAATGAACAACCATTATATTACATATTTAATTCCTTCATATCCTACATTTCAACATTCAACATGATGTGAAAGAGGGAAGAAACTTATAGTTTTGTTTGTGACAATCCAGTGCTGTTTCTCTGTGTCCATTGGATCTATGTGTTCATGTGATGCTCAAATGGATGAAACAAATCACAAAGGCAGTGTTTTTGGTTAGTCATACCATTATTAATTTAAATTATTATGTTATTCATAAAAAGTTGTTATTCACCTGATAAAATAACAACCACTGGATGTTGCAATAAGTTATTTCATGAGTTACATTTTTGTCCTAAAACTGACCACATAGATGATCTCGCTGGCTATCAAAATTGAAGAGGCAAACGACTAGCCTTGCATATAAATTAGGTAATGCCAATGAGCTAATCTAGTTTCCTGCTATATAACAGACAAAGTTTTTGAATGACAAATTAATACATGATACAAATTAATCAATCACAAATTCTACACTTGTATATTTTCTTGGAATCAGGATCCTCTGCTATCAGACCCAGTTAATCAATATCAGAGCATTTTCAGCGCTCTTAAAGGTATACTGTGCACTCAGCATATTAAAATGCAGTTGTCTTTCTGCTGTATTGTCAGCAGAATTATGCCAAGTCTTTGTTGGCAAATATGTCTCACTGAATCACAGGAGGGGAACATCAATTTAGCCCTAGAAAGCACCATATTACTTCATATATTACACTAAAAACGGTATCTGTTAATGCTGTTATGTTGTTGAAGCATGTGGTGCATATGTTGTGACATACAGATCCTTTCCAAAAAATTAGAATATCATGGAAAAGTAGTTTTTTTTCCATAATTCCATTCAAAAAGTGAAACTTTCATAGATTATAGATTCATTACACACAAAGTGAAATATTTCTAGCCTTTATTTGTTTCATTTTTCATAATTTTGGCTTACAGCTCCAGAAAACCCCCAAAACAGTATTTCAAGAAATTAGAATAGTGTGTCGAAAATCAGCATTTACTTCAGTTATTTCAGAGAATTAATGTTTTAGACTGAGTGTCACACTATCATCTAATTTACTCAAAACACCTGCAAAGTTTATCTCAGTTTGGTTCAGTATGGGGAAGACTGCAGACTTGACAATTGGCCAGAAGACCATCATTGACACCCTCCAGAAGATGGGTAAGCCACAAAAGGTCATCGCTAAGGAGGCTGGCTGTTCACAGAGTGCAGTGTCCAAGCATATCAATAGAAAGTTTAGTGGAAGGGAAAAATGTGGCAGGAGAAGGTGCACAAGCAAAAGAGATGACCGTAGGCTTCAGCGGATTGTCAAGCAAAGACGATTCCAAAATTTGGCGGAGATGCAGAGGGAGTGGACTGAGGCTGGAGTCAGTGCTTCAAAAACCACCACGTACAGACGTATCCGGGACATGGGCTACAACTGTCGGATTCCTCGAGTCAAGCCACTCCACTCATTCTCTGAAATAACTGAAGTAAATGCTGATTTTCGACACACTATTCTAATTTCTTGAAATACTGTTTTTGGGGTTTTCTGGAGCTGTAAGCCAAAATTATGAAAAATGAAACAAATAAAGGCTAGAAATATTTCACTTTGTGTGTAATGAATCTATAATCTATGAAAGTTTCACTTTTTGAATGGAATTATGGAAAAAAAAAAACATTTCCATGATATTCTAATTTTTTGGAAAGGATCTGTATGTACGATGTACTTGGATGCTTTCTACAGATACGTTTAGGTAGACTTGTTTTGGAATAGTGCATGTGAGATGACTTGCAAATTTAATATGTTAAAGGAAAAAAAATTTTTGAGCTAGCAAGAGAGAGAGAGAGAGAGAGAGAGAAAGAGCAAAAGTTTACCTTCTTTTATCTTTATCTTTAAGTTTTTTCTTCCCGCACTTCCTTTTTTTTTCTACTTCCATTTCATTTTATTGTCAGACAACTATCATCCTGAAAGAAATGATCACAAAGCTGTTGCTTGTTCTGTCATTTCATCTGAGTTGAGGTTTTTTTTGTGGTCCTTTAAAAAAACTGCGTATTGATAGCATAGTTTTGAATCAGAGGGTGAACAAGAGTAGGTTATTTTAAGCCTGTTGTAAATAGCCATTACTGTTTAGCATTCTCAAGTGGTAAATTTATAAATTGACATATTATGGAATACGTAATTAATAAAGAACTGAGTATTGTAGTATATAGTTTTAGACTTCTTGTGCCAATGATGGCAAAGCCTCCATTCCCAATAAATATAGAATTGATGTAAAACTTGCTGGCAAAGAAAAAACTCTTGCAAACTGTGGCTCAAACACATTTGGCCTTGAAACTGTTTTACCCTCTTGTTATAAATAATTGAATGCGTGATTCAGGGCATAGCTTCTCTAAAGACCTTAAGTGACTTCCCTGGATACTGTAATCACAGTTGTCATGTTAAAGTCCTTGCCTCTTGTATTCAAAGTCGCAGCTTCAACTTTCATTTACAAATCCCAGCGCTGTGGTTGACAATTCAAAAACATAAATGGGATTATGCTTCTTTTTGTCCTTGTCAATCACCGGAAGCCGCGCAGTTGTCTCAGTGCCACAGTGCGGACTGTGGGGAGAGACTGTCAGGTGGCATTACTGTCCTGCCTCCACAACTAAGACCTGACCCGTTTTTTTACATAACAAAAAAAACGCCAAGAGATGCATTATTTAGAGCGCCGATCAGGCATCATTTCTGTAAAGATCTTGAATCTTAAACCCGGGGTTTCAGCGAAGTCTCAGATGAGAGCCGAATTGCTGTGGTGTGCGGCACGCACGCGTCGCACCCCATGAATAAATCATAGCCGGGAAGCTTCACGGCGCGCACTGAGATGTGGTTTCGCGCTCTAACGTGGGCAAGGATCTGACAGTTGCGAGAAGGAGGCCAGATGTGGACCGAGTCCAGGTGGTCCCACATCCTTGCCGGGCAGCCGACAGCAAAAGGCACCGCTTTCCTGATTGGCACTAATTGGCAGACTCATGGAGACACTGGGACTCGCATCGGAAGGAGCAGGGAAAATGTCTCCCCTGTGCTGCATGTCAGAGACATTCTCTCGTGGGCTAACTCTTCCTGACCTTGGAAGTTCCTACCACTGTCCTTGGATAAAAGAAAGAGAAGTAAAACAATGGAAAATATCTCCCCATTGCTGATATCTCCTCTCAGCGCTCGCTCTCACTCTCTGTTTTGTAGCTTTATGACAGCAGTTCTTGACAACTGTCATTGCAATCTTTGACCTTTTGTGTTTCAAGACAAAAAGGGTTACAGTACCTACGCATCCAGGGTAATGACTGTAAAATAAATTAAATGGTGAACAATTACTGCATTCTAACTGAGTAAAATAATTTTCAGCATCATTGACTAATCAGGAATTGAAGACCCTGGTGCTAAAAGTACTGAAGTCACCTTTTTAGACAATTCGAGCATAGAAACATGTTGTATTTGTTTAGCTAGGTCCACCCTATAAATATTGTTAACAGAAAAGGTGCTTAAGCAATGCATAAAAACAGCAAAACTTTTAATGGCTGATTTTATGGATCAATGATATTTTCGGATTTGATTTTCTCAAAATAGATTTTGTGACTTCAGTACTTTTACTGAACTTTTTGGTCTTCAATTGCTAAGATGAGAGCGTATAATTGTACAGAAGTAAAGTACAAATAAATTTTTTTTTCAATTGCTTTCAGGCCCTTGAATCCAGATAGCTTCTTGGTTCGTGTTCAATACGTGATTCTTTGAGTCACTTTAAGAATATTAGCCAGAAGTTTGAGGCAACTTTAAATGAATGAAAGGTACACTAGCTGACTAATTGTATCTCCATGGGGATTTAAAGCACTGCATGCATGCAAGTAGGGCAGCATAGAAGCGAAAGTCACTCATCCATTGGAGTCATGCTGAACACCTACTGAAGCATGACAAGGATCAATATACAAGCCACCAAGTTATTATACTTGAGTGGATGTACAGATGTACTTGGCCCCCTTAAAGTCATGACTTTTTATGTGAACAAACTTTGCTGGACTGATTTGAGTGAATGCGGCATAGCAGCATGTCAATTTAACATTTGTGCGAGTCTGAATTGCTCCCTGCGTAAGTGTTTCTCCATTAAACAGGACAGTACTACAGTAGCAGCACAGAGATCAGTACTTTTTCTCTCATTTCTTTGAACTCATTTTTTTTTTGTCTGAACCTTTGTGACTTGGCCTTTTCCTCCCTTTCAGCTAAATTGATCACAGCGCTAGAAAGTTAATTGTTCAGGCATGTGTTTTGCTTCCTGATGGAGAGTGGGTATGAGCCAGCAGAGTTCAAAGGTCACAATGACATGTTTTTTTTCTGGAATGGAGATGGTAGAGAGGCCATGGGAGAGAGTGCTAAACACACAGATGAATAGGACTCTCAAAAGGCACTTAAACCTGCCTGAATACAAGACTCAACAAAGAAAATAATCTAACATACTGTGACTTTAGGGAAGATGGTAAACATTGGCTAGATCCATAGTTCCTTCACAAAACGCCTGTCATTGTCATTGGATTCTGAAACAGCTTAATTTTCTTACTTACGGATCAACAACAGAGCATACTTTGCACTGACAAGCAAACATGATGTGGAGAAAAAAGGCATTTTTTCAATAATAGTGGTGATTATGAACCAACACATAACAAAAGTTTTTGAAAGACGTATAACTCCATATTATGTCTCACCGTAGGTGAAAGCTTTGTAAAAAAAATAAAGAATAAAGAATTTACTGCATAATATTTTTCCGTCAGTATACATTCTAACGTGAAGCATACTATTTTGTATCTACAAACTATTCTGAAGAAAAGTGAAATTTAAAAAATTCAAAATTTCTAATCTGTGCAATGGTTATCCAAAGACTAAAATTTGGTTGGAAATATGTTTCAGTTATTACATTTGTATTCATAAAAGATACTAATTTTTTTTTTTTTTTTAAAGTTCAGTTTCCACATCCCTGATTTCAGATGTTGGCTTAGAATGATCAAAATGATGAAAGAGAACAAACAGAGGGAGAAAGAAAGAAAAATAAGACAAAAATGTGTAGTGGAAAAAAAAACAGAACAAAAAAGAAAGCTCTAATAGCCTTTTTCCTGAGGAGTTAAACTCGAGCTCCAAAACGTTGGCCAAAACCACAAACAACTAATTTAAAAACACACTCCACGTGTCTGAGGATATAATATGCCTAGAATCTAGGCGGGGGCATCAATAAACCTCAGGATGAAAGAAACTTCCCGACTGAGACACCAGTGCGGCCTTGTGGTCACACCGTAGGAATGCACCCATGCATAATATAGGCTGCTCCGAGCTGCATTTGCAAATATATGCTCCGTGGTGCTTGATAAATATCGGATGCATAAACACAGCCTGGGGTTCATAAAGGTACCGTGTCCGTGCGACTCTGGTATTGTGCTGGGGAGAATAATTATGGGCAATTGCTCATTCTTACTACTGTCCACTATCATCATGCGCCCTGGCAGGAAACAGGAGAGCCCATTTAACAAAGCCTGTGTAATTGATTCTGGCAGATCCCGCCAAGGAACAGCAGGCCCATAGACGCCCAGTAAGCCCAGCAGAGGGTCTTAATTGAAGTGGATAAGGGAATTATCTATACTCTGGTGATCTTTAGTGGAAGATACGGGAAATTCAATTAAACAAATCTATTTTCTTTAAATATAAAATGTGTGGCCGGAATGGACGGTTAAGGACTCAGCCTTCGACGGCAATGAGGGCCATGACATTATTTCAGTGTCAGTCATTGAGGAACAGAGTCATTTCCTGTAAAATCTAGATAATAGTAAACGTGATAAAATAGATTCATTTCATTGCCACCACTCATGTCTATTTGATAGTTACTATGCATTACTTGTTTAGATTTAGTACTTTGCGTCAATGTAAGTGACTAAAAGATGAATCTTTCAATAATTTATGTGAAAAGTAAAATGTTTTCCATGAAACTGATAAATAGGCCTGTAGGATATCTTTGTTACATGTCTAAATGATGAAAGAGAACAAACAGGGGGATAGAGAAAGAAAAATAAGGAGAAAAATGTGTAGTTCAAAAGTAGCAGCAATAGCACACACACACACACACACACACGCACACGCGCACACGTGTGTGTGTGTGTGTGTGTGTGTGTGTGTGTGTATCTGTGTGTGTGTATCTATGTGTGTGTGTGTGTGTGTGTGTGTGTGTATCTATGTGTGTATGGTCACCCACACATTTATTTTATAATTTTGTGTGTGTGTCCTCCTGAGGCCCAGCAGAAAACATGTTGTTAGACATAATACAAGTGTCCTGAATGACAAAAAAAACATGTTGGAGTGAAAATATTTTTTATTGAATGTTGCTTGTAAGCGTAGGTTTCAGCATAGCAGAATACAGTATATGGTTCTTGAGATTGAGACCATGTCCCCTACAGGGGACAGAAATTAATTTCTGGGTACTAGGCGGATATATAGCCACATACAATTGCAGTCACTGAGTGGTACAAGAAAAGAGATGTGAACTGAAAGCACATGCATGTATTTGTGGTGTTGTAATAATATTGTACAACCTCACAAAAAACTGTTAGAGAGGATTCCAAGACCAGTTAACCACAAGACCAGCAGAGGTTTAGGAAATTCTGAGAAAGTGAATGCGTGATTTTGTCAAGCAACATGAGATGGGAGTTGACATTTTTTAGAGAAAAAATACATTCAGAGGGATAATACAAACACAGAGCACTCTGTGGCTAACTCACAATGGCCTGCATGAAATAATGATGTAAATCTAAGTACAGATTTGTATTCTAATATCCATAAAATCTCAACTATTTCAAGGTCAGTTTTTATTTAAGAGCACAGAAAATAAAGAAGAATGAATTATAACCCTGGGACAAAATGTGAATCTCAGCACATACAAGAGAGTATCCAGTATTGTATTTAACAATGAAGGCAAGACAACAGCCTTCAAGCTGGCATTTATTTTCTCTTTTCATTTTGTTTAATGTAAGACTGTCACATTGTGTGCACACTGGTCTTAGCTGGGCCATTCAGGGACATGGACATAAAGGACAAACTACTACACGATTTGTGCTGTGCAACATTCAGCCATCTTCACCTTTTCAATGCAATTCTGATTGGGTAACAAAGAAATATAAAAAAAAGAGTGGTGCAGAAATTAAATCAGTAAATGCTGACCTTCATCACATGGGGTGATAATGAAATCATGTCTATAGCTAGCTTCCCCATTTTGCGTGTTGAGTTTCAATCTGCCTAATACTAATTGCATTGTCATTCATTTTTTTTTATTTTTCAGGTCATATTATTTCACAGCTTATGTTTCTCGTGATCTTTTGAGCTGCGAGCGTGGCGAACAATTGCCTCAGTTGTAAAAGTGCTGGTGTTAAAAATTATTTTACATGGGATATAAACACGTTTATTTATTTTTTTTGCTGATGTACGTATCTTTTCTGCGGTAAATTATAGAATGACAAGGACAGACAGAACAGACGCTGCCGGTCCTTTCTGCAAGGAAAAAAAAGGCCTTTGTGAGAGAGCGTTGGCTCGTGGCAGTGGGACAGACACGAAAAGTCAGAAAAGCAGATGTTCTCAGTACGAAACAAAAGCCTGGCGATGAATGATTAAACGGTAATGGAACAGCACCAACCTTAGAGGACGCCTGGCTGGAGATTATACTGACCACTTCTCTCCCTGTAGTTCGGCATGTTTCCACAGCCTCAGAGAGCAGACTGTAAGTCAAACCCTCTGCTCTGTCATCAAAGTGGCCAGGGCTGCAGAGTGCTCTGCTTTCACACTCTGGTGTGGCATGGATTCCACCATGGCACGGCGCACAGCTGAAAAGCAAAAAATATATATATAAAATAAAAACAATCTGAGATAACCTTCCCCATGCCATGATATGTTGGTGTGGAATGGATTTTTTATCAGGCAAAAGTATTGGGACTGATTTGAGGATTCCCAAGACTGCTATAGAATTCCTTTTGAAATCCTTTTCTTTAGTAGTCTTGTTCAAGTAGCCTAGGGGCATAGCCTTCAGAGATCACAATGTTATTAATATAAACATGTCAAACCGCATGCTCAAATTCTAAACAGAGGTGCCAAAAATGTCAAGGTGTCAAATTCGTGAAATATAGATTACACTTTAATATTCCTAAACATCGTACAAAACATGATTTAATGCAAAAAAAAACAGATGTGTAAGAGTGCTTAAAATGCACACACAAAGGCTAAAATGTCTTGTTTGACTTTCATCAGAAAGCTTGATAAAGGATCAACACATCCACGTGATTTTTTCCCGTGTTTATTATTGATGGAAATTACCACAAAACAAACATGTCAAAATAATCCTCTGACAATCCTCTGAAATGGTTAGGAGGCAGGGCATTTTGAGTGACGCCGAGGCTATGGAAGTGCTTTCTAATCTGCATAGCCCAACCACACTTGCAGAAAGTCCAACCTACTAATATTTGGGAATGAAATTACATGCGTCATCTGAAATTTGCTTTCCCACTGGGCTCCCACAGGAGGTCTGACTTTCTCAGATATAAGGAGGATATAGTTACAGCGAGCAGTAAAATATATTTAAGCAATTCAGGCAGTTTGATTTGCAGTAAAAATAGAAAAGAAAGGAAAACAAACTCAGTATTTCAGTGAAATCTTCGTACCATTGTACAATTGTAACAAAGCAAAATTCTTCAAAAACATGACACCTCTATTAATAGACACCAGCTAAAAGCTTAGAAATTGAACTAATACACTGAGTATAAATATACTGTACATATATACCAAGGAAAATAACTGCTCTTAGAGTATAACAATGTGTATAAAATGGTATATTTCTTCCATGTACAATGATTTGCTTCCAAATTACAGTATCACTGTATAAGCAGTGTAGTATGGCTATCTATGAGGTAACTGCCAGAGAAGCTTGACTCAGCCAGAGTCAACTCATCACATTAAAATCTACCTGTTTCACATTGTAAACTGGTTGGGTGCTCCAATACCAATGATTTTGTGGGTTGATACTTATCACCTCTTGGTAGCTACGTCCGCACACACTAACCAGAAAGATTTATGGCCTGAAAGGGGAATCATCCGAACTGACATAACTCCAAGCATTTTTTTAGTCCTTCAAAATGCACAATCTCATACAAAAGATTTTTTTCTCCTGCGACAATAAAATCTAATTTGAAAAGACCCTACAGTATCTTTTAATATTTTAAGATAAAGCTCCCCCAGAGCAACACCAAAAGGATTTTCTAATGCCCGCTGAATCTATTTATGCTGTCATTTCCTTCAGAGCACCTACTGAAATAATACCCAGCACATTAAATATGTCCCTTGGCAGGATATAATTATTTCTAACAAGACTGAAGGTCATTCACTGAAAAAAAATAGTAATTAGCAGCAACAATTTTGTTGGGAACCTGCACTTCACTCATCAATTAACAGTAATTTTTGTCCTCATTTCTGAATACCGCTTCTATTATATAGTATTCATTGCAAGTCATTCAGAATTTTAAGAAACGTGAAAATTATCAATTTGATTTCCCACAGGTGTAAACATTCCGGGTAGCAGGAAAAGGAAAGTGCAATTGAAAGTAAATCACTACTGTCATATTTTCCGACATTCAACCATTTTAAAATAATAATTTTGTTTGATATGGACATAATCATTACAGCTACCATATGCAAAATAAACCAAACAGCAGATATTAAAAGGAATACTAATTTGATCAAGCGTTGGGATTAGACTGAGGAATGTGTAGAAAAGCAGCTGAACTATACATGGCATTGAGCAGTCATACAGTCCACACACTGCTTTTCTCCCTTCTTATAAAGTTTTTCATGTCTTACTGACCTGCTCATATTTTATTCTCTTGCTATCATAACAGTGTTTTTCAGTTTCAGTGTTTTTCTCCAAAGACTCTTTTTAAAAAAAAATCATTGTAAAAAAGCATATCTCATTTGCCTCAAGGCAAAAGAGTATATGTATATGCACAAAAAAAATCTAATACAAAAGAGTATGTAAAAGATCTCTCTGACATCAATTATCATATACTTACCATATGTTTGTACGTATGCATGTATATCTAGTGTATATATACTCGCATGTATGGTATGATAAACAGAAATGTTATATTTTTGAAAACACAAAGCAGTAGGTGAAGGAAGAAAGACCATTCTTACATGACCCGTTATTCCACATTTACCATTATTCCTTCACTCTTTTTAGAGAAACCACCAGTAGGAAAACGGGCAAGAGCAGAACAGGGCAGGTCCTCGTGCCATCAGTACGGGAGTGTGAGTGTGGAGAGCAATGGCTTGCAACTGTGAGATTTCTGTTTCTTCCCACACGTTTCAAAAGTCTGTGTGTGCCAGTCCGGTCCAATCTCCGTTGAGACATGACATAATAATATGACACACCGTGTGACAGGGCAATGGAAGCAGGCCAGAAACGCGATGTTACCTGATGCATTGTGCCAGCTCTTCCGGTTTCTTAAACAGGCGTTCGTTTGTTGGGTTCGCTCCGGGCCTCTTAGTGTCAAAGTGCATCTGTTATTTCACCGAGCCACAAGACTCTGGAATGACATCTGAAACTAGCCAGATATGCAGCAGTTTACACTTCAAATGTTTTTGCTACTGAGCCCTGCGAGAGCAAACTGTCCGTCAAGCAGAGGAGAACCTTGAAGCAGATACCTGCCTGCTGGAATTAACTGAATACTGGAGCTCTTAAATACTGGACATACAGTATATGCTTTCTTATCTTGTTTTTTGATCTTTTGGGATGTAACTGTATTTTTATATGCTTTCATCTGCTGTATGATGTGTGCTAGATTGTCAGTTAATAGACTGAAAATATATGTTTTAGTAGATTTTTTTAAATCACGCAAATTCTATTGTTTCAAGTGCCACTGTTTTAGGATACATATAGACCATTTAATTTCAATAATTTTCTAAATATCTGACAAAACAGGCACAAATGGTTGTTTCATTTTAGGAAACCAGTAAAAATGTACACGCACACACACAAACACAGAGAGTCAGTTACCTCACACTCAATTGCCAAATATAGAACATTTAATTTAAAAGGTTGTTTAATTTTAGGAAAGAGGTAAGACTGTGTGTAGCATCATTTTTTAACTGAATCCTTAACACGCACATGCACACACATACAACACACACTTACATGCCTCAGACTAAAATGCCAAATATGAATCATATCAGATTTCCCAACTCTGTCTCCATTTAAATATAAATGTCCACCATAAAGCTTCTCCTCTGATTTCAGTCAGCTAGCATTTATGCTTTGAAAAAGAAAAAATTCCATCAGCTAGCTTTTAAAAATGATAAGGTTTAATCTCCACTGCTTGGGTCAAAGGGTCCAGCACTCAAAGCGTGAAGTACTTTCACTCCCTCAGGTAAACAAATTAGTGTTTGCCTGAAGGATCCTTAAAAATCACTGATATAAAAGAGCCCATACTGTGTGTGAACACACACCACATTGTGATGAAGGACATATTTTGCTATGACTGTGAAGCAAAGAGAGACGAACACCTTGTTTCGATTGGCCTTGCTCACCTATATCTGACCCATGTTTTGCCATCGTGTGGCCTTGAAAATGTTTGCTTGTGTTTCATTGTTTTTTCCAAATCTATAGCTGCCCTAGGAAATATTCTTGCAGTATGAGGTCAACTGTTCCTCGCTCTGTGGTTTCAGCCATTGTGAGAAAAACGAGTCTCACTGGATGCATGCAGGAGATGTATAATTTCTGTACAACAGAACCAATTTTCTCAAATGACTGAAAGATCACATTTGCATTAACAAGTGCATGTTTTCCACTACTGCACTCAATATTTGTTACAATCTTAACTGTATAATTAAATAAAAGTATACATTTACAGCTAAGACCTACATTTGGCACTACAATATAAAGACACCTTCACATCTCAGTAACCTATTAAGAGTTCAGTATCTTGTAGCTTGTATGGTAATATGAGATAATTTCAGCATTTCATAAATCATGTCGAAATCAAGGGTGTTTCAACAGATGGGAAAGCTACTCTATAAATACATTCACCTCAGTGATTTCTAGTTAAATGCGTGAAGCCAAACTAAATAAATTACATGTTTAAATATATAAATTTATAGATTTTTAAAGCTTCATTTAAGCTGGTATACCTGTGAATTACACAGCTGTGGCAATGCTGTAGAAATAGTAATTTAGTAATACTGGCCAAAACTGTTAGAATGGCACTGCTTGTGTACTACAAGTGGTCATGCTAAGTCGTACTGTAGCTAGGCTCTAATGTAAACAGGGTGAACGAACCTTCAGATGCTCCGGGGGATCCTCCATTGTTCCCTCGCATTTGGCTGGAATCTGCTCAAGGGGATAAGATGGCTGGAGGTAGACATGGCTCTCAGGCCTGTGCCTCATGGGGAGACAGACTCAGACTCTCAGACCGCCGCAAACCATACATTCCCCTGCCACAATTCTGCTCCACAAATGCCTCGCTGTCAAAGGTCAGGTGGGAGATGGTGCACAGCTCCCCTCTCCCCACCTCTGTGTGCGCGTAGGGAGAACCCCCTTTGCGACGAGACGCTGGTTATTTAATCATGAGCCTAGCATCCAACGGATCATTTAACCGCCATCTGGGTTCGGGCAAAGAATCCATACTTATGGGGAAGGGCTGACCAGTGTTCCTGCTAAATGTTGGGGTTCATCTTGATACCACTTTGCAGTTTGCACTTTTTTTAGACTCAATAATTAGTTCAGCACAAACACATTTAAGCGATATTAACGGCAGCAACATGACGGATGGCAGCTCACTTCCTCTAACTGCTACGGGGAAATGAGAGCTTTCGCATAATGTTGACCCTGTGGAAATATCTTGGTTTAAAAAGTACGACATGCATTAGCAGACGCATGTACAGTTCCGATTTACTTTGCCAATCTTGTTATTGCTTTAAAACTGGTAATGTAAAATTTCTAAATTATTCCCAAATGCATTGATGTACTTCAAAAGTGACATCAAAATACTTTGATACAAGACGTACATTTTCAGTCAGAAATTTTGATATAAGTAGCCTTTAGCATTCATGTAAACAACACTGATGTGACCAAAGAGGCATGATACTGGTCTTTGATCTCCAGAACTTAGCCTTTGATCTGGCTTTCGGAGTAAAAAATGTATTTTCCAAGTGGGTTTCGGGCACCATGATGAAATGACCCTTGACGGCATTAGGGAAACATAAATTAAACCTGCTGATGTAAACCTTCAGCAGAAAACTTGACAAATTAGATAAACATATTTGCTATTCCATTACATTTAAAAATACGCCAAAAAGTAGGCCTATAAAATAGTCAATTGCCAGGTTTTTTCCCCCCGATGCATTTTAAGAATCGTACGCCATATTTTCAGTCGATATGGTTCATGCTAATCATAAAATCCAGCCAGCGTGGTGTTTCAGGGCTGGCTAAGCAGACGTCACAGTGTACATGCTGTGTAACGTTCCGTTCCCGTCCTGTCCGTTTTCCATGTTTTCCTTGTTTCCCTCCGTGTCATGTTGGATCCCTTGTCCGTGTTTCCCTCCTGGCTGTGGACTGGGCGTCTCCCTCGGGTACTTTTGGTTTCATTTTCCACTTTAGCTTCCGCCTATCACTCGCCCCTCTCGTTACTCACATTCCTCACTGCTGTGCTTCGGCAATCACTCCTGATTTAACATCACACCTGTTTCTCGTTTTCTCCTTCACTTCCTGCACCATTTAAACCCCTGGCTGGCTGCTATTCAGCGCCAGTTCGTTGACTAACCTACCGTGTTTGTTTCGTATCCCGTTTCTGGTCCAGTGTTTGTGAACCTGCTGGTTCATACCTGTTCGCCTGGTTTCCTGACTGGTAGCTATCTCTGCTAATCTTTCGCTGCTGCATGCATTTACCTGTTTCCCTTCAAAACCTCCAGACGCCGCAGTTCCAGTCTTCCCGCAGCTGTGTTTGTCCTCCCCGTGTTACGTACCTCCCGTACTCGTGTTGCAGTACCAGGACCTCTGCATGCCAGCCGGCTTACGCCAGTATTGCCCGAGCTACGCCGCACCTTCCAACTCGGCGGTGCATTCACCAGCTACAGTCCTGTCACAACACCCTGCCTTTAACCTCTGCTTTCTGCCCGGTTACTCAAGCTACCCGGTCCAGTTTCCAGTCCTGTTCCAGCCCAGTTCCGATCCAGTTTCCAGTCCAGCTCCAGTCTAGTTTCCAGTCCAGTTCCAGTCCAGTTCCGGTGTTTTAGACACCTCCGTTCTAGTCCAGTTCCGGCTTGGAACAAGTTCCGTGCCGTCCCCTGTGTTCCTGAGTGGACCTTCCGGTCCAGCTTCCAGTCCAGTTCCAGTCCAGTTCCGGTGTTTCATACACCTCCGTTCAAGTCCAGTTCCGGCTTGGAACAAGTTCCGTGCCGTTCCCGTTTCCTGAGTGGATCTCCCGGTCCAGTTTCCAGTCCAGTTCCCAGTCCAGTTCCAGTTCAGTTCCGGTGTTTTATACACCTCCGTTCAAGTCCAGTTCCGGCTTGGAACAAGTTCCGTGCCGTTCCCGTTTCCTGAGTGGACCTTCCGGTCCAGTTTCCAGTCCAGTTCCGATCCAGTTTCCAGTCCAGTTCCAGTCCAGTTCCAGTCCAGTTCCGGTGTTTTAGACACCTCCGTTCAAGTCCAGTTCCGGCTTGGAACAGTTCCGTGTTTCCTCAAGTCCAGCTCCGGCTTGGAGCAGTCCTCAGTTGGACGCTATCCTGTGTTAACTAACTAACCTGTTTTGCTCCCGTGTACAGCTTTGGGACCACCCCAACGCTTAATAAAGTTCCACTTTCTGTAATCTGTCTCCTGGTCGTTGCACTTGGGTTCGTCCCGTATCAGGATCGTAACAGAACGAACTGGCCAACAATATGGACCCAGCCGATCTGGAACAGATTCGCCACGCCTTCTCCTGCCAAACTGCGATCAGCGACCAACAGGGTCGCCGTTTGGATGATGTGCTGGAAGTAGTTAGGGGCATCACGGAGCAAGTATCCCAACTTTCGCTCCACCAACCGCTACTACGGATTCCAGCCAACCCTACTCCTTCCTCTCCCGAACCCCATCCGGAGGCACCGGCTCCCACTTCCAGCCGTGAGCCCCGTGTACAACACCCCGAGTTATATCGCGGGGGGTTGGGGAGATGTCGTGAATTTCTACTTAAATGTGACATAGTGTTTCGGATGCAGCCCTCCTCCTTCGCCTCTGACTCCAGCAAGATCGCGTTCATTATGAGCAGCCTGGGAGGGAGCGCCCTGGAGTGGGCTACATCCATCTGGGACAGCCAGGCTCCGTTATGCAGCAACTTCGCAGCCTTTACGGCAGAGATGCGACGTGTGTTTGAACACCCGACCTGTGGACGTGACGCTACCCAGCGTCTGCTTCAAGTTCGCCAAGGCAACCGCAGTGTCGCAGAAATGGCCATTCAGTTTCGTACCCTCGCCGCGGAGTCAGGATGGAATGACGCCTCCCTCCAGGGGGCTTTCCGCCAAGCTCTCAGCGAGGAACTCAAGGACCAGCTTGCCACTCGGGAGGAATCCAACTCCCTTAATAGCCTCATCAGCCTCGCTATAGCCATCGATAATCGTCTCCGCATCCGGGCCCGGGAGCGGGGAGGAAGTTCCGGGCGTCATTCGCCCTCCGTCGTCTCTAATGTTCATTCACACTCCATCACTGGATCTCGGGCGCCTACGGCCGGGTCCGAGGAAGAGCCCATGCAACTGGGCAGAGTTGCGGTCAATCCCGAGGAGCGTCAGCGCCGTCAGCGCACCAGATCCTGTTTCTATTGCGGCAAGCCTGGCCATCAGATCGCCTCCTGTCCCATTCGCCCAAAAGAAGGGGCTCGCCAGTAAGACTGGGCGTACTGACGAGCCCCATCGTTCCCAACCATGCTGCCCAGGACCGCCTCATGTTCAAGGCTACTCTCCTTTGGAGGGACAAGACCCTATCTTCTTCGGCCCTAATTGACTCCGGAGCTGACGCCAGCTTCATGGATATCACCTTCGCCAGGAGGGCCGGCATTCCCACGGAACGTCTCACTTCACCCATTTCAGCTCTAGCTCTGGACGGCAGGAGTTTGGGGTTAGTTACCCACTCCACCGTTCCTATCCAATTAGTTCTATCTGGCAATCATCGGGAGTCCATTCAGCTATTACTGATTAACTCCCAACAATCTGCTCTGGTTTTAGGTCAGACCTGGCTTCGCCTCCACAATCCCCATATTGACTGGAAAGCCGGTCGCATCCTGGCGTGGAGTGCCCACTGTCTAGCCAGCTGTCTCCGTTCTGCACTACCCCCTCCGGGGCCCAGTAAACCCTGTTCCATGCAACCTATACCGGATTTAACGAATGTTCCCAGCGAGTATCACGACCTCGCGCAAGTATTTTCTAAATCACGTGCTCTGTCCTTACCTCCTCACAGGCCGTATGACTGCGCCATTGACCTACTGGCTGGAGCTAAACTGCCATCGGGACGCCTCTACAGTCTGTCTGGACCGGAGAAACTAGCCATGGAGGAATACATCCACGACTCCCTCGCTTCGGGTATTATCCGTCCCTCTTCATCCCCAGTCGGTGCAGGGTTCTTCTTCGTTGGGAAGAAGGATGGCTCCCTGCGACCCTGCATCGACTACCGGGGCCTCAACCAGGTCACCATCCGTAACAAATACCCTCTTCCCCTCATTAACACCGCCTTTGAAGCCCTCTCTCCAGCTGTGACGTTCACCAAGCTCGACCTCCGGAATGCGTATCACTTGGTGCGTATCCGTGAGGGGGACGAGTGGAAGACTGCTTTTAATACCCCGTTGGGCCACTACGAATACCTGGTGGTCCCTTTCGGCCTTACTAACGCCCCAGCAGTCTTCCAGAGCATGGTGAACGACGTCCTGCGGGACCTCCTAGGGAGGAGCGTTTTTGTTTATATCGATGATATTTTAATTTTTTCTCAATCCCCGCAGGAGCATGTCCGTCACGTTCGAGAGGTTCTCCAGCGGCTGTTGGAGAATCAGCTGTTTGTTAAGGCTGAGAAATGTTCCTTCCACGCTTCCACGGTCCCGTTCCTCGGCTTCATTATCGAGGAGGGCAGTATCCGGGCGGACCCTGTGAAAATCAAGGCGGTGACAGAATGGCCCCAACCCACCTCCCGCAAGCACCTTCAACAGTTCCTGGGGTTTGCAAATTTCTACCGCCGCTTTATTCGCAATTACAGTTCCATTGCTGCTCCCCTGACTAAACTCACTTCCGTTGCCCTGCCTTACTGTTGGAATTCCGATGCCCAGCGAGCTTTCGAGCTACTCAAGGCTCGGTTTTCCTCAGCACCTATCCTCCTTCACCCTGACACTTCTCGGCAGTTTGTCGTTGAGGTGGATGCCTCCGACACCGGCGTGGGGGCCATTCTGTCTCAACGGTCCGCCTCTGATAGCAAGCTCCATCCCTGCGCATTCTTCTCCCGGAGGCTGTCCTCCGCCGAGAGGAACTACGATGTCGGGGATCGGGAACTGCTGGCGATAAAACTGGCTCTTGAGGAGTGGCGCCACTGGCTGGAGGGGGCAGGTACCCCTTTTCTTGTTTTTACCGACCATCAAAACCTCATTTATTTAAAATCTGCCAAGAGGCTCAATTCTCGTCAGGCTAGATGGTCGTTATTTTTTGCACGCTTTAATTTCTCTGTTTCTTTCCGCCCTGGTTCCCGTAATATTAAAGCAGATGCCCTGTCCCGCATTTTTTCCCCTCCCTCCAGTCCTGCTGATCCGGAGCCCATTTTGCCGGCCTCCTGTGTGGTGGCTGCGGTCTCCTGGGAGATTGAGGGCATTGTGAAGGCCGCCCAGACTTCCCAACCGGACCCCCGCAATAACCCTAACTCCTGTCTTTTTGTCCCCGATTCCGTCCGCTCCCAGGTCCTCGAATGGGTTCACGCCTCGTGCCTGGCATGTCACCCAGGTGTCGCCAGAACTATCGCCCTCGTCAGGAGGAGTTTCTGGTGGCCTACCCTTAAAGGGGATACCCGTGCCTTCGTCCTGGCCTGCTCGGTGTGCGCCAGGAGCAAGGCTTCCCACCAGCCTCCCTCCGGTCTTCTCCTTTCCCTCCCCGTCCCTGGCCGTCCTTGGAGTCACATTGGTGTGGACTTCGTAACCGGTCTGCCGTTGTCAGAAGGTAACACCGTCATTCTGACAATAGTGGACCGGTTCTCCAAGGCGGTTCACTTTGTTCCCCTCCCCAAGCTCCCGTCCGCCCTTGAAACCGCTGAGCTCTTGGTGCTACACGTGGTCAGGCTGCACGGGATCCCCTCTGACATCGTGTCAGACCGTGGGCCCCAGTTCTCCTCCCGAGTTTGGAGGGCGTTCTGTGCAGCCCTGGGTGCCTCTCCTAGTCTTTCCTCGGGTTTCCATCCCCAGTCTAATGGTCAGGCAGAGAGGGCGAACCAGGACCTGGGGGCCGCCCTGCGGTGCGTTACAGTGCGCAATCCTGCCTCTTGGAGCCGTTTTCTCCCCTGGGTCGAGTACGCACATAACTCCCTTAAGAGTGCCTCTACTGGCCTATCCCCGTTTGAGTGTGCTTTAGGCTATCAACCCCCTCTTCTGTCGACCCAGGAGGCCGAGATAGCTGTCCCCTCTGTTAGGGCCCATGTCCTTCGTTGTAAAAACATTTGGAGACTCACACGCACCGCACTCCTTCACGCCAATTCCCGCTCCCAACGTCGGGCGGACCTTCACAGGACCGCAGCCCCACAGTATAGGGCCGGTCAGCAGGTCTGGCTCTCCACTGCAAACATCTCCCTTCCCTCTTCATCCAGAAAGCTTCAGCCCCGTTTTATTGGTCCCTTCCCCATCATTTGTCTAGTTAACCCGGTGTCTGTTAAACTTTCCCTCCCCGCCTCCCTCAAAGTTTACCCTGTGTTTCATGTGTCCCAGGTTAAGCCTGTCTCCTCCAGCCCCCTCAGTACCCCTACCATCCCGCCTCCTCCCGTCCGAGTTGTTGACAACGCCCCGGCCTACACGGTGAACCGTGTTATTGATATCCGCCGCAGGGGCCGGGGTTTCCAATACCTCGTCGACTGGGAGGGGTACGGTCCTGAGGAGAGGTCGTGGCTCCACAAGAGCCTGATCTTGGACCATTCAGTAATCCAAGACTTCCACGAACAGTTCCCTGACAAGACCAGGCCTCCGGGTACGCCAGGTGGCGTACATTGAGGGGGGGGTACTGTAACGTTCCGTTCCCGTCCTGTCCGTTTTCCATGTTTTCCTTGTTTCCCTCCGTGTCATGTTGGATCCCTTGTCCGTGTTTCCCTCCTGGCTGTGGACTGGGCGTCTCCCTCGGGTACTTTTGGTTTCATTTTCCACTTTAGCTTCCGCCTATCACTCGCCCCTCTCGTTACTCACATTCCTCACTGCTGTGCTTCGGCAATCACTCCTGATTTAACATCACACCTGTTTCTCGTTTTCTCCTTCACTTCCTGCACCATTTAAACCCCTGGCTGGCTGCTATTCAGCGCCAGTTCGTTGACTAACCTACCGTGTTTGTTTCGTATCCCGTTTCTGGTCCAGTGTTTGTGAACCTGCTGGTTCATACCTGTTCGCCTGGTTTCCTGACTGGTAGCTATCTCTGCTAATCTTTCGCTGCTGCATGCATTTACCTGTTTCCCTTCAAAACCTCCAGACGCCGCAGTTCCAGTCTTCCCGCAGCTGTGTTTGTCCTCCCCGTGTTACGTACCTCCCGTACTCGTGTTGCAGTACCAGGACCTCTGCATGCCAGCCGGCTTACGCCAGTATTGCCCGAGCTACGCCGCACCTTCCAACTCGGCGGTGCATTCACCAGCTACAGTCCTGTCACAACACCCTGCCTTTAACCTCTGCTTTCTGCCCGGTTACTCAAGCTACCCGGTCCAGTTTCCAGTCCTGTTCCAGCCCAGTTCCGATCCAGTTTCCAGTCCAGCTCCAGTCTAGTTTCCAGTCCAGTTCCAGTCCAGTTCCGGTGTTTTAGACACCTCCGTTCTAGTCCAGTTCCGGCTTGGAACAAGTTCCGTGCCGTCCCCTGTGTTCCTGAGTGGACCTTCCGGTCCAGCTTCCAGTCCAGTTCCAGTCCAGTTCCGGTGTTTCATACACCTCCGTTCAAGTCCAGTTCCGGCTTGGAACAAGTTCCGTGCCGTTCCCGTTTCCTGAGTGGATCTCCCGGTCCAGTTTCCAGTCCAGTTCCCAGTCCAGTTCCAGTTCAGTTCCGGTGTTTTATACACCTCCGTTCAAGTCCAGTTCCGGCTTGGAACAAGTTCCGTGCCGTTCCCGTTTCCTGAGTGGACCTTCCGGTCCAGTTTCCAGTCCAGTTCCGATCCAGTTTCCAGTCCAGTTCCAGTCCAGTTCCAGTCCAGTTCCGGTGTTTTAGACACCTCCGTTCAAGTCCAGTTCCGGCTTGGAACAGTTCCGTGTTTCCTCAAGTCCAGCTCCGGCTTGGAGCAGTCCTCAGTTGGACGCTATCCTGTGTTAACTAACTAACCTGTTTTGCTCCCGTGTACAGCTTTGGGACCACCCCAACGCTTAATAAAGTTCCACTTTCTGTAATCTGTCTCCTGGTCGTTGCACTTGGGTTCGTCCCGTATCAGGATCGTAACATGCTGTATCCTTTACTCCATGACTCTTCTGGTGCACACTAAAGCACAGGCAGAATGGTTGCGAATGATTTGCTCTAATCGACTTTAAAAGCAATTACGCTGTGGAAAAAAAGGATGCTTAAACCAAGCTATGTTAGATGAAACGCATATTGATGGTGAGCATCAAAAGGACTGGCTTTGAAGTGGTGTGGTGTCAGTGTGTGATCTGGGCCCTGATAGACAGCGCAGGAGAGTAGACAGCTTCTTCTCAAGCATGACTATGTGTAGGAGGGGGTTGTGTTCTTCCAAGCAGTTAGTTCTGTGTGTGTGTGTGTGTGTGTGTGTGTGTGTGTGTGTGCGTGCATGTGTGCATGTGTGTGCGCATGCGTGCTTGTGTTTGCTTGTGTGAATGTGTTTTTCTGTTTCTGTGTATGTGTGTTTGTGTGTGTGCATGTGTGTGTGTGTGTGTGTGTGCTCTGGGGGATTAGTGTGTGGGGATGTCCGACTGCTGATCTTGGAAGGACAACAGAGCAAAAAGGAAGAGTTATTTTTTCCATAGGAGCCTCATGACTGCCCTTTGATCCCAGCACTCACACTCACCTTTCTCCACAGCTGTGCAGAGAGACACACATTCCTTAGGAAAGAGGCTGGCAACTCGAACCGAAATGGCAGCTACTGTGAAGAATGTGTCACTACTCTGGGCTTATATCATCTGTATAGGTCCTACCTGCAATCCACAGTGCTGTATATATGTCAGAAGGAGAAATGAACCATTAAAATAATGCACAGTGACCAGAGATCCCTAACATGAGGGCAGATTATTTTTAATACAATAAAATGAGTATGAAGAGACACTGTCACATTGTGCACTTGGTCTTTGTAGACCTGTCATGCAGTGCTCTTTGAACACAATTTTGAGGCTGGTTGGAATCTAGTGCAGATCTGTAGATGTTCTTTTTTTCTCACTCCAGTTTGTAAATTGTTCACTTCAGAGTCAGTGTTCCTCTGGCGGGAGCACTTTTGTTGACTCCACAGCAATGCCTGCTGGGTACTGGGAGCAGTTAGAGGAACATTAGCCAAGGGCCTCCCTGCCTGGTCTTCACCAAGGCTTGCCAATCTTGGTCAGTGGCTAAGCTCCACTGTTGCCAGTAATTTCATTTCCCGTGCTCCTAGAGGGCAATCAAGCCCATATCCTTGCTTTGAAAATCCCCATGGCTGTACGTTGTGGAGAGTTGCGAATTTGTCACATCTCTGGGCAAAATGTGGGATGCAGCTTGACAGTCAGAGCTATAATTCCATGTCCTGACCTTCTTGTGTCAGAGGTCAGCACAATATAACATAAACATGTGAAGCCACTGGGCTGCCCTAAAGACTAGAAAGGGTTTTTGTTATTGTTCAGTTTTTCAGAGGCCCTACATGCACCCAAATTATGAACTTCACCTAAAAAGAGATAAAAACCTGAGTAAAAAAAAAAGTCTTTACCTGTGTACGTTTACTTTAGCAATAGTCCGGGGCACTAACACGGGGCATGTTGAAACATTTCTTTTCACTTTTGTATTACTAATGTAGCCTACTTATAGCAAGACACATCCTGTGTGAGTAGTGGGATGATTTGAAAACTTAATCAAGAGTTAATAACAAAAGTGTTTTTTAGCACCATACAAGTATTTTTTTTCACTAATGTGTTTTTCAATGAACTAATTATGTGTGTATGCCACAGACTCCAAACATATGTAATTTAATTCACTGTCTTGAGGCTTTTACGATAACTGAGCCATGCAGGAGTACAACTAGCATAGCGCGGGGCACGTTGTAAAGCCTCCACCTATAGTAGACAAAATATAGGTTTTTCTACACGACAAGTATTAAATATGAAAAATCGAAACAGAGTATGAAACATTGGATTAAGCAATCTTTCACTGTATTGAAACAGTTATTTCTAGCCTGTTTTGCACCATTTTGGCCCCGGAGCTATGGGTAAGTAGATATGGATGGATAACTTGAAGGATTTCTTCTTCTGACTTATTTTTCCTTCTTCTGACTTATTTTTCAGAGTTCAATAGGAAAATTTGTCAGGAGAAACAACCATTAAAGTGATCCATCCATATCTACTGCATATCTGGCAGCAGAGTGATGGTTTGAGGCTCATTTGATACCTCAGACCCTTGATGACGTACCGCCATTTTTCCAACCATGCGTTCCATACTGTTCCAGCATAATTTACAGCTAAATGTAGTCACACCCCCCAATTCCCATAGAGATCCATTCAAATGCAGAGACGTTATAGTATCGCTTGTAAGAGTACCAGAAAATAAGATATCAAGAGTCTTTTGATGTTGTTGGGGCCACAGACATCAGGAAGTCATGGCATGCAAAGAATATGTGACCAAATATTAAAAATTTAAAGGGACAGTCAACTTAGTGTATGTAAACTTCTGACCCACTGGAATTGTGATATAGTGAATTAAAAGTGAAATAATCTGTCTGTAAACAATTGTTGGAAAAATTACTTGTGTCATGCACAAAGTAGATGTACTAACTGACTTGCCAACACTATAGATTGCTAACACGAAATCTGTGGAGTGGTTAAAAATGAGCTTTAATTACTTCAACCTAAGTGTATGTAAACTTCTGACTTCAACTGTAAATGCAGGGGAGCCAATAATTGTGGCACACGTGGTTTTGTTAAAAATAATTATTTCTTGATGAGGGATTTTTTTTTCTCATAATAAATTTACTTCAATTAAAGGTTGGATTTTTCTCATTTATTCAGTGTGAGATTAAGCTAATTCACCAAACAACCCTTTTAACTCATCTTTACCAGGGGTGCCAATAATAGTGGAGGGCACTGTATTAGTATATCATTAATATTATTGTCATCTCTCTTATCATTAGTAAAGCATAGTTATTAGCAACAGGCACAGCTTACTTAAATTGAAACCCATTATCTCATATATTTACTTTCCTAAGGAAAAAAAAACTCTTCCACAAACAGACCCCCACCCCGCAAACACATCTTGCTCATGGACGTTAAAGCTGAATATCAGAAGTTCATGTTTCACCAGCCGCTGTTCTCTGGCCTGTTCTATTGATTTTCCCCTCTTGAAAAATACATTTAAAAAATGCTTTAAGCTATCTGACACTGCAGTCAGGCACGCTCAGGCAGCATCATGCCCTGTGGGTATTGGAGAAGACCTACTGCAGCTTCTGAATCTAAAGGGCAAAGGGGACTTTCACAGTGAATGTCCTGCACGTCCTCAGCTTGCTATTCCCTGATATTTACCCATCAAAGTAAGAGAAGTAGTTAGTGCTGGTCAGGATCTTGGACAGTTATCTTGACAATACTGCCCCTTCCATAATTCCCCCCTTCTCTTCTTCATTTCTCTTTGCACAGCGAGTGACCTCTGTCCTCTCACAACCACACAACACTAGTCTTGGACTGTGGACATCACAAAAAAAAAAATACAATTAAGGCTTTCTGGCACCATCTGTTATTTTCTCCTAGCTCTGCTGATGATATTATCTATTATTTTGCCTCGTTACGGGTTTTGGTGCAGGATGAAACAACTGGAACATGAGAAAATACAGCTCACATTTTTTTTGCAAATCCATTTTTAGATTTATTTTAAATGAGACCGTTATGAATATGTAGAGGAGATCATTTTAGCTCTAATGTGATATCATTCAGGCAATTTATGAACAAATAGAATTTTTGGTATGAAAATCTAACAGAAATCTATGTAACAGAAAACAGGTATTAAAAATCCACTGTCACTGTGTATGCTTATAATGAGTGCAGTCCCTGCAGATTTTAAGAATTTTAGTCGTTTCATTTTCAGTGCCAAAACAATGTCATATCTGCATTTAACATGTTGTTCAATGCAACAGCAAAAAAGATATAAAAAAGTTTAGACGAAAGTGAACCAGTGATGTCCTGATATATTGACTTCATGACCCCACGGGTGGTGAATTAATATATTTGACTTGACTTACATAAGGAGAAAAACAGCTTGAAATTCTGTCTAAAGTCATTAAGATGTTTCATTTGTGCATGATTGCCTGTGCCAGGTTTGTCTATTGACATTTTCAGGGATGGCATGGCGTGGATGTGACATGTCAATGGTTGCCATGCACAGTATTAAAGTAAAGGAGAAACAACTTGATCAAACGAGAACTTCTGAGAGATCAAGCAATGCGGTGCTTCAGGGAAACATTTAAAAAGCTATACTGTACTTATCATGCTCATCAGCTGAGTAATGTTGCACCTTAGGCATACCAGAATGATCAAAACCATTAACATACCAGGTTCACATAATAGAATAAAAGATCTGAAAATGGGTATGCGTGATCGTAGTCATTAGTGCTCTAAAACAAAAGATACCAAGTCAAATATTCAGAGACATGCAGTAAAGGATGCCTGAAGTGAGTGCCCACCAGAATAATTGGCAACCTGGAAAATATGAGCAAAAAAGGCTATAAAAAATTCTTCATAAAAAATATTATTGGAAATGTTAGAAATAGTTACAATGAACACCTAATTGTATTAATTGTAAAGTATATTCCCATACATTTTTAAGCACACCTGAGTCTTTAGGAATTATTATTTCGTCATTCTCAACTTTGGGGTATAAATATGAGGTGACACACAGACCAAAACCCCTCAGTCATCCATCAACATGCGGAAGATCAGAGAACACACAAATTAAATGAGACACAAGGTTGTTGACCTTCATAAATCAGGAAATGGCCATAGAAAAATTGCTTCATGCCTGAAACTACCTATGTCCACCATGAGGGCAAGCAATAATTAAGACAAAGCAACTGGAGCTGTGATGAATCTGCCAGGAAGGGGACGCAAGTGGTCTGCCCCTAAGCACAGTGAGGATGGTTTGAGAGGCAAAAATGTCTCCAAGGATAACAGTTGGAGAATCACAGAAGTTGGTTGTATCCTAAGTGCACCAAGTCTCCAAAAGTAAAATTAGACACCACCTCTATGCCAACAAGGTATTTAATACCAAAGTGAAGTATAGTGGTGAATCTGTGCTGTTGTGGGGCTGTTTTACATCCAAAGGCTCTGGGAACCTTGTTAGGATACATGGCATCATGGACTCATCAAATACCAGGAGATTTTAGACCAAACCTGGCTGCCTCTGCCAGAAGGCTAAAAGTTAGCCATGTTTGGATCATCCAGCAGGACAATTATCCACAACATAACTCAAAACTCATAACTGCACCAAAATGGTTTACTGACCATAGAATCAAGGTTGTGCAATGGCCATCCCAGTCCCTTGACCTGAACCACATTGAAAACCTGTGGGGTGAGCTGAAGAGGAGAGTCCACAAGTGATTGAGGACCAAGGACTCTGGAGAGATTCTGTATGGAGGAATGGTCTCAAATCCCTTTGCTACATTACAGGTGAAGACTGCTGTTATCTTGGCAAAGGGATAATCGTGACACACATATTCTTCAAAATAAACATTTTTTGCATTAAAGATGTGATTTTCCACTGATGAATGGTATCACTTTTAAACTATATAAGTTTCAATTGTTTTCTGTTGAGCATAGAAGACATTTGATAAACAATAAACAGAATTTAATCCTGTACTTTTTGCTCATATTAATTGAATTTGCCAATAATTCTGGTGGGCACTGTAAAATGATGTAAAGATTATAAGCAACGTTTGAGAAAATTATTTCTTGAGGAATTTGGTTAATGTTGTCAGCCCATCTGTCTCTCAAAGAAAGACATGAAACATGTTAAAGAGGGCTGAAATTCACTTGCATTAAGAATGAATAAATATTGTATTGGAGTATTGGAATGGGAAAATTGTTTAATCTTTCTGGAGATGCCAATGGGGCCTAGAGAAAGTGTTTAGTTATATTTATAAATATAAATGGTATGACTAACCATAAGTTTTCCAGTTTTTTTTCTCAGAGAACCACCATAAGTACCTTTTAAGTCCAGATTCAGTTGGTGTCCCAGCATGGTGATCACTTGAGGCTGAGCTGAGGCACAGAGGGTGTCTAGTTGGGAAAATAACAAACAAAGGCTTCCTTCAGTTAAAAAACAACACTGTGAAAAAAAAACATATTCGCCCTCCAACCTTTGATTGCCAAGCATGTTTCTCTTAGCACTGAAAAAATATTGCTCCACGTTGCTACCCGGTATTATTCAGGGAAGGTTTAGGCCAGGAGTCACATTTATGTCTGACCCATGGGCAGCAAGAGTGATGGCTCCAGGAAGTGGGACTTCCTCAGTGTTCCGCGGGGCTACAGAGGCCGGAAGCGTTGTGTGTGGCAGCACTGTGGAGATGGGCCACTCAACACTCAACACTTTGTGTGACATGTGGATTCCCTCTAAGTTTCACCACCCATGGGAGCCTGGGAGAGCCCAGAGGGAGAGCCGATGGAGAGGCATCTGTAATTAATGTGCTGCCTGAGCAAAAACCTTCCCGCCAGACTTTTCTCCAGGATGTGTTTACCTGATGGCTGTCGCATATGTACCCAATGAGTCGTAATGTAATTTATTACGTGAGGACGACAATATGGGCTGCCAGTTTTGGGCGGTTTGTTTATTAAGAGTGTGAGACTTTATCTACAGAACAGTTCAGCAGCCCATGTTTAAAACTATTTTGAGTTCAAATGAAAAAAGTATGAGAAGTGAAAGCATTTATCAAGAAGAAAAAGTTAAGAATTATTTGAAATTTGTTCATCCAGCTGGACCGTCAGAGTAATAAATCGGTGTGTGTTAATAATGTTTCCTTTTGAATGTTACGTTGTTCAGATAACAGGGTTTCAAACATACCCATTAAACACGAAGACAGAAGATCTAAGGATTTGACAGCCCCTCAGATAAAGTCCAAATATTTCCTCCCTGTCAGTTCCTTTAGCTAAACAGCTCCCATTTTCCCTGTTTTTCTAGTGTTATGAGCACTGTTTCTTCAGGCCACCTTGTCTGACAGAGCAAGTAGTGGTGCTGTGCATGTGTTCGATGTCATCTGACTTTCAGGCTGGCTGCTGATCTCCTCTGATGTACAGTGCATGACATGCCAGTGAAAACACATCTTTAATCAGGCCGATGAGGACTGCAGAGTGTGGCCCTGCCAGAGGGCCAGGGGGAAGTCAACAAAAGGCAGCTGTGCGTTCGGCAGTCAGGTGGAATGAGGGGATTGGAATCAAGTGGAAGTGGAACAGAAGGGCATCGGAGCAAAGCCGGAGACATTTGCATGCCTCTGCTCCAAAAGCCCCCAATTACCGTCTCAGTCTCACTGGCTGCAGACTCCTCCCGACTTGGGCCCACAATGGTATTATTGCGCTGGAGCATTAACACGTGCTTAATCTGGAGATTATGCCACTGCATTTTTCAAATGGTGAACTGTTAAGAATGGAATTGGACAAGACAACCACATGGATCAATGAAAGTTGTGGCTTCACTGTGCCATGGACAGTTACTGTTTTACCAATGTATGGCAAAGGTCAATGTGCATCCAATCTCAAACATGCCAACATAAGCTCTCTGTAGTCAACAAAGTCAGATGTGGATTTTCAACTGTTTCATGGGTGAAACCAGAATTTGTTTAAAGTATCAAAAGCACCATTGCAAATTGTTTGTGGTTCTTACATTTTACTTCACACAAAATGGAAATCCAGCATTACACTTCAAAGCCAGATAAACAGGTTACAGTAGCTTTAATGTGATCAATTATTTAGTAGTCTTCCTGTACTTACTTAGAATAGCATACATTTGTTTTATACATATTTTAAGTAGTTGTGATTGATATGATTATGCATATCTGAGTGTCTATGTGTACGCATATACACATGTATATTGTGTGTTCCCAAGCAAGATGTGTCTGAGACATTTTTTGAGTTACACTTAAGCATGTTTTTGTTTTTTTGTCTGCCTACACTGGGCACCAAGATGAAGAAATGAGGGGAAATTAACAACAGCACACTCAGACGCAGCCAACGCGGCTGTGTAGCAAGAGGCGCCCAAGGGGAAGAAATCACCACAAGGGGAGTTCAGGCAGGAACTATGCACAGAAATTACAGTGTGTATGGCTGAGGAATCAATACTGTCACTGAAAAATGGCAAATGTACAAGACCTAACAGCACCTCAGAAATGTTGGTTTTGTATGCCTGTGTAATTGTGTGAGTGGGTGTATGTGGCAGGGGGATAAAGTACACATAAATACAGTCTGCAAACTATCTTAAGCCTCAACAAAGCTTTTTAATTACACAGCGAGTTATGAAAGGTGTCCATAAGGAGCGCAGAGAAGCTACACAATTATCAAGTGGGGAAACGAGAATAACTGAATGATCGTACTGGATGTCATGTTAAAGGAAGCCATATCAGGCATCTAAGTTGCACTATGTGAACCTGTGGAAGAGAGTCTTTTGTTGCATAAATTGAATACAAAAATATCTGGAAGTATCATGCTGTTATCAATAGAGACCATGTTTCAGAAAATGATTATTTTCATCTGCCAGTAGCTACGTGTATCTGATATTCCACTAATGACATCACAGACCAGAGTGCACATGATAATGGTGTAATCTTCTCAGAATGTATTCAGCTGTCTGCCTCTTAACACCATCTTGAGCTCGAAAATGTAAAAACACAGGCTATAGCGAGTCTGTTGCAAGGGAAGCTTTCACACTCAACATGGTAGATAAGCAGATTCAGCAGTGTGATCCTGTAAATCAGTGTAATTCACTCCTTCACCATAACCAATCAGGCTACCAGGCAGGTTTTCTTTTCTTTTTTTGGCATGCCTCAAGTACAGCAGTGTCCAATCAAAGACTATCACTCCGTGTTTTGCATTTTATGGTAACTAAAAATAATGTAAGGCTCTATTAATAGCTCTTGCTCTAATAGAGTATGAAACAGAGGTTATCCTAGGCTCATAATTAATGGTGGCAGTTGCTAACACACCCTTAACCAAGAATCACGATATTAATTCAAAACTGAGTTGACGTATTTTACCAATTTGTTTCCCCCAACTGGAAGTTCTAGCCAATCCACATACAAATCCAGTTATAGAATTATCTTGCACCCTACACATCTATCCTGATATACAAATTGATGTAATGTATGAGAACAGTTTAAAAGTAACCCTCGCCTACTCTTTATCTATACGTAGCCTACATTTTTGTGAATAGCCCTACAGAATATTAAGATGCTGACTAAGAATGTAATGCATTATTTCTCCTTTAAAGATAACTTCTAACTATAACTAAAGAGTACAATAGGCTATAGTATGTAATGTCTTAATTATAATTAAACATGTACTGAGAGGTATCACTAAAAATATTTTCTGACAATAAGTCTGTAAATACGTGGAGATGTTTCGGTGGATTTAGTTGTAGCTACACTATTAGCTTATTTTTTTACGCACATGTGCCAAAATATAAGGAGAAAAATTAGCTAATGTTAACCAATATGAAGTCCCCCCCCCCCCCCCCCCCCCCCCCCCCCCCCCCCCCCCAGAGAAGAATAGGTTTTTTTTTGTCACCTGAGACTACGAGGTGAGCTGCTTCTTGTCGCTTCACGAATCACCGATAGACCTTAATGAGTTCACAGGTGTAGCTGTGCCCTCTAGAGACGTGGCCTTTTCCAAAAGCGCTTCTGATGAGTGGTGACAATTAAGCGACGATGGACCTGTCGTCATATCTAAGATATTCGTTTTTCAAAAGCTTAACTTTTGATTCTATTCCTTGTGTACTTACACGTATTGTCCTTGAACCAATACATCTTACAGAAAGTGTCCTGCATCGTATAAACATATCGGAGTTCACTTTTCTACAAATGCAACGGTGTTATAAAAGAACACTGAAGAGAAGGGGAAATGGCGTCGGTAAGAAACTAATATTTATGTTATGTGTAACATCCCGGCATGTGGTAAGGCAGACGCTGTTGTAATCTGTGAGGTATTGTATGTACATTTCTATCAGATACTTTTATTCAGCTAATATTTTACATTGATGTTTTTTGTTTTCAAACTAACCATGTCACCTCCTTGTCAAATGGACTCAAATGTAGCTACAATTCAATCACAATTTCATCCTCATAAAGTAGCCTAGGCTATTAACTGCTACCTATTCTAATGGCTTGTGCTTTGACGATGCTACGTAGGCTACCCAAGCTACTACAGTAGCCGCACAAGAACAAAATCAGCACCGCTCGTTTTGGCCATAGGTTTTGGCATTCACGGCCTTTCCACGTACACAACTAATGGAGTTGGATTGTGCCGCATTAAGTAAGAATTGAATTTTTAAAAGAAATTGAAATATTTTAAAAATACAAGTGCTCGTAATAATGGCTTGTTTACACTTATTTACTTGTTTACACTTTCCTGTATATTTATTTATGTAGGTCATTGTCTGGTTTGTTACATTTTGCCAATATTTAACTTTTCTCCACTGAAAAAATCGGGTGGAAATATACATTGGTCAATCACGCAGATACAGTGTTGATATCTTTCTGGCGAGGGCTGTGTAGCTTATTTGTGGTTTGAACTCAAATACCAGGCCACCAGTTTCAACGGGGTCCGTCAACAGAACGCCAAAAACTAATGGTCATTTCGTATTGCGTGATGACATCCTCAATGTTAATTAGTTAGTTAGTTTGTTTAAATGGGAAATATCACTTCAAGGTAATGTAGGCGTATACCTTTAAGCTTTCAAACAGTGATGATAATTTCATCACTGTTTGAAAGCTTAAAGGTATACATTACCAAACTTTAGTACATATTTCCCACCTTGAAGTGATATTTCCCATTTAAACATGTCATATCTTATAATATAATATGTCATTGCATCTGCCTGGGCCCTGGCTGCCTGACTTCGAACAGGATGTATCACATATAAAATGTGGATGTGATATTGCTTATTGAATAGGGAAGAAACAGACACATGGGGGACACTAAAAATATAGCTTAATCAAAAGAATAGTATTGAGGGAGTTGTTATGTTATCTAGTAGCCCATATGCAAAAATGAATGTTTTAATTATTATGGGAAATTAATTTGTCAGCAAGCAAGCTTTACCACTGCCATGTTGATTTCTCCCTTGTGTTGTGAAGGTGGTCAGTGGTCTACAGGACAGGTGAACCATCAACAAAATGTGTTTCATACATTTTCCTAACTGCAGATAACGGGTTAAAAAAGACTGTGATTCAAAAACCATGGAAACCCATTTCTGGGTCAGATTCAAAAGAATTGTAAAAGCGCAAAAAAGTAATTTGTGATGACAGTCAGAAATATGGATGACTACCAGACCCTTTTTTCAAGAATAAACATCCATCTTACATACTGCTGATTGTTACAGGACTAACAGATTAATGGAGAATTGATGATTCTGATTGAGAGATGGGTTTAAGAGGTGAATTTGGCAGTATGTCTGTTTATTAACCCATAGAGACATTTTAAATACTGTGCCATTTTAAGACTATTCCAAAAAGGGATAGACTTCAATGGTATATTAACAGAGAGGTAAATATATTGAATAATTAAAAGTACACATTTACAATTTTTGTGGGTGTGGGAAAAAAAGCTACTGTATAGTGATATCACAAAAACCATTTTGGCCTGGCAGGCTATCATCATAGCTGTTAAAGTCAGACAGACACACCTCCTGTGAAATAGGGACAGTTCAGGTGGATACTGTCAAACATTCCAATCATACCCTTTAGCACCCCACATTAAAAGAGAATGGATAGCAAACATAGTTTATAGTTAGCATACCTTCGCTCAGTTGCAGTTAGTATACATTGGCTCAGTTGCACCAAGATACTTATTGAATACTTCTGGAGATAGCCCAAAATTCACAAATTCTTTGGCTTAATAAACAAAACTACAATGGACAACATTAATTAATCCAAGCAAACTTTGCCAGTAAATGATTAAAATGAACAACTATTAAATGTAGTGGATTTACTGTTTGAATATGCATTTGCTCATTAATCTATAAACTTCATCACAAATTAAATAATTTCATCCTAAATTTGTAAATGATAATATTAAATATATTGAAAAAAGAAAATTAATAAATAAGAAGATCATTTGCTGCACATGGCAGTACTCCCAAGTACTAGTGTGACTAGTGTGTTTCACCAATATATTATTTTACACTTATACCAGTTTGTCATTAAATATCTTTATAGCCATCTATAAAAAAAATAAGTAATATGATTAAACTGAATTGGTTCCAAAAGAAATCCACTTCATTTGTGTTTGTGTCCCGTTAATTTGTACTTCCCTGAATGCTAGTGGAAAAACACACTGCATTTCAGGAGACACAGTGAATATTTTAGCATCAACAAAGGCATTAGTGGTGTCAAAGTAGTTAATGCTGCCGGGCTTTTAGAGAGCACATCTGGCAGGATCAGTGGGCGTAGCCAGTGGCAGCTCCCTTCTTCGTACCAGTCTCTACAAGGGAGCTGTCGCACTGGTGATTTATACTTTCCTAATGTCACGGATAGCAATGTTGAAACTGTGGCATAAACACGAAATACCTAAAAAGTTTAGAGATTAGGGTTCAGTGTCTAGGGAGGATCATTCCTGGTCTCATTCCACCACACACTGAACTCCCTTCAGCCCTGAAAGGGAGATATCCAAAATCAAGCTGTGCCTAGGCCGTTACAGACAACAAAAGCTCAATCATTACAGAATGCTCGGAGCAACCTGCAGATTGCATTTCCTTGCCAGTTTTCTTTTCCTGTCCTCTTCAGATAATTGTCCCCGACTCAGAAACCTCTCTTACCAGTTGTTCTGTGCTGGATTCATAGTGTGAAATGTGTTCATATCATTCAAGAACAAAAGGCTATCCAACCTGAAGTGAACAGCCCTGAACAGACCATGATATAATTTGTCATTTATCGAGAGATTCTGATGATTGCGCTATTAAACTGAGTTAAACACCCTTCACGTACACCTATTAATGTATATTACCTAAACAATTATTGTGCATTTGTTCATGTTCTACATATGCACACAGTTACCTCATTTTATGAGATAAAGCAATAAGGCTCTCCTCAACTGCCTTGCACATTTAGAAAGACATTTGTGCAGCCAATGATTTTGTAGTACTGAATTAGCAATAAGATCATTTTCTTGATAACTCCCCCCCTCCCCCCCTTTAAACACAAGGGTAATTGAGCATTCTGTTTTGGAGGGAAACCAAAGCTGTGATTCCACCAAGGATCCCCAGCCTAGTGCAGACCTACCACTCTCTTGGCTCCTGAAACATTAATGTAGCAACTGGATTATGGGCCATCACAGGCATTGCACCAAAGTATATTGATTTTCCTTCTGCTCTCCAAAAAAGCAAAGAAAGGTAGTCTCTTATGACTCAGAGATACTATGCTTCTGTTTTATTAGGAGACTTCTTCTTGCCCCGTGTTGCTCACCATTCCGAGTTAATTTCTTCAGAGAATTTGGAGAATAATACACCACAGGAACTAACCCTAGGTACCGCTACATTCCTATCAGTCAGAACAATTTCCATCAACTAGTGAATATCCTGTACACTTGAGCAATGTTTCAATTTCAGAGGTAAAATATTTTTGGGATCTCTGCTTGACAACAAACTATCCGAAAATCTGGTCCACCTAAAAGGGTGTCTAAATAACAGGAGAGATCTAACTATGACTTAGATTACACAAACTAACTATGACTTAGATTACACAAAACTAACTATGACTTAGATTACACAAACTAACTATGATTTAGATTACACAAACTATGACTTAGATCAGTGGTTCTCAACCCTGGTCCTGGGGACCCCCTGTGTATGCTGGTTTTCGTTCCAACCACAATTGCAATACTTGAATTTTAACAAGCTGTTAATTTTTCTTAATTAGGTGTTTTTAATGTTTAGAGGGATTATTTACATTCTTACGCCACATTATGTTAGTAAATAGCTATGCATGCCATGAAGAATAAAAGTCCAATATTCACGTTGTGCTGTATTGTAAACAATTAAAAGGAGGTAAAAAATGTTTTAACTGATCAAACTAAAGACTGAGGTGAATCAATTGGCTCATAATTGGTGAAATTGTGGACACATGGCCACTAAAACTAACCGTTTTGGGTAATAATGAAGAATTCAAAGACAAAGCAAATGATAACCGAGCCAAACCTGCATTGTGTTAACAAGTTTAAGGAAAAAATTATGAAGGAACTTAAACTTGTGTTCAATTACCTAATTAGGAGCCCTATTCACCTGAGTTCTTACCTCTTCTTTGTAATTGTTTGCAATATAACACAATGAGCATAATGAACATGGCATTTTTTTTTCTTCAAAGCATGCATAGCTATTGCTAACATAACGTGGCTTAAGAGAGTAAAGAGTTTAAAGTGTTCTCTCTATACAATTAAAAACACCTAATTAAGAAAAATAACAGCTTGTTAAAATTCTGGTATTGCAATTGTGGTGGAACGAAAACCAGCATACACAGGGGGTCCCCAGGACCAGGGTTGAGAACCACTGACTTAGATTACACAAACTAACTACGACTTAGATTACACAAACTAACTTGAAGCAATACATTGCCATCTAGATTTATTCAATATTTATTTACAATGAAAAATATGTACAATGCTTTAACAGATAATAATTGGGAGTCTAAATTCCCTGTGTAATTTTCTCATGAATATCTAGAGAGTATATGGATGAGTGAATATATATGATGATACATATTTGAGCTGTACATTTGCCTTCTTAGCTTTCACTCGGTTTTGCAGAGTGCTGTGTGTAAAATCTTCCAAAGCCAAGCCACTAAATGGTCAGAAGTAAATTGTCAGTATAAACCTCAGTAAGTGGGTGTTTTATATTGAAAATGTTCCACTTTTTATTTTTTGTATTTTTTGAAAACATATACATTACTTTGAAGTGTTTTGATTCATAATTATTTATTTGTATATTTATTATTGATCTTAAAATAGGTAGCAATGGTCTTGACCAATTTGTGATTCCTGCGTGAGTCATGAAGCCAAGTCCCCTTGGCTTGGAGGGTGTGAATCTTCTGCAGAGTTAAGAGTTAAGCATGTTCAGTCATGTGCAGTAGTCACATACCTATTTGTAAAATGTGCCTTTTTCTCTTCTGTCACATCAGCGCTGTGACATTATTTGTTCAACAGTAACAAAATCCTAATCATAAAAATGATAAACCCAATTTAAAAACAGTTGTGTGCAAGGTCCAAATTGAGTATCTGAAAAACCCAATGTTTTTGACACGCAACCTTTTCATCTGAGGTTGAAAGAGCTTTTTAATTAGTGTTTTTTTTCACAGTGCTCACCTTTCACTCTGAGATGAGAAAGTCTAGACAAGGGTAAAATATAAGGAAGTTGTGTTTGCTGAAAGGGAAGGTGATCCTTTGTGACCACTGGAAATATATGTTTTGCTCTTCAAGGCAACAGATGGTACTGAGGCGGAAGGCCCTTTGTTGGGAATCCCCTCATTCAGAGGTCCCAGAAAGCAGTATGTGGAAGGATCCTGCTAGACAGCAGTTACTGTAGGTTTCCATTATGGGTGGTTGCCAGTTCCATTATGGGTGGTTGCCAGTTGAAATGAACTGTGAACTCTGGCACATATTTTTTTTTTTAACATCGCCAATTCCTTCCAGTATTTGCAGTTTCAAAAACAATGTCCTAGGCTAGCATATTTCTCAGTCTGTCTGTTCACAATAGAGTTGAGAGAGGATCAGTGCAAGTAAAATGTGAACAATAAAATAGCATTGGAATGATTGCAGTTGCCCTCCTTCTGCAAACCATAGCCTAATAAATGCCATGTAAAGCAATGTGCTTTTGATGAGAGGAGCACAAGGGAGAGATAATGGGCCAAGTGGTATTGATGATGTGCTGTGCGCCAGATTACAGGCCGCCTGGCTCTCGTTACAGGGACAATGAACAGACTGCTCTCTGGAGCTGCACTGGCCGTGCCAGTGTCAGGTACGTACCATAAAACTGATAAGAGAAAGAAGTTTATCATTCCAATAAATGCTCAGCTCTGCACGAAAGCGCCTTGCTTTTTATTTAATTTAACATTCCTCCCCCCCCCCTCAGATAAATGGCCACGTACTGTACTGCATCTCCCTGGGCATGTTTGTATTTGCTTTCTGAGAGCCACATATGCAACCATGTGTTTTGACAGGTAATGTAGTCATCTCCCACACTGAATTTTGTCTTCTCTACAGAAACTGCCGCATTAGCTCATTCACTCCATAAAAAAAAAACGCTTTTCTACACCCACTCCTTTTGGGGAAAAAAACAACAGTCATCAACCAACTCTGAAGTGACTGTTTGAAATCTAGTCACATTAGTATACCTTTTAAGAATATATTCCTTGTTTGAAAGTTATATCAACGGTAAATAGCAACAGACATTGTGTTATGTACTGTATCTCATTCAGTCATTTTTTGGTTAAATTGCTGTTACAGTATTCCAGTCTTTTAATTGTCATCTATCTAACCACTCTAATGTGTAGCACTTGAGAATACTTATCATTTATGGTTTTTCCGAGCACCGTTAGGAACAGAATAAGCAGGCTGGAGAGCGATAAAGCCAGTGGGGTGCTCAATTCCCTTATCAAAGTATAGGAAAGCAGGAAAATTGGCAGGACAACAGAACACAATGTATTTTATGTTTTGAGTTGGAGAAACAAGTAAAGGGTGAAGAATTTCATCTGGTTTATGCGCTATAACACAGTCCAGGGAGAGAGACTGAGACAGGCCCTGAGAACTTGGCAGCGTTCGTGTGGCATATTCCAGAAGTGTGGGAGTCAACATGAGCCTATCTGCAAAAGTCACTATTTTTTTCAGCTTGATAAAATTTGAGAGCTCTTAGCACACAGTGTATCACCTCGGAGCCAACACACTCATTTTAATGCATCTGTATATGAAGGCGCCGCACAACCAAAGACGGGCGTTCGCTGTGACAATTGTATTAGTCTTCTGATTCACTCAAATGAAATGTAAATGTCTCATAATCAAGGCATGTTTAGCATAGCTACATCAGTGAGCATTGTACAAAGTAAATTAGTTGCCTTGAGATGTTTCATCAGCTGTTTCAATAAAATTTTAAAGGTAGGTATTGTCTTATCTGGAACCACACTGTCTCTGTTTGGAGACATGACTAGAGGCCATCATCTTACTTGCAAAAATAGCCTCTTAATGGTTTGCACAACACTGTGACAAACAGTAATGTTACAGTGCTATTCAAACACCACTTTGCACATACTATCAGCAAAAAGATCAGGTAATTCTTGGAAATGCAGCCACTTACTGACTAATTAGATGCTTGATGTGAACAGATAGGCTATCCAAGTGACAGATGGAAAGCGATCAGAAGGTGACCGCCTGCGAGTGATTTTGTGAAAGTGTTTTTTAAAAATCATGTAGAATGGCCTCTTTAATGCAGATGTGACAATTTCCTAATGTTTGCCAACAAAGGGTTAAATTGTGATGGACGAGGCCGTCCTTTTGTGTGTCTCCATAGACATGGGCAGTGGCTAAGACTAAAGGCAGAAAGCCACATTCGTTTGATGAGTTTAAATGTTGATTGATGCAACTGGCTTTTGTGGCCCTGTGGCATAGGTGGAACAGGTGTGACTTTGCCACTGAACAGAGTTCAGACAAGCTGTATCACAGCACAATGAGGTCATTGTGTAACATCAACATTCTTGCTGAGAAGCCTCAGACTTTTTCAGGCAGCATTGCTAAAGGTAGCCATCTGTGAGCTGGAGCCCAGGTGAGGCGTATTTCGGAACAAGATTTACTGTACAAAAGGATGTGTGCATGCCAGCTGTGTAAGTTTATAGGTGGCCACTCACTCAAACCAAAGACGAAAGGAAAGGGCTTGTAATTTTCAGCCAAACAGATTTTTTTCCTCACTTGTTCAAAAATAGATTTGTGAATGGCTGGTGACCAGCTGAGAGTGTCTCTGAGAATCCTGTGGGTTTTGATCACCTATAATCCTGGTTTAATGTACTTTTCTTCCCCCCTCTCTCCTGTGACGACAGGACTAAAGGCTAGTTCGGAATCATAATGAGATTACACTGAAAGAATGCAGGAGCCAGTGTTTTTTGGTGCTTGCTTTTTGTCTTTACACACCCGGGAGGGGATTTCCATTTCTGTCGCAAAATGTTTTCCAACCAAAACCTATGGATTCAAATACTTTTCCGTTCTGTTTTGATTGGACTGAGATTTCTCTCCAGTACATCTGAAAGTTTATTGAGTGACATTGTGCTGAAATGAAAAGCCACTCATTTATTTCCCTTAGCCCCCCCCCCCTCCGTTTGTCCAAGACACTGTCTGGTCGCGGGGGCTGCGGAGTGCGGGAAGCGGAAAGCGACAGAGATGTGTATTTTGTTTTGCGAAGGGGCTGGATGTCTGGACGAGGTCCCTTGGCTGTTTTATAGCTTAACCAGCCTTGACTTGCACTGCGGTGACACGCATCTGCTGACTCGGAGGATCAGTGTGTTAAGCTCGGGGCTGACTGGTGGGCCATGCTTGAAAGACTTTTGGCATGTGCTGGTGCCTGCATTTTTCACCCTTGACTGAAAGCATATGCTTCACACAATTGAGACAGTGTTAGCGTGTGGGTGCCGGGCTGGCCTCCTCCACATCTGGCAGCGCTCGGCCCTCCTTCCAGGTGAATCATCCCCCCCGGGAGGGTGGCTCGCAGCGCTGTGGCATCTGCAGAGTGGCAGGAAGTGTCTGAATCTGTCTGAGAGTGATTTTTATCTCCACATGCTTTTCCAATTTCATCAGCCCACCCCGACACCCCCGGCCCCCCGCCCGAGCCCCCTCCGTGCTTCACTCCCGGTGACGTGGGTAAATCAGCCGTGGATGAAGGGGTGGCTTGATTGATAAAAAAAAAAACTCCTCTGTGACCCTTAAATGGGGAATGTCACGGACAAGCTGTGTAATTGGGTCCCACTGCATGGGCTGGAACCCAAAGTGCACCGTGCACTGCGCTACGCGTCAGACTGATTGTCTGTGACACAAACAGATGTGCGCTATACCTAAACATGTCAGCGGCAAAACGACTCCCCTTATGGAGTTACCCTATTTAGATCATTAAAAGTGAAAAGACAACAAAGAGAAACATCTTGTCGTGATGTGTGTTTACAAATCCCTATAGGATACCTTTTTTCTAGTTCCATTGTCCCATCATGGTTTGCCTGGAATGGAATTATGATGTATTGTCCATATTGTATTTAGTTATGTTTTTGAGAATTAAAAAAAACAAAAAAACATTGCCTTATCACATTTGTTTCTCTCCCTGATTTTTCCTCATTTTCTGGTTGCATTAGAAGTGCGTGTAAAACGGCGAGCATGAGGGCTGGAGGTTTTGATAAATAATGAATATAATAGTTTTTTTCTGGTCTGTAAATAAGGTTTTATGTTTCATCATTAGGCGATGTCGAAACCAGCAGAGACTGTGCTCAGGCCATTTAAAAAAATTTTTTTTTTTTTAAAGGAATTCTTCTCGAGTCTCACATTTCACTTAAGAGGCAAAAATAAAAACAAGTCACCCCAGCATTTGAGCCTCATATTTTGTGTCAGAACATGCACGAATGTCACACTTGTTTTGTTTAAATATTGAGTAGCCGTGCTGCGACGCGTCTTGCAACAAATCGTCTGGTAGGCCTAACGAAGGCAGAAGTTTGATTTGAAGTGCGTATCAGACGGGCCGTACAGTTGGATTTGCCTGGAGAGAGTCTGTGATTGGCAGGGTATGATATTTGTGCGCTGCCGTGGCGCGCGGATTTCCCCCCGAGGTGCGCTGGCAGAGGAGGAGGTCTCTCTCCTGTGACCCCGTTTCCTGCTATTCTGGGGCTGGTGGGGGAGGTGGCGTTCCCATCAGTCTAGAACAGTCTCTAGCAGAAGGAGACGTATCCTTGACCAAAACAGAACCACCTCCGTGGTAATTGCTGTCTCTACACAGGTAGCACATGCAGTCTAGATTTTCCTTTTTTTAAAGAAAACATTCATTATGTTTTCAAATTCACGGTTGAAAAAAAGCTTGCGCTGCAAAATGCACCAGGCTGTCTACGGCGTTTTACTGTGATTGATGCAATTGGTTTGTGCATACTGAGATATGGGCTACAACAACATTGATACAGCAATACAGTACCAGTTATTCTTATGATCAAGCATCGCTCAAAAAAAGCAGATGTATTGTCAAAAATCATTTTCCACTGTATTTAGATTTATAGTTAAAAGATGAAGTCGAATGGAAAACATGACCATTTTTAACTGAGCATAAAAAATCTAATGTATGATTGCTTTAGCAAAGTGGCATAAAATATCTAGTTTGAGCGACTTTTCTAGGCCACAGAATCAGTTTTGTTTTGTAGCCCTATAATGGGAAGGGCACTGCTTATCCTCATGCATGCAGTGGCTCGGGTTGGTGTCAGTGGGCCCTGCATGGAATGGCCCGGCCCGTGTGCTTCGTTAGGGTGCTGCTGATGGGAACTGTCGTCCGGTGGCATCGGTCCACGAATGGGTCATCTGAGTCTGGCGCGGGGCGGAGTGGGGCGTGCTGCCAGGCTCCTGTCAGGCCTGCACGCCCCAACACAGACCAGCCTGGGGCACTGCGTCACTCTCAACGCTCCGCGAGCTGTGGACCAGATCAGGAGATAGCACTGAAGACATGCCACCCCACCCCCATTACATTTAGAAAAAACATAGTGCATTCTCTATTTTGGGATATTTGGGATATTGTACAAGGGTTTTTCCCCCTTAATTTAGATTTTAAACATTTGTTGTGATTGTTGCTATATGTGAGATCAGGGTTAAAGGGGTATACTGTATGTGTGATGCACGGAGAGACATTTGTTTCTTTTTCTTTAAGTTAAAAAGAAAGCAGGATTGTTGCTTTTTCACTTGGACTGATGGGTAATTGGTGCCTCGTGGGCTGTTTTTTTTTTTTTTGGGTGGGGAGGGGAGGAGGGCTGGATGGGGTCGAGGGTGGGAGGCACAACCCGAGGAGGAGAGGAACAGACTGCCCTCGGAACACCAGCCAGAAGGTTCCAGACCAGAACATTTTATTTTTCTCTGTCTAAATGAGACCGAAACAACATGAAGGCACGCACACGTGAAAACAATCACCCGAGTTTCCCCGCTTCACTCTTATTGATTCACTTATTCCCTACAGAAGAGTTGTGCTCTCATAACACCTGGGTTTGACACCAACTGGTGTGAGGTCAGGATATGTCACTGCAATCCATGCCTGCTGAAAGAGCTTTCAATATGACTCACCGTCCAGCTCTGCATCTCCTGCCAGTAGGTCACCACAATGTCCAGACAACAAGATAGACAAGGAGTTTGGCATTATGGCTTGCTTTCATTTATTTTATAAGAAACTACATACTGTATTAATTTGACAGTCAAGTTGAAGTAGTATGCATGTGGTGTTATTGCTCAACTGAATAACCAAGAAATACATGTCATTTATGTTTGGCTGGTAAAATCCCATTGCTGACCAAGTGAAATTTTGCACATCTTTTCAATCAAAATGCAGCTAATTTCTTAGTCCAGTGTATATCTTTTCAATCAAAATGCAGCTAATTTCTTAGTCCAGTGTATATCTTTTCAATCAAAATGCAGCTAATTTCTTAGTCCAGTGTATATCTTTTCAATCAAAATGCAGCTAATTTCTTAGTCCAGTGTATATCTTTTCAATCAAAATGCAGCTAATTTCTTAGTCCAGTGTAAATTATATTAATTTATAATTAAAATATCACCTGGCTCATTCACTATACTGGAGTCTCTTGGAGTTGTTCAAGGTGAAAGTGAGCATATAACCTGGAATAGTAAGTCAAATTTCTTCGTTAATTCCTTGTGAGCTGAGAGAAAACTCGGGCACACGCCTCGTTTCATGTGATGACAAAGTGTTTGGAACTTGCGTTTCAGTTAAATTATCACAGTTTTTCTGGGAGCTATTCACTATGAGCCAGTAATTAATATGTGAGACTTGGGACTATAATCATTGAGGTCCTTTTTCCATAATTTGGAGCTTTAATAGTCTTGTACACTTTCACAAGCTATACGGTCTGAAATGAACACTATCACCTTGATAGTCACCGATGCTACAGACAAATATTGTATGAGGACAGAATAATATGTATTGCTTGCTTAAATTCTTCACTGAGAATGACAACCAAAGCACCACAATGACTACACTGAATGCACCCCATTTGTTTTTTCTTCTGCCAGGAGGGACAGATGATTACAGAAGTAACTTCATAAGCATGTGCAGAGAAACTAGTAATGTTTTAGGGATTTCCCAGTGATTTCCCAATTTTGAATTTATGGTACAATTTATACATATTTCCATTATTTGTTGTTGCTTGAAGCTGGGGTTTCAGGTCATTTTTTTTAAGCGTCAACTCCAAGATTTTTTACGATTTGTGCTGGAGGTGACAAGCTCTGGAGTCAGTCTCACCTGCAGAAATATAGCTTTGTGTCAGCTCCTATCTCTAACACTGCTGCCGTTAACATTGCCTGCATTCCATTCTAAATTGTTATTACTTGAGCAGTATGTAACAGAGAACAATATAGAAGAACAATATATAGAAGAAGATTTTTATTTAACTACTAAGACTGACCCTCCCCACCTATACCTTCCCTTACTTCTTATGTATTTGGATGAGAGATTTTCCTTCCTCCATTTCCACGACGCATTAAGGGCTAGTTCATGTTGTGAATGTTGTCCTTTATAATTTCAAAGTCACTTGCACAGATGAAGCAAGTCCGTTCCCCGGAATACGAGTCAGGTCTAGTGTGTAGGAGTATGGTCTGAAACTCTTCCTATTTGTCATTGGAAATGAGTCATTTGGGACAGATGTATGCAGGTACAGGAGGCCACTGGCCCGCCGGGGTGTTTGGAGCTCACAGGAAGGCAGTGTGTGGGAGTTGGGGGGATTCCTGGCCCCCAGTGCCACGTTGCTCCTGGTGCGTCTGTGTCAGCCCGAAAGGCCACAGGCAGGCCGAATCCTCCTTGAATGCTAAGTGTTGTCCCCTGTTGAAAGATCCCAGAAACCTCTCTACCTTTCAAGGCTCCTGGGTCACTCGTTTGTCATCATGACCTCTGACCTGTGCAGGCCAGCGGGCCGGCAGGAATGTCAGGGATGTTTACCTTGGGTGAGACTGATGGTGTCCAGGTGGCTTTTTTTCAGTAGTCTGCAGTTATGCAGCCAGGGGTTCTGCCACTAACCCTTAGAGACCTCTGCGAGTAATGTTCCAGTAGAAAAAGACAAAACCAAATATTTCTGTACAGACAATTGCAGCTACAAGGGACATATGTGCAGAGACAATCTCTGTGAAATATTCAATATTCTCCCTCCTTTCTATCAAAAACTTACAAAAAAGAAAGGAGGTGACAATTCAATGCTGCGACACGTGAAATGCCAGAAGGAGCTTGCATGTTACACGTCATTCAATCTCCACAGACTTCAACATTTTTACAGCTTTTAAATGCCTTATTGCAGTTCTGTAAGGTATTTATTGCTCTTAGTCAGCGCCCCTCTGGCTCCCCACTACGGTGAGCGACAGGGCTCTGGTACTGACCTGGGATGGGCCGCTGTTGTCTTTCCCCTAACGTGAAATTCACCTTTAGCCGGCTGCAGTACGCGCCGGGGTATCGAAAACACTTCAAGCTATAACAATGCCATCTATCACTGGATATCCATGATGGCTTTCTGTAGTGCTCTTCAGCTGTAACTTGTGTAAAGTTTTCCATTTCCCTCCCCTCCTGCGCGCCATCTAAAGAGGCCATTAAACACTGTTGTAATGCAAACAGTAATTCTAAAGAGACCAAACAGGTGTCAGATATAAAGGGATGTGCTTTCTAATGTACCCATTACATGATGCAAGGGCAGATTATTATAAAAGCATCTCTCCGTCTAATGTGGACATGTCTGATCAATACCAGACTACCAGGACGGAGCGACGGGGAAGGGGGAGCGGCTTTATTAATCTCTCTCCTCCGCGTTCTCCTGTGACCCGATCGTCGCGCAGTCATCGCAGCGAGGAAAGGCCTGGCTTGTTAAGAATGTGCGGGCAATTATGTACGGCTTCCTGGGAAGACAGAAAAAAGATTAAGAGTCTGCTTCTACCGAGCGCTGCAAAAAATAAAATGTTCAGAAAACGCTGAGATGTATTTATTCAGCCGCAGCGGGACGCGTTCAAGTATCGCGCCGCCGACGTTATAACCGTAAATGTTGCGGCATCACTCTGCGATGGCCCGTGACACGCTAAGAGTAAAGTTTTCGCTTAAATTTGTATTTCTAAAAGTTTCCACGGACAGCAGTTTCTGGAGTGATTCCGCGTGAGGTCTGCCAAGTAGCGATTATTAAATGCAACAAAGGTTTATGATGAAGTCAAGTGTCTGAAGGAAGCCTTCGTTATTTTCTGACTAATGCACTTTCCTGCAGATATCTCTTGCATGGCACACATAAAGATCTCGACACATTCCATTAAAATACATGAAATTGACGTCCAGGTGGTGTTCATAACAGTTCCACAATTACTCCAGGCACTGTCCATACTTGTCAGTCATGAATATTCTATTCCAGAATCTAATGACACTAAAAAATAGAGTGACAGAGGATGTTTTAGTGAAGCTTATATTGGCAATGCAGATTAGAAATTAGAGAACGGACAATATAAATCTAGCCATTTTTAGCTGGAATTTAGGTTTTAAACTACCATCAAATAATTTTAACTGTAATTCATTTCAATCGAGAGATCCCGATTCATCCTTTTGGAATTATTTATATTTTGTCTACTTTTTTGTAATTTGTGTTTTCTTTTACAATGCCATTTATTACCCCTTTTTGTCTTCATTCTAATTAGTGTTCTAAGCAAATATTTGTTCATAATTAATGGATGTTATTTATAGCCAAAATAGCATATGTAATATATGACAAGTGCCCATGAGGCCCTCTTTTGAAAGTATATTTATAAACTTACCATTCACAGCCTCAATTGAATTATCAAATGTATGTATGAATTACTTCAATAAAACCCCCACTTGTAATGTTAAAGCCTTTTTGTTTTTATCAATTTAGTGTCTGTTGCTTATTCTTTCTAATATAAATAGGAAATTAAATCATTATGCCATCAGCACACTTTGTAGCTACACTCTAATGGTAAACAAATGTCTCCAATATTTCTACAGGCCTGGATTCATCTTAGCATGGCTGTGGTTTTGTTACATTTACATGTTGAGCTCAAATAGATATGTTTTTTGAATTTCTAGTTAATTCAGACACACCTCCCACAAACAAGCAGTAGAGCAAAAAGGTATTCACTTTTTTATTTTAATAGTTTACTGTGGAAAGTCAGTTGCATTTGAAAGTGTTGAATATTTTCTTCATATACACCGTCCCCATAGCTTGTATGGACTGCTAATTATGTTTGCAACTCATAAATGTTAACCTGCTTCTTTGGATATTCTGAAGGTGTATAATTTTTTTTAACGATTCTCAATGTTGAAACAGCTCTGTGACTTGAACACATTGAGCTCTGGTTTACTGTAATTTTCTGTGTCTATAATAAGACGCTCTTCAATATGCCCGTAAAGTTAATTTAATGGTTGATATAATTGTTCTGTTCTAAGGCTCCTTTAGTAGCTAGTTAGCAGAATTTTGTGGGAGGTGCTGATTAAAGAAGCTATTCTATATATGATCTGCAGACACACAGTGCAGTTGAATGGTGTATATTGATTCCACAAATTGCCTAACATTAAACTGTTGATTTACTCAAATGAGCCTATTTAAGTCTTACAGAACAAACATATTATTGAACTACTCTCCTAAGCAAGCTACGTGTGATTTCCCTGCTGCCAGCTTAGCTAATTAGAATGAGCAGGAATTCAAGTATGGCAACAAAAATCAATAACCAAGATAAACACTCATCACAAGTGTGGGCAAAATGATGAGCAACTGTATTATAACTATAGCATAATTCTAATTACTCTGTCACGGCGTATCAGCTGGTATGTAGGGGGATAGAGAAGGACAGGTGACCCCTGAAGCTGCTGGGAGGAATCCGGGGTCAGGTTTGCTTGCATAAATCAAACAAAAAAATGTGAATTCACCATTTTGGATGGTTTTGAGCCAACACCGCACAAGACACACAGGTTTGAAAGTGGCCATTGAAAACACAGCGAAACCAACGTAATCCAGCCTTTTCTGTGTCATTAGACACACTCCAATCTCTGATCATGTTTTTCTCTGGCTAAACAGCTTTGACTCCCAACAATTTATGCTGCTGTTTAGGTGATTCTGAAGAAGACACAGGCTCTTTTTTACCGTTTCTTCTCATGCAATTTGATTCAAAGTGACCTTCTAAAATTGCCCCCCATTGAATAATGGACTGAAATTGCAGGTAACTCCAACCATTTTGAGGGAAGTCTGGTGCCTAGCGGAGTCCCTCGAGTCAGCTAGCAAGAGTGGGCAGTAATGGGTCCCCTTTTGGCCTTTTTTATTGTCAGTTAAAGTCAGACACATGGCTGTCTTTAAAAAGTAAAAAGCAGCACTAATGCCAGCTGGCCGTGTCTGGGCAGGTCTTCGCTGCGCCTCTGCTAGCACATCTATGTTCCACTAATGGAGGCTGGACTTCTTCCACCATGGCAAATGTTTAGTCAGACTAGAGAGAGATGTTGCCCAGCAGGTTGACATTGTATTGACTTCTCTATAAACAGTCGCTTTCGAGAGAGGAGAAACGCATGCAAAAAGTCTCAAACTCTGATGTACCTGAGTGCAAAGTGCATCAGCTTAACAAAAAAAAAAGAGTTTCTTCAACACTCTGTTTCCATGTAAACGTATTCATTTCCACATGTATATTTGTGCTAGGGACAGCTTTATGCATGTTAAAACCAAGGGACTTTACATTAAATGTCTATAATGGTCATATAGAATGTTGCCATACACATTAATGAAAGGTGTCCCAGTTTTAATGTAATTAAGGAAGTGTGGCATGTGCCAGTTCTTAGTTCATTTGGCACAGTGCAAGTTTTCACCCCACTGGTAAAATGTATTACATATCTGAGTGTAAGATGGCAATGGCAGGTTTGAAAAGGCCAAATAAAATAAGACAATATCTCTTATGGCCCAAAGAGGCCAGAGTGGCTCAGTATATTTTCCCCTGTTTTTCTCTTTGATCTCAACTTATATGATGTTGCTGACCTCAAAACTATGAGAGATGGAATCATATTTATATAACATTGGAGTGCCTACTAATACTGCACTTCAGGAAATCAAATGGCAACATTTAAGCATTTTGCAGGACACCCCCTCATACACTAGTCATGCAGTGATGCATTGTGGTTAGCTAGCTCCTCAAATACTGCCCTAAGGCAAGGAAAAGACTGGTGGCATTGAGTAATACATGTAGAAAAAACAGCAATTTCACAATTAACAGTATCATCTAAATCCTGTCCGATCCTTCAGGTTACTTTTCTATGCATCCCCTAGGTATAGGATTTGAGAAGCTTTTAAATGGAATTTGGCTTCTTTCCTTGATAGAAGTTCTACTTGTCTTGCCAAACATGGTTGACTGGATGTTATCCAAGTATGGTGTGATATATGGAATAAAAAATAAGATTTTTGATGTCCTGTATTTGTATCTGTATTTTTTTATGGAATATCAAAATGGTTTATTTATTTGTGTTCACAATTCATGGCTGCCGGTAATTCTGGAATGCCGCTATCCACCATTTTTAATGATTTCTTTGTTTATTTACAAACAGTAGTGGTGTTGTGGCCAATACAATGTGGTCACTTGCTGCATGAGAATGCTCTATGGTGAGTTTTTCACCTCCTAATAACTGAACTCCTAGACCTAGACAAAACATGCCTGTTAAAACTTGCATTGTAATTTGTGGATTAACAGCCGCTCCTAAAGGGTTACATCAGAATTAAAGTGTTTTGTTCTAGCAGCAGATGCACCTTCTTTTTTTTGGAAGTGACTTTAAAGAACTGTTCCCATTAGCCATGGATTTGAATGCCTCCCACTAAGAACCATAACCTGCCTTTTCACCCTTTCAGTTCCACAGAGCCCAGGTTACGAAAGAGAGTTTGGAAAACCTCACTCAGCTTTAGGAGAAGTTGGACTGCGCTCTGTGGCCCTTTGCATGCTGTCTTTGTGGATTAGGCAGATGCTATGACATATATGCGATTTCGCTATCCCACCTTAGAGCTCAGTGTTCTCAGAGCTCAGACCAAATGGAATTTCATATAAAAGGTGTTTTTTTTTCTGCAAAGTTGGCAGTTTTTTTTTCTCTCTCTTGTCAAAAGCAGAGTACATGAGGATACAAATACTACTAATGCAGTGCGCGTACTGTTTTTAAATCAATTTTTTTTTTTTTTTAAAGATCATAAAAAAAGCATTTCACTGGAGACCATCGTGATCATGAGTAAAAGGGGTTTTGCCCTTGTGTTGTGAGAGCTGTTATCACTTAGTGTGTTGGTCTGCATGGAAGTGGTATCACATTGTCATTGAGTCTGGAGGCTGCATCGCCTAACTCTTGAAATTGTAATGGTTAAGTAAGGAAATTGAAACAGAAAAGTTGTAGTTCAGCTATTTGTACCAAGTACACACATGGCTTTAAAAGATAGGCTCCTGTTCGTAAAAAAAAGAAGCTCAGACACTGACACATTCCTGCCGGCACAAGGTATAACATGTTATTGGGGCTGTTCACAGAAGTGGTGAGAAAAACAGTGACACACACACATGTGCACACACGCGCGCACACACACACACACACATCCACAGCTCAGCACTGGAGCGAGCTTCAAGTGGTGCTGCATTGATTTAATGCTTTGCTGAGGCTGCTGGAGAAGAGAGAGGTAGAATCTCTCCAGACTGCATTAGGAGCGCCTCAAGCCTTTGTGATTCCTTTTGATCAGATCTCTGTGAAAGATGAGTGTCATGCCCTCTTCAAGCCAGCTGTGAGGGGACTGCCCTGTGACTGGGGGGGTGGGGGAGTGGGGTGGGGGGTGGGGGGGGGGTTGTGCTCAGACGCACCAGGCTGGGGCTTGCAGGGGAGAGGCAGCTCCTGAGGTGAGGAGCAGCTCTGGAGAGTCCGCCGAGTGGGAGGATCTCATTCCACTCCCCTGTGCCCAGTTTCAACACACCACACATCTTGAGTAGTTTAGATCCAGACCACAGCAAACAAAAGAGGAAAGAGAAGGGGGGAAAAAAGGTGTGTGGAAGAGGAGAGCGTGTGTTTGTATATGTGAGGTTGAGCTTGTAGAGGAGTGTGCGTGTGCGTGCGTGCGTGTGTGTGTGTGTGCGTGTGTGCGTCTGTGTGTGCGTCTGTGTGTGTGTGTGTGTGTGTGTGTGTGTGTGCGTGCCTGCATGTGTGAAAGAGCGAGCAAGCGTGTGTGACAGACTGTGAGAGAGCCGGCGTGTAATGGCTCCTCTGCCATAATACTTGTACAGACAGGAGAGTTGGGAGCAGTTCTTTTGTAGGACTCGAAGGGAATGGCAAACTGCATGGTTACCCTGGAAACACCCATTTAAAGAGAATGGCTGAGGTAAGAGAAGCATGTTGTGTACATGTTACTTTTCTTTCTTTTTGACACCACCTTCTAAGTCAGTTTCATGCTGTGAAACTGATTGTATTAAAAGAAAAGGAAGAGGTTTTTCGATGTTAACGCACTCTCATTTGAGGAAATGCCCGGGGTTTGAGGGAATCCTTTAGCCACACATGTGGCATGAAGCATTGTGTGTATCTCAACTTCAGCATGCTTTGGGAACACAAAGTCGATGATAACGGTAGCAGACGTAGAAGAATTTACTGAAGTACTTTTTCGCTAGGCACAGGTTGGCTTCAGCTTTAGGTGTTACTCTTGTATACGAAATGTTATTGTCCGTACAAGCCACAAGGGGCTGGATTTCGAGGCAACTCCCATAAAACAAAGCTAAAACTTTCATAGGAGGAAGATATGCATTTCGCTCATACTGACACAATCTTTCCTTGCTGACGCCCTCGCCAGCCCCCTCCCTTTTTGCAAGAACTCATCTTTGTTTCACATTGAAGTGTGACTGGCAGACTTCAGAGATTTTATTTAGTGTTTCTTTGTAGGGCTTCATTAATACAGCGCTTTTCATCAGGGTTTCTGTACAGCCCTACAGTGCACCAGAGCTCCTGTGCGCATTCTCGCTTTTAGCTCCTTTACAGCTGGCAACCATCCCACGACTATTGGAATGTAATTCAAGACCAGGGCAATGTTTTGTCGCAGCCTTAATGCAACAATTAGTAGCGCTGTCTGTGTCCTTGTTAATATCAGCAGCAGTGGTCTCGCTTTCACTTGCTCTTGCTCGCTCGCTCGCTCGCTCTCTCTCTCTCTCTCTCTCTCTCTCGTCTCTCTGTTAATGCAGGTTTGTGCAAAATGGACTTCTTGTACTGTACATAGTATAGGATGGTGACAAACTAGTGAATTCAGGAGAAAAACAACAGAGGTGATATGAAATGCTTTTTCAGTAGGAGGGAATTTACATAGAGATGTTCTCTGAAACCTTTCCATACAACTATATCTTTCTCATTACAATATCATTATATTTTCAGTATACATTTAGTGGCTCTTTGAAATAATATGTGAGTTATGTTTTGAATGCAATATACCTCTTTTGGGTAATATTAATAGAAATTTTTTTCCAGCTCATTTTCTGGTCAATTTTCTGCCCAATCAGTCTGTTCTCTTTGCGTTGCAAGCAATTTAGTACAGCGACAACAATGACTGTGATTGATTCATAATGAAATTTGCACATTTTTCCCCCAGTGTGATGCATTCAGAACTGTTTGGCAAAAAGTGAAATTTAAGTTAATGACAGGAAGTGGAATAAGGAACAAGGGAAAACGCACACCTGCCTTCTCTCGAGGTCTGTGAATTGACTGAAGGGGTATGTGTGTGCATACATATATACACACACACACACGCACACACACACATGCAGCTACCAAGGTTAGCCAGATTACTGTTATTTATTTTTTTTTCTTCTTGCTCTGGTGAACTATCACTGGCTAGCCCCCTGGACCGCGTAGGCTGATTGTTCGGTGTGTGTGTGTGTATGTGTGTATGTGTGTGTGTATGTGTGTATGTGTGTGCGCGCGCGCGCTAGCTCAGAGTTATGCCGTGCAGGCCCCGGGGCGTGTTGGGCTGCTTTGTGCCTCTGCAGCCTACGAGTGGAGTGAGCTTCATTAGTTTCATCATGGTCCATCAGCGCGGGGCTGGTGCTCCAGGCCCCTTCCAGCCAGTCTCTGAGCATGATCCACTCCGCACTGCACTGGATAAGCTGGCGAGGATTTGTCAGCCAGATGTGACAAGATTGTCAAGAGGCAAGCAAAGAGGGGAGATCTGATATTAATCAGCACATAGCTTGGAGCCAAACTTTCTCAGAGGCAGTGTACTAACATGTTCTTTTCATTTACTGCTTTTCTTTGTGGTCTCAACGCTGCCACTGTCTCATGTTCAGACGGTTAGAGGTAGAATCCAGTAAAAACCTTTTTTTCTTGTCCAGTTGGAAGTCTATTATGGAGATTCAGGTAAAGCTGTCATTTTTTTTTTCATTTCATAGTTTGTGTTTGTAGGAGAAAGATTGTGTATTTGTTGTATTTGGTACTGGGTTGTGTTACAACTTAACTTTTGGTTTCTTTGGTACCCTAAAAAGCATGAAGCAAAAGCCACCCTGTTAGCGCTAGTAAGGGCTTCTGTACAGTAAGTCCAGATTTAGTTTTTTAGTCCAGATTTTGTGCACTTTCTGTGCTCATTTTGATACATTTTATAGTTTACACGTTGTTTTCCATGTAGTGCTGGAGTAAATGCATTTGTATGGTGTATTTTTATTTCTGTGAAGTACTGATTGTGCTAAACATGAAATAGCTAGAAATTTGATCACTGTAAAATGTGTATTTCTATTGGGTTAAAAAACAACAACATCCAGTAAAAATACCTACATAAAGTATTTGCTGTAGAGCTGTTTGCTATACCTTCTCATACCAGGCTTTACGTGCTATCCTCAGTGAGGGAACTTTCTAGTTCTACATGAGTAGCTTCTGTACTGTACAAATCTCATTACACCACTAGCACTCGAGGAAAATCTTGTTGTCCCAACTTGGGGGATGTGAGGGTGTGGGGAAGTGGGGGGGTGCAGTGGAGGGGCATTGTTTTTTTTTTAAATTAATATTTGTCTGTTGTGGAAAAATGTATAGTTACTGACTTTTCAATGAGAATAGATTCCAAAAGTACACATCAGATTATTTTTGTGGTTGTTCTGTACTAACCAAAAACAAAACAAAAAAAAAATGACACATGAACATATTTTTTCAAACGTGTAGTTTATACGAAACTCTGGGTGGCTGAATCTTTTAACATGTTTTAAATTCACTAAGCTTTCCATCACACCACTGGTTCTCATATTTACATTTGTCATCAATTAGTCTTTTCCTGTCAAGCATGTGTGTAAGGGCGTGATTTATTTATGCATCTGTGGCTTCTGTCTATGTGTCTCGCTGTAATGCGAATACATTTATAAGCATGAGAAAGTACTTTGCACCAGGAAATTTATAATCCGTAATCCATAAATCTTCGTCAATGGTGGAGGGTGTTGATATTTTTTCCACATTGAATGGAGCCTCTTCTCCTGCACCAGGGATCATTACCAGGACATGGCATTTAATTAGAATAATATGTGTGAGAAGTTCCACAGGGTCTGACTGTTTTTCAGGCTGTGGTGCTCTTTTCTGATAATTGAAGAATGAACACGGAAACAGTTGTCGCTGTTGCCGATTTCACACGAGTGCCCCACGCTGAACTCCTCCGCGGTTCATCCACAATGCATTGCCGAAGCCCCTGTAATGACTGCAGCGCCGCACTTTATTAACAACAGTTGCCGCCAGTTAGCTACACTGACGGTCGCCAAGATTGACTGCTCGTCTTAAACTGCAGTCGATTGGATGAGGATGTATCTGATTTGTTTCGGAGTGACTTCTGCCATATATCCGGAGAGGATTTATGGCATCTCATCTTGCGACTGCTTTTAGGATTCATTCATCCATTCCAAGTTTCCAGAGAGATATTCGTGCTTTGGGGGCCTTTTGTGGCGAGATTACATTTTGACTTTGGTTTATCCGTGCTGGATCAATCAGCCATTGTTGATCCACAGAACATATCAGTCACTTCTTCAGTCTATAGAGTATCTTTACTCTAGTCTATTCTAATTTGACTTCCCTTGGTATTAGCATCCTTCTCAAGAGTGGGACCTTTTTACGCCAAGCTGTACTAGGCTTTTCTTAATTGATTTGCTTTACAGCAAATTATTTTAACAAGCCCGCTCAATATTCTCTCCGTGTCAATTAGCAGCTGTTCGCCCATGTACTGCGCATGGTCCGCAAATGCTGTTGAGTCTATAAACTGGGATAGAGATTGTGTACATACGGGTGGATTTATTTTCAAGAGCTCGGAGTGTACATTTTTCTTTACCCCTTCAGGATGTTATGGCTTTGACTCTAAAGTGACACGAGACAGGGTGCCAGAATCCTACAACATTAAATAATTCTCACATTCATGACAATTTGTCACACTTGGCAGACTTGAGTTCAAACAGAGCTCTTAGACAGGAAGCACATGGATAGTGAAATACTCTTTTGTTCCTTGTGCGAAGTCACAGTGCCTGTAGAAGCTGAAGTGACCTTGTTTTTTAGTTTGTATATATTGTGTTACTTTTTATATCTGTTCACTACGAGTTACAAATGAAGGGAATCACGTTTTAATTGACTGAGACATTGTGTTGTGAAGGTGATGGAAAATGAACAAGATGTGTTAACAGCCATACGTGTGACCGCCATTCTTGCTCCTTCAAGGTGCGGTCCTTGTGTGCTCTTGTTGAGCATTACCGCTTTCTCCTGTCCTGTGTTTTCCCCTCTGTGGGTGTTAGCTGTGTGAGCCAGCATTTGAGCCATATGTCTGGTGGATGGCTTACACCAGAAATCCTCCCGCCTACAGACGCATGTTATCACTTAGGTCTGGTCTCCGTGGTATGCTGTGACTTTCTCAGACTCCCCTGGCTTGCTTGTTCGGACTGTGTTAGCCAGCCCTCCTGGAGAACCTGGCTTCATTTTAACTACAGCCAAGGAGCATTTAATTGGAACAAATGACTGCAAACGGTGGTGAGAGTGCAGATTTACTGCATTGTAAGCACACATTAGACACACACAAACTACAATTACAGAGCAGTTACACTGAAGATACACTACATTTAGGCTGTCTTCCAACCACAAGGGAGCCAGTATGAAATCAATTCAATATAAGAAAGAGTAGAATTACAAAAGGTTTAAAGACCACTTTTTAACCTTTCCAGGTAATTGTGATTATATATTTTTCTCTGATTACTTGTGCACGTAATGGTCTACCTTTACTTTCTAACTCTGACATTTGTTGTTGACAGTTCTTGAGATTTTTGTTGTCCCCAGACTGACCCTAGTATGAGATTGAATGTCAGATGGACCAGTATCATTAATCATTAATTATCATGTTATCTGAAATATGTAATGCATGTTGGAATGCATTTGAAATCATATCCTTATGATTATAGAATTGAACACACTTAAAGCACGTCATTTTCAATGTTCCTTTTTTTGTTGTTGGTGAAACTGGCTTTCTCAGTTACCCAGATTTTTAAAATATATAGTCAAGGTTTTTTTTTTTTGTATTTGTATTAATTTATTTATCTGTTAATTAGTTCAGAGTTATTAAAGTTTAGAACTAGAGTATTTTTAAACGTTCTGATTATACCACCACGAGGAAAAATATTGAGGATTTTTCTTTTTAAAATGTTAAGACATTGCAGAGAGGGAAAAAAAAAAATCGTTAAGGAGCTGAGAGCAGATCTTCTTTGAGAGAACACCTCTGCACACATCTGCTTCACATTTCTCAGGCTGTGGAATACAATACCCAGGAGCTGAGTGACAGTATTAGCAGTGAAACAAAAAAAGAAAGATTACACAAGAAAAAAAAGAAAAAAAAACATTTTTCCATTGATATTTTTGTTCCCCACCACATTCTCAGTGATATGGGAGCTATGAGCTTTCCGGTGGAAGCTAACTAGCTGCAAAATGCATTACTTTATTTTTTCTCAAGACATTAAAATACCTGATGACAAAGCAACAACCGATTTTGTGTCACCCTCTTACTTTGAGAAAATCAAAAGCTGGACATATGGAGTCCATTAATTGCTGGTGCATCCTTGTTGTGAAAGCATATTGTTTTAAGATGGCGTGGTAGGCTGAACATTCATCATATAAATACCAACACTTAGTCATGATACGCTGATGGAATCCATTACATTAACGGTACTTGGTAGAATTCGTTTAAATGCTAATGGCTGCTCTGAACCTTACGTCGCTTGCTGGGGGAAAGTGTATTTGCAGTTGTCAGTCAGTCTTTCATTCACTCCCTCTCATCTATCAAAGGAGGACTGCAGCTAAGGGATGTGTAAGTGTCTTATGCACCTTCTGAGAGGATTTCAAGGGTGAGCTTCTGTCTCTGTCAGCATCAGAGATCTAGGCTATTGTTCAAATGGCAAATAGTTGTATCTTGTTTACCAAAGTTCTCAAAGAGGGATATGGGCCTCAGAGCATTTTATTTTAATAGCCATTTTTAAAAAACAGCATCATTTTGGCTCTTCTGAGTGTAAATTATTTTTGTATTCTACAATGGGCTAAGAGAATACAATTAATTTGAATACATTAAAATAAATAATGCTGCCTCATTAAATAAAACATACCTGTCACGGTGGGGGATTTCCCCACTTGATTTAAAAATGAAAGCCTCAGATCTTATATATTCAGTTGTATGTATTTTCCCCGTGCTTTGATTTTAATTTGACATTGCAGTGTGTACTCCTAACTTTTATTATAAAAACTAACTGGAGTGAACGTACAAAAAGAAAATGCAAGGGGTGCGCTGTGTTCATAAGGAGCTTTGAGTCCTTTGAAATGGCTTGTCAGATTGACTTCACAGGGGATGAAAGAACAAGATAAAAAAATGTTCCGGTTCAAGTTCATGTAATGAATAGCTAATTAAGAGAAATTGCAGCAGACGAGGAATGGTGGCATTTCCACCTCTCCGTTTCCACTGGAACTGATTGAGATGTATATTAAACGCAACAGCAAAGGAACAGTGTGTGTGTAATGGGATTATATTAATTGGACCATGCTCATTTTGTGTCTGATAATGATGGGATTTGGCTACTTTAAGACACAAGCCTCCTCACGTCACTTCTTTTAAATGAAAATCAGGTGCTTCGCCGGGGCAGGGCAGTCACCGTTAAAGTATTTCTGCTAATTAAACTCAAGCAGGAGTCATATTTGATTAAAAAGAGGGTCCTCTTCGCCATTGACTACATGTACTTGAAGGTTACTCAGAGCGTGTAAGAATTATAAATGCATGTTGAACATGTATTATTGATGACCTCGAACAGGGACAAAAAGAACTTTAAGGCTTAGCATGTATGATTAAAATAGAAGAGCGTCCATAATTATGAACTCATGGTTCTTTTTTTGCATGCCTGCAAAAAAGACAATAGTAAATCTGCTTATCTTAATCTATGTGCATTGAAAAAGTTAAATAAAAAACAATATTAACTGAGTTTTATTCTTTAAGTTATTTCGTCCGCACTATTATTTTCATGCTTTGAATTATTATAAAAGACTTGTTGTTATAAATATTACATGGCAACAAACAGTCACCACTTAAACCAGGCCAAAAAATTACGAAATTGTAAAATAATATTTTGTTGTATTGAAGAGAAGCAGAGCCAATGTTAAATGCAATGGACTTTGATTTTATGTCAAGAGCAAAAATGTTCTTAGACAGGCATATAATGTATATTCATGTAACTTTGTAGGATATGCTGTTTCAGATTGGTATATTCTGAGAAAAAACAACAACGTGACAAAATAAAAGATATCAAGCACTGGCATAGGAAACAACATGACAAAGCTATGCTACAACACAAAAGTTCAGTTTTTACTTTCTCAAATACCACAGAAATACAATGACTTATCAATGACCACATGTTTGCTGTATTCAAATATTATTTTTTGGTTTTTTAGCTTCATTGCAGCTGCTCACACGGAGATTTGGCATGCAAAAGAGTAGATAAAAACATTTTAAAATCTGCCTATAGATTCTATATGGCCACATTGTCTGTTACTGAGTTGTCCCCTTAGCCTTGTGCTGAAGAGCAGGTCTGTTGGGAAAGGATAGATATGATTCAGAACAACATACTGCCTAACACTTGTCTCACGGAAACACTGCCAGTACAGACATACAGTAACCTCTGTTCTGACATCAGTGGAACGTTCAGTACAGCTGAATGGAGCTCTCCACCTCTCTGTGGTCAGCGGGAAGATTGCCTGCGGCCCCAGAGCTGTTCCCTCGGAGACAACGAGGAGGGTGAGCCACACCTCGCAGCGCAACCCTGCCCTCTGGGGGAAGCTATATCGCCTCTGAGACGGCTCCTCTCATTCATGGAACACTGGCTCATGCGCTGCTGCATTTCGAGAAATCACTAGAGTAAATTAGAGGAAGGTTCTGGCATTCTCTGCTTGTTTGACTTTTAACATTTTTTATTTAATGAAAACCATGAATCCACACACCAGTATGAAATGGTATACGAGCCACTTCCTGGTGCTACAAACCCAATGGCGGGCCTTCCCTTGCCAGAGGCGGGGGCGGTTTGTCCACAGAGGAATCTGTGAGATCTGATGTGCTGCAAGAAGTTGGTGGGGGAGGATGAGGGGCATGTGGCCAAGCTGTGAGGCAGACACTCAGTCACACTTCCATCTCATGCCACTTAAGACTAGCCTCCATAGTGGACAGGAAGCACAAAACAGTAGCAGGCAAAATGACAAACACTGACTAAAGCGCTTGTCATGAAATTTAAGCCCCATTAGGTGTGGAGAGTGCCTCCCCGCACACCATAAAATTACAGTACTTCTGCTGGGTGAGTGGCTGGAGAATTGATGTCTTCAAACCGCACTGGTGTATAGCGGCCGGCGAGGCTAAGTCCCCATTGTTACAGTCAACGGGTGTGGCTGGAACTATCCTGCACGTGTCAGAGGTGATCTCTGTCCACCTGGAGCTCTTTGCTAAATGACATGTTCCGCACCTTAACAGTAAATACAAGACCCTCAGTTCCTTAAGCCTCTTAAAAATATATTCAATAAAATGGTGCGTCATTTACAGATTTGAGTAGTATTGACAACTTCCAGGTCTGGAACTATTTTGATTTGACTGAGCAACAGAAAAATGGGAAAGGTTCCATTTATTCACAAAGAAAACACTTACTTTTTCTCTTGCAAGATGGATAAGTCAATTGTCAATTAAACATTATGAATTCAAAGATCTTTACAATATACAATACCGTTGAAGTGTCTTTCAAAAACTCACTCAGCCCAGTTTAGCAAATTTTGAAAATATCAACATTTTTGTTTATTTTAAATTGCATGAAAATTTTTATTTTTATACTTAAATCCTTAAGAATAATAATTTTAAAGTAAAACTGCAAATATCTAACCATTTATCAGAAAAAGTATGCCCACCTTGAAAAATATGGTTTCATCAAAATGACTTGAGGTGAGGTTTGGAAAAACACTTCAATTGAACAACACATGTACTGTATATGTTTTCCCTTTATGCCAGCATACAGCATGCATGAAGGTTCACTGCTCTGACAGACAGCTTGCCATCCAAGTGATATCCTCAGAAATAACACAGGAGGTCTGTGCAGGTCTGAATAAATGCTGAACAGAGAGAAAGAGCAGAAAGGAGCACCATATTTCTCTTCTCCCCTCCGCACTGAAGGGGAGGATTGTTTTGGATTATGCTTTAGTCATTAACACGTCACCTTGGATTTCAGAACATTTGTGAATTTTTTTTTTTTTAAATTGCCTTTCACTACTAACATCAACATTGTGAATCTCGCGCTATGATCTGCCCGTAATGCTTCATGTGTAATTTCATATTTATCAACAACCACCGTGTCCCCACAGCTTAGTGCAGCTACAAATCAACGCTATTTTTTCCAATATTTCTGTCCTGAAGCCGGTGTGCTCACGGTTGCTCTCTCTCTCACCGACAGGCTATTTGCTGCACCTTGGTAAACTGCAACTGTGAGAGTTTCAAGCCAGGGAAGCTGAAGCGGCGGCAGTGTGAGAACTGCAGACACGGATGGGTCGCACATGGTAAGGGCCGCGGCTTCATGCGGGATCCACCCGAACCATCTTATAGCTACATGTAGACAAAAGAAAATGTGCCTTTTTTCAATTTGTGCTTTTTGGTGCACTTTGTCTGACAGCGCTGAGCAAGCTGAAAGTGCACCACATGTATCAGGGCAGCCAGGTGGAGATAGTCCACTCCAACGTGGTCTTCGACATCTGCAGCCTGATGTTGTACGGGACGCAGGCCATCCCGGTCCGGCTGAAGATCCTGCTGGACCGTCTCTTCAGCGTGCTTAAGCAGGAGGAGGTCGTCCAGATCCTGAATGCACTGGACTGGACTCTGCAGGACTACATCCGTGGATACGTGCTGCAGGTGTGTTCCCTATATGTAATTACATGGCCTTTCACTAAAAAAGTGATAACAGCAGGTTAAAGTGATGAGCGCTGGCAAGGATATCATTTTTGTGATTTGTATTTCAGAAACCATGGATTAATGTCTCTACCATTCTGTTCAAGACTATTTTTTCTGAGAGCCTCCACCATCCATTAAAAACTTAAATAATTAGCAAATATTGTTTTCTAAAGACGCCATAGCAAGCCATCGCTGTGAAACTAGCTATTAGTATAATATCAAATATTCAGGTCATTGCATTTAATATATATTAGCTCCTCTAATAGTGAATGTAAAATTGAAATTCTCAACAGGCTGTCAAATGAATGCTGTATGATGAAATATTTACTATGGTGACAGCGTGAAGTTGCAGCTTGACTTTCAAAGACTGGTAGTGCTCATGAGTAATTACAGCTGTGCGGAGAAGGACAGCTGCTGGATCGATGTGAAATCATCTCCCCTCTGATCTTCCTCACCCTCCCTTGCATGTAATTGCACTTGGAGTGGGAAAGTCCACATGATTTAAATGAGGAAAAATTAAGATAAAGATGAAACACTGTGATGCATTAATTAGATTTCCCCGTTTTCCAATGTCTATATACATGGAGTTATGTGTAGAATTCTTCATTTGAAAACGTCAGTGTGCTTAGGGCTGTGTAGCATCTCAATTCCCCTGGGTACAAATTTTTTCCATTCAAATTTATAATTCATTTTGAAAGCTGTGAACTGAATTCCATTTTATTTTTCAGGATGTTACTGGCAAGGTGCTGGACCGTTGGGCAATTATGACCTTTGAGGAAGAAATCGCTACGCTGCAGCAGTTTCTGCGTTTCGGGGAGACCAAGTCGATCGTTGAGCTCATGGCCATTCAGGATAAGGAAGGGCAGGCTGTCATCGTGCCCAGCACCAGGACCAACTCCGACATCCGGACCTTCATCGAGAGCAGTATCCAGCGCAGCCCGAGCCTGCCTACCAAGGTGGAGAAGCTGAGCACCAGCAATGTGCATCACTTTGAGAACTTGATCAACAACATGGCCTTTATGCTGCCCTTTCAGTTCTTGAGTTCAGTCCCAGCCCCCCTGCTTGGCTCCTCCTCCGGGTCATTCCTATTGGGACAGGAGCTGAGACGGGAGCAGCAGTGCAGGCCTGAAGACCCCGGCCCTGTCCCCGCCTCTGCCACTGAAGGCAGCCTCCTGGGCTCCAGCTCGGCATCCTTCACCTCGGACGTGGAAAAGGGCGACAATCCCTTAGACTCCGCCACGCCCAAAGTGGAGGCCGAGGACTTCCCTAACAGCGACAACTATTCAGATGCCCCCTCCACGCCCTGCACCCCCTCCATGAGCTCTGACATCATGCAGATGTCCCCCGAGAGCAAGATGAGATGCCTGGAGAAGAACGGCAGCGGGCTCAAGAAAGGCCGCGTGTTCTGCAGTGCCTGTGAGAAGACCTTCTATGACAAGGGCACCTTGAAGATCCACTACAATGCCGTGCACCTGAAGATCAAGCACAAGTGCACCATCGAGGGCTGCAACATGGTCTTCAGCTCCCTGCGCAGCCGCAACCGCCATAGCGCCAACCCCAACCCCCGCCTGCACATGCCCATGAACCGTAACAACCGCGACAAGGACCTGAGGGGCAGCCTGTCTGTGGACGAGGCCTCGGAGGAAGAGAAAAGGCCAGAGTTAGGTGCCGTCCCTGCTGAGAGCCGGCCGGTCCCCAGCTACATCATCAACAGTGCCGATTCCAAGCTGCAGAGCGGGTTCCCCAGCATCAGCCAGAGTGGGATCTTGTTCCCAAATTTGAAGACGGTTCAGCCTGTCCTGCCCTTCTATCGTAGCCTTGTCACTCCTGCCGAGCTTGCGAACACCCCCGGCGCTCTGCCCTCCCTACCCCTGATCTCCTCGTCCGTTCTGGCCAAGCCCGCTGCCACAGAGCCTTCCTTCGACCCGGTACCAAAGAAGAAATCCCGCAAGTCCAGCATGCCCATAAAAATCGAGAAAGAAGCAGTGGAGACCGTTGGGGACCTGGAGGATGAGAGCAGCGCGGACGAGGAGATGCCCCTGCTGGCGAGGGACAAGGACGAGTCCGACAGTGGCAGCTACGTTTGTGAGAAGCAGGCAGCAGGTGACAGGGAGGACTGCAGCATCATTCAGGGCGTGGACAGGGAGAACCCGTCCGTCGCCCTGCCGAGGCCCCTCGACTTCCGGCCGAACGCACCACTGTGCATCAGCAACGAGGAGGATGGGCCACACCACTCAGATGCTGGGCTGGGATACATGCTGGAAGGCAGCGTGATAACATGCGCGTCTCCCTTCGATGCCAGCCAGAAAGAGAATCATGGTCTTGCCAGCACAGCTCTTGGGCCAGAGGTGGAGAGCTGCGCTAACATGCAGTCCGGAAACAAAGCTTCCAGTGGTGACCACGCAGAGACTGACCACAGGGCCATGAATGGAGGACTGTTTAAAATATTAACAAACAGTAAGGAGGCCCCAGAGCTGTGTGCGGAGGACTATGAGGACGCCTTCCCGCAGATGGATCCCCAGGCGGTCTGCTCGGACAGGGAAGACATGCCCCGCCACTGTGAGATCTGCAGCAAAACCTTCAAAAACCCGTACAGTGTGAAAATGCATTACCGCAACGTTCACCTGAAAGAAATGCACATGTGCACTGTGGATGGTTGCCATGCCGCCTTCCCATCCAGGAGAAGCAGAGACAGGTGAGACACCAGCCGTGCCGCTGTCAACTGAACTGAAGCATGAGATTACACACTTAAAACATTTAAACCGCCACTCTTCTTACCCCTGCTAATCTTAAACCAAAAAAAGTGCATATGCCGACAACATTTATTTTTGTGTGTACGGTGTTTGATTTTTGTAACTCTCCCATTTTTGTAACCTTCAGGCACAGTGCAAATCTGAACCTACACCACAAGCTGTTGACCAAAGACCACTATGGAGCACCAAACACAATCTACCCCAGCTCTTCTCTGTGCAGAGACACAACTGCCGACTATCGCCAGGATTTTCCCTTAAAGGACTCTGTCGGGCAGACATCCGTGATATTCAAAGGAAACAACAGGATGGGTTTGGTCTTTCCCATGAGTAAGACTGCGCCAGGTGCGCTGGAGCCACTCGGGGAGACTGGCATGGAGGACGAGGCCGTGTTGGACCTTAGCACCACCTCCATCTCCAAGTCGGCGGGCAGTGTGCGCTCGTCCTGGGACTCTGACGGAGGCAGCGAGGAAGGCTTCCCCATGGAGGACAGCGATGAGAGCTGCGATGGATTAAGCCTGGCCCCCAAAGAGGGACTGCATCTCAGCCTGGCAGAGAGACCTAGCAGCTGCCCCACACAGCACATGCAGGGGGGCTCCCCAATCACCTGCCACGTCTGCCAGAAGGTGTACAGCAACAAGGGAACATTCAGGGCTCACTACAAAACCGTTCACCTCCGGTTGCTTCACAAATGCAAAGTCCCTGGGTGTGACACCACATTCTCGTCCGTCAGGAGCCGGAACAGACACAGCCAGAACCCCAACCTGCACAGAAACTTGACTGCAAGTACAGCACATGATCAGGACTAGCCTGAGTGCTTCTTTCAAATGGGTTGCAATTGACTTAATTTGTGCTAGCTACAGCTCAAATAAAAACTATACTGGTATAATCCCTTTCCTTGAGACATCGATGTGACAAGAAAGGGTGTTATTCTATTGTGGGTGCTTTTTCCCGGAATCGCCATGAAGTTAATATTTTTGGAGTACACTTTCATTTCTGTGGTGCAACATGATTGCTACAAAAAGCACATTACCCCAGAGGTTCAGTTCATGTTGAAAGGGGTCTTTATTGACAAATTTGTCTTTCAGGTATTTCTGGTTGTATTTTCATGTAATAAAGCAAACAACAACAACAATATTAAAAAAAAATCTAAATTAACTGAGTGAGCAACTTGAAGGTTTTGGTCCTTGAAACTACCAAACCTATTGGTTACATTTAAAACATTTGTAAAAAATGAAATTGAAACACAATTGCAAGTTGAAAGTGTACTTTTTTCCCTGGTAAATTTGGTTTACATCCAATTCGTCAGGAATAAATATTTCAAATATTAAGTAGTAATGACTATGTGTACAACATATTTACTGGGTCACTGGTGACTATTTCTGCATTTGGAAAAAAATAAGCTCTGAAAAAATACAGATAATTACACCTGGTAGTATATTTTCAAGTACCTCAAGCCTGTTCAGAACTGGTCTGATGAGGCCTTTTTTCTTGAATTTACAGTAATGTCTATCACAGTAAAGCAGCATTGCAATTATAGTTTTTCTCATTTTACATCACAAGGAAATGTCTACTTCATATGTGGCATCTTAGTTGTAGTCTCCACCTTTTTTTTATTTCTATGCACTTACAAGTATGTAACGATCAAGACATTTCTTGCCTTACAGTATGTTTCACATAGACCAGGTTTGGTTGCTATGGGACCCACAGTACCCATTATTACCCAGAATACTTGGTACAGTGTTATTTCATTGTGTCCTAATTGCATTTCAATCAGCGGTACTATGTGAACTGTTTAAAACGTTCTTGTTAATTAGTGTTGACCTGATCTGATGTCCACATTTTCTTGTGAACTAGAGTATTGTTTTGATGGAAGCGGCTGTGAAGTCTTAGGTTTGTGGCATTTTCAGACTATGATCCTAAAAAAAAGATCTTTGTTGTGTTGTGTACTTGCTAAATTATTGTTTGGTATTTTTTTGTATAGCTTTGTTTTTCTTCCATCTTATGTTGCTAAAACCTAAAGTTGACCAAAGATTTATCTCTAATGAGGTGATTAAAAATCCTTGTATATGGGGTAATCAGTATTAAACAGCAGTTTTAGATCATTTGAAATGTTTTCAAGCCGTCTGTAAGTTCATCAAGGCTAAACATAGTGCTTGAACTTGGGATCTGTTCAAAAAGCTATAAATTGTATGTTATTTAAAGAATTGTATATTTTTCCAGGTCTTTGTGTTAACAAATTTAAAGTTGTGATTTTTGTCAATTTTGTCAACTCTTTCAAGCCATGAAACGTAACCATGTAAATATGCTGCTTACTTGTCTTTTCATTGCAGACATTTGAACCAGATCAGGAGTGTCCAATCTTAACCCGAAAAGGGCCAATGTGGGTGTAGGTTTTGTTCCAGCCCAGCACTAAGACACCTGATTCAACTAATTAATCATGGTCTTCAATCAAGACCTTGATACGTAGAATCAGGTGTCTTAGTGCTGGGCTGGAACAAAACCTATACCCACATTGGCCCTTTTTGGATAAGATTGGATACCCCTGATATAGATGTACTGGTTTTGATCAATTGAGCAATTAAAGGCCATTGGTGTAAAGTTACCACACAACACTTAAAACAAGGTACTGTTTAAAAAAAAGAAAGAAAAAAAAAGAAGTCTTACACTGACAAAAAAACAATTAACGCTATGAACAGAGCCCAATGTCAAGATCTAGTCACAAAAGATCTGGTACTATAATGTTTATTTAATTGTATATTTTGTGAATAGAAACATTTCTACTCTGAAAGAAACCAAAAAACTTACACTGTATCAGGCTTGTTCTTTATATTGGATGTATCATCTATATGCATCTATGGTAATTAATTTACAGGATGGTAAAAACACATTTCTCTCTAAAACTAGTGTTCTATTATGCTTTACTTGTCTGTTTCTCAGTGTGCTTCTGTAACTTTGTTTTGTTATGCATATAATTAAAATTTGCTATATTATATTACCATTTCTTTGTCATGTTATGGGTTTTGTATAAAAAAAGCTAAAACAAACATTAATAAATGTCCATATTTTTTGATTTATTGTAATGGTATTCATTCTTGCTAAATAAAAAGCCATATTTGTTTGCATGCTTTTGTTAAGCTTGATAGTCATAACTCTTCTGTCTGTCACAAAAAAAATGTTTTCTACACAAAAATGTGTAAGGGAAAATGTTTTTATAAGGCAGATAACACAAAATAGCTGTAATTAAAGTGTTTAATAAAAACAATGTCTCTTGTAGCTGTGTATTCCTTCCTTGTAGACTTCTGCCTATTGCAGAACAAAATAAACATTAATTCCACACACACATAAATAAATATATTTTTTAACAAATCTCCTGCAGTGAGCTCATTAGTGTTTCCCATAAACAGTCAATAGCCTGTGGCAAAGAAGTCAACCTGGCTGACAATACTGTGGAAGGAGTGATGTCATGAAGAACCTGTCCTCAAGTCCCTTGGTGAGTTAGTCTTAGGGTTGAGCTAAGGTCATTACCTGTTGGCTCCAACAGCTGTCTTGCACACACGCAGGATTTAAGTAGGGAGCCAATAGACATATTTCAAATACATTTTACAAAGTCAGTCAGCATGGCGACAACATGTTCCAACATTTTCCCAAAAAAAAGAATCTAATGTTACCTGGCCTTCTTAGAGCAAGACAAGATTCAATAAATTGTGAACTAATATGCTGGACAAATTTATTCATGAAATCACTCCGGACAGTGTCATCTCACATCATCGTCTACATGTTTAGGGGGCAGAACTGAAGTTGAACCGGAAAAGGTAGGAATTCAACACTAAAATATGTTCAGCAGTTCATTGGTATGCAATATCCAAGAACATTGCAGCACCCTTTCCTACTTAAAAACACTACTGCCCAAAGCATTACATAACTCACCAGATATAGTCAACCCACAACTGTAATTTCCATTTGTAGGAAGCTATTCATCACCACTTATAATCTAAAATGGCAAATCCTAATGAGTAGACTGATCATTTTGCACTGGTGTGGAAATCTAGTACCACTCTAAAACCTACTGTTTGGTTGTTATAACAATAAGTGCTGTACATCATGAGTATTCCAACGTGGTGCTTGAGCATTTATTTCATGCAATGGCATCCAAACCGAGCTGTGTGTATAAATATTTTTTTAAGGCAATTGAGGAGTCTTGGCTACCTTTCCCTAAGATCCTGTGAGTCTCATTGCCAGGAGCCACTAATGGGGTTCCTCAATAAAGCTCCCCTTTACAATTACCGGCTCTGTCATGCTCCATACAATCTTTGTGAGGCACCAACATCAACCCATACGGTGGTGTTAAGTTCCGGAGATGTGCCAGGAGTAAGGAGAATGGATTGTCTACAGGGTCTTTGAAAAGCTGATAAATAGCAAGGGGGGTTTTACTGACTACACTTGAGACAGATGGGCTGCAGATGACTTCTTCCTCAAACTAGGCAAAAGGGTTGAGAGAGGAGTAAAAAAAAAAGATCCTAGGCACAGAATTTACATTACCCCGCACTCGTAGCACAACTTTCCCATCTGCCATTAGTTTGTATTATGAGGAACAAAGCAAATCACTCGTGCAATCAACAATATTTGTCTTACTTTGTAATATGCATTTTATTAGTATAGCTTTTTTTAAAATAACATCACCAATCATATGCAGTAGAAATCATAAGATATTTTAGACTAGAGGCACATTTTAGGTATCCTGACAATTTTTCTGAATATTTTCTAGTTTTCTAAATATTTTGACAGTGTAAAATAAATGGGAACTCAAATTTAAGTGTATGTCTGATAAAGTACGATTTCAATGTATCTCTGATCGAAAAACTTACCTTGGGCACCCCCTGTCTGACACAAAATGAAGGTGCTATCAAATCCATAAATTCTACTCCGCATAGATATAGCTCCATCTGGTGACTGCTTGTATATATACACAAGGAAAATGCACAAATAGGCCTACTGGCGCCATCCACAAGTAGAATCACCAGCTTGGCATGCAATAATATAGTATAGCCTATTATACTATATTCTAGTAAACCAACCATAATACATGATTTTCGTATATTATATTATTACAGGTCTTTGTACGTGATAATATGATAATGTCATTATGTTATTATAATGAAATGTGATCATTATTATTGCCAGAGTGAAATGGAGGGCAACTATAAATAAATAGCATAATATAGTAGTATATTATGATTATGATAAAATATCATAATGAAAGTAACATATACTGCAGTAACACATTGAAAAAGCCTTGCAATTAGATCCACCTTTGCAATTTGTTCCAGGCCAAAATAGAAGAGAAATTATAAACTTAAAAAGATTAAATGTGCAACATCCAGAGTGGACTGAAAGCAAATATCGTAACTTATCTGGAATGATATCTCTCATATTGTATCGTCATTACAGGGTTACTATTTACTTCCTTACTTGCTTATTTACTTACTAACTTACGCACGCACACACTCTTGTCCCTCTTATTCAAGGATACTTACAACATTGTTGCCTCAAAATACATGGTGACTAGTCATATAGTAACAGTTACAAATTATTGAAATGCAACATTGTTGTTTATTATTTATGAAAGTCATGGTCACCAACAGTTTTCTAGCGATAGGAACTCCTAAAACTTAATTCAAGTTCACAATGACTTTCAGACAATATAATACATTCAAATAAATCCTTATTCCTAATTATTTATATATCTATTCAAAGAAATTCACATATTTTAGAGAACTTAGTAATGTTTTTATTTGAATTATGTATGCATTTTTCCATGTATCATCCCTTAATACCTGATACCACAGGTTACTTCGCAAGGCCTGTGTGACTGATTACCATTTCCATATACAGGTTACCTGTACGGTTGCATAAATGCTACTGTAAAAGTTGTCATTGAGATTGTGTGTATTGGTAATTATGAAAAATAGCACACACCCCCCCTTTATCAGTCCGAGCATCTATAGCCTTATTGGCTATGAAAATAATCGACCCGGCAAAAGCTAATTTGCAACAATAGAAAACTAAACTATAGCTAAAATTAACTAATGTTTTAAGCATTCAAATGATTTTCCTCAAGACAAATATTAAACCTTTGGAAGACAAGATTCTTCAAAAACCACATCACCATTCACCTTCATTCGCATGACGCTTCCCTTAATATGAAAATGTTATTAATACGTCCTTCAGATACAAAAAAATAATAATATGCTTAAAGTTTAGTTATTAAATACGAAAGGAGAATGAATGTATAAAAAAGAAAGAAAAAAATGTAAAAATTAAATATTGAATGAAAGACCGTGAGCATGAAAAAGTCACAAGCTAAAGGTCCCTGACAGAAGAATATACCGAAAAGGATCCATATTTTCGGTGTTCGACAGCCGCTCTGCGTTTCAAATGAATCAGAAGAGAATAGGCGACCGCTTGAGTTTTCTCGTTCACATAGTGGCAAAACATCAAAACCTACGAAGATCACGTTTACGGCTTAGCACAACGGCTGGATTCTTGTTTTATTACGTATTCTATCTAATTTCAGCATTTTACAGTCTGTCCTAGTGTAAGAAAAGGGTATTTCCAGGCCTCTTCCTTTTTTATTTATTTATATCCATAAACGGAAACCTGCATTATTGCTTATCAAAACATTGGTTGGCGATCATTCCTCTTGTTTTAAAGACGGGTTACACGTAAATATATTCGTTAAATATCGAGTAAATTTCAATAATGGCTCGTCCCCGACCTCGGGAGTACAAAGCTGGAGATCTGGTTTTTGCAAAAATGAAGGGATACCCACACTGGCCAGCGAGGGTGAGTATGTGAGGCAACCGGGCTGGAGAGCAGGGAGGCGGGGTTGGCTGGGACAATACAGCCGGTGGTATAGAGGACGGGAGATGCTGTTGTTCTCTTCACCTCCTTTTCCTTTCTATCTTCATCTTTTCAGCAAAATCAATGCTTTATTGAAGACTGGCCTTCCGTGGGCATATATTAGTCTATGGAATGATATCTATGGTTAAAAAACGAGAATACACAGCAAAGTATTAAAAAGGTTAGTGAAAACGTTTGTCAGCATTTGTCTGGTGGAGTTACGCCAACGTTATTTATTTCATAACATTTCTCCATTTTCTCTACTATTTTTTTGATGGGGGCGTGGAAGATTTGTAATGTGACTCATTTTAGTTTATTGTGTTTAAAACATACCGTTTTCGAACTGGGAGAGGTACACTATGCTATTGAGAATCGTTATTGTGATAAATTATTGTGACAATACGCACAGTCTGAGAACTTGTGCAGTTTACCCTCGGGCGGACCACAAAATTACGCGTCTGTTTAAAAACCATTTCGACTGAATTAGAGTATCAGTTTGGTCAAAGGATATTGTGGTTTGTTTTACTAACTTGCCGTTAATGGGATGCAGTGTAATAGGCTACACACGTTCATCATAGTCTGCCGAAAACGAGATTGATACTGTTAAATTGTATTTTAGGTTGAGTAAATTACTTTCATGCCATGCAAGTAAATAAAGCTGCGATGACAAGTTCAAATTTAAGCCTTTGTGATTATTCTTAATGCAAACATTTATAAAGTTTGTACAGCATAATTACAATACTTTTAGCACAATAAAATATGCATCTGCTAAAAAGTTGATTTATAACACATACTCATCTGAGATTAGTCCAATTAGAAACAGAGGGAGTTGATTTTACCTGCATTCATTGCAAGTCTCCAAAATCCATCTTATCAGTGTTTCCTAACATCTACATTCATTTTGTGTAGGTGAACAGATCTGTCTACTAGAATGTTGGGTTAGTTCAGGAAGTGTCCCAAACGCTTACACTTAAATAAAACCTTATAAATCAGTTATCAATAGCAACTTTGATATGGGAATGCACATTAGCCAAATTTTTCTTGAACTTTAATTTGAAAACCATTGTATAAAAAAAGTTGTGTTTTCACCAACCTATTTAACGTTAGTTAACCAACATTATCAATCTGTGCATAAGAAGAAAGTGAGTATTGGTTTTCTTGAAACAATATTTATATTGCTCTTTATCGTATACCTGCATGATATGTAGCCCTCAAGAAAATAGTTCTTTAACAATTTCAAAAATGTCCCTGCATTCATTTCAGTGAAGTTCAGTCAAATTGTCTTAGTTTGTAAAGCCAATACTGCAAGTGTGACATTTTCTTTAATGCTGCAGAGCTGGTTAGGATGACCAAAACCCAAGGTCATGTGATTTAAGACAAGTTAAACCAAAAATGTGAAAAAAGAGCCCATTCAAGATTTTTAAATGATTAATAACAATTTGGGATGTCAGGCGTGCTTCCCAACAAGTTACAGGTTGGTGAGTCATACCCCATACTCATATAGCACTGAGAATTTTGTACTTCTCAGGGTTTCCTACAGAAATTATTGAGGTTACAAGACATAATTACCATATGCAATGGTACTTATGTATTATAATATTATTGTATCTATTAATATTTTTCCATATTTTTGTTATGAATTAGTGATAGTGATGATAAATAGCTATGGTTCCCTTGAACAAGGTACTTAACCTGAATTGCTGAAGTAAAGAATATATTCAGCAGTATAAATCAATTGTATGTAAAGAATGTCAACTGTGGAAGTTGCTCTGGATAAGAGTGTCTGCTAAATGCCTGAATGTATGTAATCATAAATGGTGAAGGGGTCTGCTGTGTCTCCTGATTGAAGTCCAGAATTGTATTTATATTAATTTATTGTATAGGAGGATCCTGGATTTCCATGCAGAAACACCTGGTAGAATTTACATCATAAGGCCTTCTTTGGAGCTCTTCAGTATCCCTGTTCAAGAAATCCACAGGGTTATGTAACCCTTTGAGGAGTTCTAGAACGCTCTATTCAGATTCCATAGAACATTGAATGACACTCTGCAAGTACTGCTGAATGGGTTACTTAATAACCACGGGATTCAAAAGGTGATGTCAAATTTTTCAGTGCATACTGTCAAGGGTATTCTTTTTCACAGTATATTTTGAAGGCAGCTGGTTGTGTATGGGTGATTATCATAAAGCCACATTTTCCATGGCTTTGAAATTTTACAGTGTTGAATCCATGATTAAGGTAAATAAAATGCCTACTAGGTGGATAACACTTCAATCCTCGGCTATCTCTTTCTACATTATTAAAGGCAGCTATGAAGATGAGTTTACTGTTTTGTTTTATCACGTGGTATAAGACGTTCTTTATCACCGAGACAAAACATGAACTGCATTGACTCGTTTTTAATGGTGATTTGGGAATGGAGTTTGACAACCGGCCAAACCATTATTTTCATGTATTAAAAGTATGAACGTCTCACATGCCTCTCATGTCAACCGTTTCCAGTGTTTCCCTTCCTCCCCATCACTCCTTTTTGTGTCCTGTTGTTCTGTTATGTCAATTAGGAGTTTAGTCTCATCTGGCCAGCCAGTTATGATCCATCTTTTAGGCCTCAGACTAAAAACTATTACTGCACTTCACACTTTGTAAATGTTGTGAATACAACAAGCTTTTTACCTGAAAATTGTGTCTACTCAATTGGTCTGCAACGAGCCCCAAAATTCGAGTGCTTCTATTTAGCGCTATTCCCTTTTTACGCCTGCTGACCGTCGCAGATTAAATTTAGGCCAGATTAGTGTTTTAACCGCTTTACACAAGAGTCCAGCGATTGGGTTGCGGTGTCGGCATCTTGTCCTTGCGAAACCTTGCTGTATCTCAGGGGGGTACATTAAGTGTGGTGTGAATAAGCCAATGAACCTACTGCTTTGGTCAGCCAGCGCTCAGGTGATATGCAAATGAGGGGCGGGCTTGACCAGTTCAGGAAGAATCAGCATAATTGCTTCATTATATGGTGCCCCAGAGATGATCAGTGAGAGCAAGCTGCTGGCATTGCCTGGCCTCTGTGTAAATTGCTTGTTGATGTACATGCCCCCCATGCTCCAGCTGCATTAGTTTCTGCCCTGCATGGCTCCCATAGAATACAAATACTTTTCCCACAAGTCTGTGAGAGGACATTCAGGACAGGTGAGGTATTTTTAGCCATGGCTGTATAATGTGCAGTTCATTCCCAGTGCCATATTGGCTTAAAGACAATTGGCTTGGAAATTCATACCTACATCTCAGTGTGACTGAGGGATGTGTAGGCTATGACTGTAGCCCGTTTTGATTCTGTAATGGTATGTGTAGCTAAATTGTAAACTAATGCAGTTTAAGAATATGTGGCAAGATAGTTCCAAGCTGAGAAGTTAAAAGTGGCAGATATGATGATTTTTTTCTTAGGTGGTATGTGCTCACAAAATGTATATGCTCAGATGAAACATTGAAACAATATAATGTACACAATGGCTTTATATCAGAAATAAGTTAATGCTGCCTGTGCATTACATAGAATAGTTGAAATGAAGAAAAGCAAAAAGCCTATGTTCACTCACTACTTTCTATTTCCCCATTTGACAGGTCTTACGCTTTCCCTCATTTCTGTTTTAATTATCTTTTGTTAGTGTGCTGAAAATCATTGACTAATGCATTATGAACCATCAGATTAACTAAACACCAGGGAAATAATTGTTTGCTATGTTTGTTCTCCGGTGCATCATATATTTTTTTTCATAATCTCTGTGATCATTAGAGCAGTACATTCACTAATTGTGATTTCATCAGTGGTTGACCTGGGGGAGTTTTTTTTTTTTTTTGCCTGTTTTCTTGAGTTAATGCCATAGTTCCTACCACTTAGATTTTCATTCAGTGTACATAGTAGAGTACAGCACAGTGACATATTTATTTTCCAAACCATAATTTCCTTCACCGAAATAGCAGAGTGGGCACTGATAAAAAAGCAGAGGCTCATCTTTGTATGTAATTATTGATTCCAGCTTTAATGGAACCTTCTTGTGCAGGCAATTCAGATTCCATACCAGGAAGCTCTGTTTAATTAGAAATCGACTTCCTTTCCCCAACCCCTACTTCTACTTGCAGTTTGAGTAATTATGGAGACAGAGTGTGGATTTCAACGTGCGTTCCTTCCCTGAACACATTGTTTCACATCTCAGGGGTGATCAAATTGATCAACTAGCAGCCATTATGTTCCTTTTCACCACAGAGGATTGTGTTACCTATAATGTTTATCTGCATTAGACCAATTGCAAACGATGGTGGTGAATTATTGTTCTTTTCTCCTCTTTGATTTTTGTCAACAGATTGATGAACTCCCCGAAGGAGCTGTGAAGCCACCTGCAAATAAATACCCCATCTTCTTCTTTGGCACCCATGAAACGTAGGGCACGTGTGATTCTTTGTTGTGTTTTTGAAAATAAGTAATTGAAAAAGAATCGATTGGGCCCCAATAATTTTGTCTCAGGCCCAAATCTAACTACAGTGTGGTACAGTTGAGTAACAAATGTACAACACTCCACATTTAAGTGTTGAGAATGTATTACTCGATTGCCATGCAACATGCCAATTTCATGGACCGCAGACCTTATAAAGTTGCGTTGATATTGGGAAAAACAACATTAATAATAAAACGAAGAACATGATGTTAGATTTCATTGAAGCCTTGGTGAGCAGGGCTGAGTGTTGGCCAATCTGTTAAGGCCAATTTGCTTTGTAGTTCACCAGCTTTGGTGAGTGCACAATATGTGGAATCTGAATAATTATGAACCTCAAAGCATAATGCGCTGGGGAGCTCCCTCTGTTTCTAATTGGACTAATCTCAGATGAGTATGTGTTATAAACCTGTTGGCTTCATCAAGATTTGGCTTTGTTCATTTTCATTTGAGTAGGTGAAGCCTCCTATAGAGATCCAAATAAAAGATTGGGAAGGATCAAGTGCTTGGTAAAATTCCAAAATGTCAGATTAGAAATGTTCCCCCATGTTCCCAAAGGAAGTATGTGCCTACAGCAAACTTAATGTAATCACAACTAATGAACCACATTGAAGAAGAGTATCGTGTGTGCAACAACAGTTGTATTTCATGGATGCATTGTTGCTTCAAGCCTCAGTAATTGCCATAATCTATCATTGTTTTTGTTTTACCTTTTCCCCCCCCACTCAAAATTCAGTGCATTTTTGGGGCCAAAGGATCTTCTTCCATACAAAGAGTATAAAGAGAAGTTTGGCAAGTCAAACAAGAGGAAAGGATTCAACGAGGGTCTATGGGAGATTGAGAACAATCCTGGGGTCAAGTTCACAGGCTACCAGGTCAGCTTCTTCTCATCTGTGACCCAGCTTTCTCTTTGTGTTTTCAGAGTGTGGTGATGACAACTAACAGTTAGATGGGCAAATTAGTTAAATATTAATGTCTTTTATGTATCTAGGTTACCACTCCTGGCAAATTCTGAATTTCAAACATGTATGCCTGGTTTATGAATTACATTTGTAAACACTTCCTGTCTGTTCCTCAATTCACATTGACGACTTCTTTGATAAGGCAAACAAACTGGCAGCTGTTTTGCAAAAAAATTTGTATGCTATACTTCATACTACTTATGTTATCTTCAGTGTATGTAGAAATCAGAAAGGCGAACACCTTTGTAATCCATCCGATTACAAAGGTGTTCGCCTTTCTGATTTCTGAGTATGCAGAAATTTGTTTCTCATTCAAACAGCAGCTGCACTGCTGACCTAGGCAACAGTGTAATGGGAATGGCTGGGCGGAGTTAAGTGGTGACATATGCGATGATGTAATTCATATAGGAAAGACGGAGCATGCTGAAAGTTTGCATGTGTGTGCAGGCTATCCAGCAGCAAAGCTCTTCAGAAACAGAGGGGGAGGGGGGTAATGCCGCTGACGGCAGCAGCGAGGGCGAGGAGGGCGACTCCATAGAAGAGGATGACAAAGGGAAGCAGAAGGGGGACAAGGCCGGCTCCAAGAGGAAAAAGACCGCGTCCAACAAGGTATACAAAATGGACAAGCTGGACAAGCAAGATCCTTGCGCATGTGTTGGGGAGTGACACGACAGTGCCACACCCCAAACTGATGTTTCCTCAGCTGGGTAGCACAGAAGTTTCAGGATACATAACCTCTATGCCCTATTGGAATATTGTGTACTCTAGCTCATTCATTTAACCTGAATTTAACAGAAAGGTAATTCTGTTATTCAGGTAGTCTGAGGGTTGTATTGAGCCGTAGCACTTAAACCCCTTAGTCCTAATAGCCTAATGGGTTTTCAGTCAAAATATCCCTTTAGGTTAAGAGCAGGGTTTGTTAACTAAGGGAATAGCAATGACATTCCAACACTTATTCCCCCATATATTTCTACTGATGATTTCTGTTAAAATATGATTTGACGTTAAATTAGTGAAACAAAACATTGTCAGGTGTTGGACTATATCCGTAACATACATTTTGTAATGGAGGTTTGGAGAGCTTTACAATTGGTAAAAATCATATCAAGAAAACATGAGGCTTACAGAAATACTGGAGTGCAGCTATATGAAATCATTCAAACTGTGTTCTCCCCTCTTCAGAGAAATGAAGAACCTTCTACAGTTACTTCTCTACTGAACCTCACTTAGCAACCACTGTTGCTTAGCAACTGGAGTGCTTCACTTGCTCACATTTTCCAGGGAATGATGTATCAGAAGATCTGTTTCTAAAGCATTACGCTTATTGCCCAGTTACAGTATGATTCCATTTTTTATTTCTGTATATCACAAATGGAGAGATTATCTCTGCTGCAATGTTTTATACCTCTCCAATGTATATGTTTTGTCATATACGAAAATGAATTAACCCACCCCTTATGGGTTTATAGTTGAGGAAGTTCTCGGATTATGCTTGTGCTGTGATATTGTATGTACAATATTTATTTTTTACCCTGAACCCTTAAATGAGGGATTTTATTAGGCATGTGGTGTTTAGTTATAGTGCTGGCAGCTCCTCACATGTACAGTTGAAGTCGGAAGTTTCCATACACTTATTAAAATCATTAAAACTCATTTTTAACCACTCCACAGATTTCATGTTAGCAAACTATAGTGTTGGCAAGTCAGTTAGGACATCTACTTTGTGCATGACACAAGTGATTTTTCCAACAATTGTTTACAGACAGATTATTTCACTTTTAATTCACTATATCTTGAAGGGTTTCTTCTCCTGACTTATTTGTCCATAGAGTTAAATAGGAAGATTTGTCAGGAGAAACAACCCTTAAAGTGATCCATCCATATCTACTGCATATCTGGCAGCAGAGTGATGGTTTGAGGCTTGTTTGATACCTCAGACCCTTAATGACTTACAGCCATTTTACCAATCATGTATTCCATACTGTAACAGCATAATTTACAGCTAAATCTAGTCCCACCCCCAATTCCCATAGAGATCCATTCAAATTCAGAGACTTTATAGTATCGCTTGTAAGAGTACCAGAAAATAAGATATCAAGAGTCTTTTAATGTTGTTGGGTCACAGACATCAGGAAGTCATGGCATGCAAAGGATATGCAACCAAATATAAAAAATTTAAAGGCACAGTCAACTTAGTGTATGTAAACTTCTGACGCACTGGAATTGTGATATAGTGAATTAAAAGTGAAATAATCTGTCTGTAAACAATTGTTGGAAAAATTACTTGTGTCATGCACAAAGTAGATGTCCTAACTGACTTGCCAACACTATAGTTTGCTAACGTGAAATCTGTGGTGTGGTTAAAAATGAGTTTTAATGACTTCAACCTAAGTGTATGTAAACTTCCGACTTCAACTGTACATGATTCAGATTTTCAGAGACATATTTTAATTGAGGTGCCTTCCTTTTCGGCTGTGATGGATTCGATGTTGCAAATTAGACAGTGATGAGTGCTGCACTGCCGCTCAACAGAAATGCTTGCTGGCCAATCACTTGCCAGCACTGGTTTTAAGGGCATTGATTTTAGCTCGTGTTTCTCCCAGAAGTCATCCAAGCTGTCCAGGAAGTCCTCGGGCGATGAGGAGGAGCTGGATAAGGACGGTGAGGAGGACAACCACAAGAGCTCGGAGGCGGGAGACCCTGACAACGACATGCGAAACGCCTCAGAAGGACGGAACGCCATCCAAGGGGTAAACGCTCAACATACCTAACTTGTACTTCGCTTTTACCTCCATTTTTTAAGAACCTGGCAACTCTGCCCATCTGATATTCATACAACCAAGAACAAACTGCATCGGTAGTGTAAAATGTGCTGTATGATTAGATTAATATATTGTTTGTCTTGTCAACATTACTATGGAAATGAAAATCACTATGATATAGGAAATCATAGCCCCTCCAACCCCAACAGGAAATGACTTGATAATTATATTCTTTTAGTTTTAATCCATCTGTACTGGACATTTACATTCAAGGTTGGTCATATATTTGTGTCATTTCATGGCATAATGCAAAACGGTAGGAATTGTTGAGTTGCAGTTGCAAGCACACATCACAATCAATTCGCTAAACTTATATTTTGTCAGGTACAAGTAAGCGACCAAATGTATGGTTTGTTGATTCCTAAAGTACCTGACACTTTGATGAAAGCTGAAGTTTTTCCTCTTCAGCATCTTTTAATATGAAAAACAACATCTTACCACGTACCACATCTTAGCTTCGAAAAAGGCTAAAGCTTGTATAGGAATTAAATCATAGTACACAGTCAGTCAGTAAACATCAGAAATGCTGAACTTCACCACAAGGGGGCAGAGATGCTTTTGTTGAGTGATTTAAAATAAGAACTGAATCATCTGAGCAGGAATATGGAAGATTTCCAGTGAAAAACGCACACTGACATGGAAAAGAAATCAAAGGCCACTATGCAGTCCAATAATCACAAAACGATGGTTGTTTTGCGTTTTGCCATGTTCAGAGCAACACCCTATGCTTTACAGAGTGAAATGCAATGGGCACGTGAATTACATTCTGAGGTCACTATTACATTTAATTGTGTGTCGATCTAGCGATTGCATTTCATAAAATCACTGAAAATCTTCCATACAGGAAATGTGTGGACGTTTAGCTAAATACAATTTTAGAGGAAAACATGGATGTATTTGAGTGGATTTGTCTTTGAAAGCACTGTACACTGTACATTACTACATAATGTGATTTTTCCAGCCTCTAGTTCATGGCACACGCTTTCATAATCTCTGTTAATGTTTATTTGTCATATTCTTTTCCAGACCCAGTTACTCAGAGAAGAACATTAGGTGTTGAGGATGCCCCTTTAGGGAGGCCGTTTATTGTGGCTGTCAAGTGTTATTTGAATTGTGAAACTCATACATATTCCCACCATCTACTATGGTGCTCCATTACAAACTAGGCCTCTCACTTGTACCTCCTTATATAAAGAATGACCATCTTTTTTACTACTATGACACTAAATACCTATTTCGTTGACCACTGGGTCAATTCATTCAATGAGCTCATGATAAAAACAAAATGTTTTTTTTGTTTTTTAAAAAATCATGAATATATTTAAGTCTGTCCTTTCTTCAAATAAAAAGAAAAACGCATCACAGCCTTGAAGTAGTGCTAGATTTTAACATACAGCTTCAGTTCTTCATAATTCATCTTAAACACAACTTGTGAATTTTCTTTTAGTTTTCATATATTCTCTGAAATATCTAAACAGGCTATTCTTATTGGATATTGTCTCTTTGAACTGGATATTTATACAAATTAAAAATAACATGGACTACAGTACATACAGTTGAAGTCGGAAATTTACATACACTTAGGTTGAAGTCATTAAAACTAATTTTTAACCACTCCACAGATTTCATGTTAGCAAACTATAGTGTTGGCAAGTCAGTTAGGACATCTACTTTGTGCATGACACAAGTAATTTTTCCAACAATTGTTTACAGACAGATTATTTCACTTTTAATTCACTATATCACAATTCCAGTGGGCCAGAAGTTTACATACACTAAGTTGACTGTGCCTTTAAATTTTTTATATTTGGTCGCATATCCTTTGGCTTTGCATGCCATGACTTCCTGATGTCTGTGACCCAACAACATCAAAATACTCTTATTTTAAAAATATATCTTATTTTCTGGTACTCTTACAAGTGATACTATAATGTCTCTGCATTTGAATGGATCGGTATGGGAATTGGGGGGTGCGACTAGATTTAGCTGTAAATTACACTGGAACAGTATGGAACACATGGATGGCTAAATGGCTGTAAGTCACCAAGGGTCAGATGTATCAAACAAGCCTTAAATCATCACTCTGCTGCCAGAAATACAGTAGATATGGATGGACAACTTGAAGGGTTTCTTCTCCTGACTTATTTTTCCATAGAGTTCAATAGGAAAATTTGTCAGGAGAAACAATCCTTAAAGTGATTCATCCATATCTACTGCGTAGTAGATTGTTGGTGATGGTTGAGGCTCGTTTGATACCTCAGACCCTTGATGACTTACAGCCATTTTACCAATCATGTATTCCATACGGTTCCAGCATAATTTACAGCGAAATCTATTTTGCTGTAAATTCCCATAGAGATCCATTCAAATGCAGAGACGTTATAGTATCGCTTGTAAGAGTACCAGAAAATAAGATATCAAGAGTCTTTTAATGTTGTTGGGTCACAGACATCAGGAAGTCATGGCATGCAAAGCCAAAGGATATGCGACCAAATATTAAAAATTTAAAGGCACAGTCAACTTAGTGTATGTAAATTTGTGACCCACTGGAATTGTGATATAGTGAATTAAAAGTGAAATAATCTGTCTGTAAACAATTGTTGGAAAAATTACTTGTGTCATGCACAAAGTAGATGTCCTAACTGACTTGCCAAGACTATAGTTTGCTAACATGAAATCTGTGGAGTGGTTAAAAATGAGTTTTAATGACTTCAACCTAAGTGTATGTAAACTTCCGACTTCAACTGTATATGCTGGTACATTTGTCAGTTGAACTCTTTCCACATCACAATACTTATTTCTTTATATTATAAGAAGAATTGTTAATTGAAAAAGTAGAATTAATGTATGAAGTATTGTGCACAATCCGAGTTACACTTTGTATCTATACATTTTATTTTGCCAGACATTAGGACCACAAGCATTCAAATTAACCTCTGGGCACAATACTGGCATCTTACAAAAAAGTGAACCATTAGTTGTGTGTGTGGAATTGGGTTATGTTCATTTAAGCTTTTTAGTGGAATGCATGGCCGTTGTACACATTACATGACATGGAGGTAATCTCAGTTGATCAGATAACAGTACCCAATTACCTGCAGTTAGCCATTTGCACTACTTGAACAGTACAAATTTGCCACCGTATTCTAGGACACAATCCATGTTTGCAAAAGCACCTTTCCTGCTAACGAAAGTCGTCATTCCTTCTGCACTTTCAAAATGAATACACAATGGGCTTTGGGGAGTTCTGTATTTGCCCAGTCACATTAATTCTTCCAAAAGTAAAGCATTCCATTAACATTACATCAGTTGCCTTTTGCTTTGCTTTTTTTTTTTTTATCATACAAAGAATATATTCTATTTATTTTTTTTAAAGTTAGTACAAAGCCCGTGTGTAAATGTGAGCTCATTTACTCTTTGAGTTTTGATTACATTTTAACAGTTGTTATGCTTGTGATTGGAACATGTTTTACATTTTCAAGGTTTGTAGTTAAATGTAAAATGTTTTTTGCTGTTTATGGGAAATAATTTTACAGAATAAAATCATTGGAATGCAACTTGTGCTTTTGCCTTTTGTACATTTACTAAATTGTGTATAAGAGCATATCAGATACATGTATGTGCACTGCTATGCAACACAACGGAACCTAGGGCACTATTGCATTATTATTGGAGTCTGAGATTTACAAGAGGAATGGAAATCATGAACCAATGGAGATAAGTGATTTTACTGTTTCTTACAGATTTAAAAGTATTATTTGCAAAATATAATACATCTTAAGATCATACTTTTAACTGTTCCTTATCACTGCATTGTACCAAATACAATGTAGCAAATATTTTCAATTATTAATATATATATTTTTCAAGTTAATTCCATCTACAGGAGTATGTCACAAAACCAGTACCACTGTTCTCCAAGTCATGTTTCTAGGAGTTCAAACTAAAAGTAAACCATGGAAACTAGACAGAAACCAACTCTAACACAGTAAAAGCACAAATCCAATATTTAACAGTGGGAACAACTGAAATAAAAATAACAAAAAATAAAATAATTCCCAGAGGCACAAAATAAGATATCAAGTTTCCTTTTAGTGAATAAAGGAATGTTTCGTACTCGGAGAGGAAGGAACCCAATGGTCACTCCAAAGTCTGAAGCTGAAGATATGAGTGTTACACGTCTATGGTGTTACACTGTAAGGTAGTCCTGCCACAGGCTGACTACACTAACCAGATGGTCAGCTCCCCATTCCCAGTGCTGAAAGGTCTCTCGACAATGTTGAATCCCAAAGTGTTCTGATTCTGTGGCGCAAAATAATATATATCTATATATTAATGAAGGGTGTGGCTGAAGACAGAATGTCCATAGCCACCTTGGCGGAAGACAGCACCAGAAGTGTTTACAGGGAACAGTTCTCTGTAAAAAGCGCCAAATTAAATTTAATTGAATTCAGTCTTTTTTGTCCTGTCTGTGCTTTAGGAAGAAGTGGGGGCTGTTGACACAGCGGTAGCTGAGAATTTGCGGTATCAGGCCGTACAGGGTGTTGACTATCAGGAAGAGGGACGTGCCAGCTTCTGGGACTCTGTAGGTGAAGGGGGTCCTCGTGTGTAGGGAGGCACCGATGTGTGCAAACTGGGCCTGTGGCAGAGGGAAAATGCCTTATAAGATTCATAATATCTCTACATTGATCATTCCAGCAACTGTGCCAGCCTAATGTGGCCTTTTTGTCTTAAACAGATGAAGTTGAGCAAAGTTGGAATTGCTTAGAACTTGAATCGGAGACCATGAAAAGCCAGTTTGCTGTTGGAAGTGGTGCTGATGGGCCAGCAATGGGCAGTCTTCTCTTGGCCTCAAGTAACATTCAACGTGCCACTGCAGGGATGTTCTTTTGATAAGATGTAAAACCAAGATCCCAATTCAGTGTGGACATTAACGATCCCATGTAACTTTTTGAAAGAGCTGAGGTGTTAACTCCAGCATTCATGTCAAATTTCCCCAGGTTTTTACTGCTAAAGAGATTTTTTTTAATGCAATTGCTATTATCCATTGAACTCATGTCGACCATAGTGGATAACTGGAATGATGGCTCTCATAATAATAATAATAATACTAATAATAATAGTAATTATTATTATTATTATTATTTATTATCTGGTAGATGTCCTTATCTATGACAACTTATGTTTGTTTCTCACACACCCACACAGTGAATCTGTGAGGCTTGGGACTCTGTTACTGTATTCTGTTTAAAAGCCACTGAGCTTATAAAAGAAGCTGTTCATAGCAATAGCAACCCACCCAGTTGGAGACTATGGGGCCTTGGTCTTATTTATAGCTTGAGCAGCTGGCATTGAAAGAATAGCACCACTGCTACATGTCGAAAGAAGGCTCCTGCTTTTCTCTCCACATTGAATTCCAATTCAGCTGGAGTTCCAACATAAAGCCAATGATCATTTCGCCATGATTCATACCTATCACATCTTAAGTTTAGGGGTTGAGAGAAGCACATGTTGGGACTTGGATGTGCAGCTTGTTTCAGGAAACATTCCTGGGACGAGGGTAGGGGCATTGGCTAAGAGGGCTTTGTTTGTCAGGTTTTAGTCAGCTGTAGATCATAATATTTTCTCTTGTCGATAATCAATAAATATTTGATTTATTTCTCAAGCCAGAAGAGCTATGCTACAAGTGAAACATTTTGAAGCAAGTCAGCAAGACATGACTGTTAGTCATTTATGCCAACTGCACTCTTTCCTACTGGGTAACTAAAGCAGCATGGTGTATAGTTTAATGCAGTTTATTCAGCACAAATCTCTTGACTCCCATTTAAAAGAAAGAATTGTGCAACAGCAGCTCAAAAGTTCAGGATAAATGCAGTTCAATACAGTCCAACAACATGTTGGCATTGAGGTGTATTAAACTCAGGATTCCTTGAGCCACGATCACAATCCTCATTGACTTGTTAAAAATATCCAAGTTTAGAACATTTGTTGGTTTTAAAATGCCTTTTGCTGCTTGTCCATCAGTTGCCACTGGAATACTGATGCATAGCCCCTCTCTAGAACTCTGTGGAAATCATACCGCTGGCCCCTGATGCGAATCATTGTCTGCCACCTGCAACTCCGAGAGGCTTTGTCTAAACTGCATGCCCCATTTTATATCTTCTTACTTTTAGTTCACCATTTTGAGCAATATGGTATGGAACAGAACTGTAGTACTATACGCCTATGTACATCACCTTTCTCAAGGTGTGGTGTGTTCCTTTTCTTAAGGGAATCGCGTGTCTGATAGCCGTTTATATATTGACTCACTTGTGCTACTGCTCCGGAGTGTACTAGTGTCAGGTCAGGAATCCAGTCACAGCCTGGGACGACCAGTCCATAGAGCATTATCGTGTAGTACGGCACGGAGTAAAACATGTTCACCAACATCTGCACCGGGGAAAGAATATATGCAGTACAAGTGAGTTACTTTAGCAGTGCAATGTCGTGGTTGCCAGATTTTTCAATGACAGGAGAGCCGGAGGCTGGCCTCTTCTCTTTTCACCTGGATTTTGGGATAGGCCGAGGGGTCTTTCAGGTAAGGCTCGTAGTGCTGCACGTACTCTTGACACCACTGAGTCAGACAGTCCAGTGCAACCTGAGACAGAAGTGAAACAATCTTCGTTCCCTTGGTACCTCACTCATGCTGAACTAAGGAATGCGCTAAACACACTGCAGCATTTCAGATCTTACTTCATATCCAGTGACTGCTTACAGGCAGAAGTCCCACGGGCTGGGATTACAGTGCATTACTAGACAACAGTGCATCATAAACAGGTGGTACTCTTTGCAAAGACATTCCTTCACTCCAAACTTGTGTGTTTTATATCATCTGCATCTCTATTATCTCCAGCTTACACTATTATTGTTACATAGGAAGCATTCTGTAGAAATCTCTGAGCCTATCAAAGTGCTACAATGACAGTATATTTTAGTAGCCTACACAGAAGACCAATTTCTCTGGGACTGTGTCCCTCTGTAATTGATTACAAAACTGGTTTCAAAAGCAGTTTTTTCCCTTTGGAGTTGCCAACTGCACTCTTTTAGATTTTCTAGTTTTTGTTTTGCTACTCAAGCCCACGCAAAGAAGGACTGTAGCTGAATGCACTTTCCAACAAGTCAGTGTTTACATTAGTTCTCACTCTACAGGCCGTCCAGTACTACAGGACAGCTAAGGCTGTTTGGAGGAGGTAGTAGCCTTTGGCTGCACTGTTGGATGGAACTAATGCGGCAGCACCCAGAGGAACCATGGCCAACTTATACACACCCTACCGCTGGTGGGCCTATCGTGTCCCGCCACTGTGGACTCGGGTCAAAGTAACTAATAACATAATCAAAGCTCAGATCTGCAACTCTAGGGACTAGCCTGTGTTCATAGCAAGTGTCTTAATCAACTGAGTCACTCAGCAGAAGTCCAGATTAATCTGGCCAGACCTCAAAGGTACACATATTACCCGGAATGATGAGATACAGTATATGTGTCCATTGAAGACCATATGAGTGTAATGCTGTCTTAAACTCTTAACTGTATTCGTAACATCTGTGATATATAGCGAGCCTGCTTATTGATCTTACCAAACCTCTGAAGATGCAGAAAGCACTCGCAAGGATGAGGTAGATGGCAAAGAACAAATCCAAGGGTCTTTGCATCAGACTCTGCCTGTGGGCATCCTGTATACTCTAGACAAATGAACATTGTTGGTGGATAAAGTCTTTTGTACATATTTTGTCTAGTTCAGTTCATTTTCATGTCTGTATGCGTAATAATGCATGCACCCGTATTTGACAATGAAACACAGTTCATCTGGAGGTCTCCATAGCTGAGACTGAAATGGTAACTCTCCCCAGAGCTTGCCGGGTGACTTCCCCCCCCCCCCCCCACACACACAAAAAAAATGATTTTCTTAGTGGAGTGCTAGTGCTTACATCTGGATGATTCTAGTTATACCACCATATTTATATATAAAATGTGTTGCTGGCAGTTTTTCCAGAAGAAATACTTATGCAAAATTTCTCAGACACCCTATCCAGATTTTGCAACAAACCACAGATTTATCCATCCCCAGGCGATAGTCCTTGCACATGTCCCCACACTGGGTCTCTCACCGTGGACAGCGTCTCCCGTGTGGGTGGCTGGCTGAAGACACGGAAACATGCCCACACTGAGATCAAGACGTACACTGAGTGTACAAATAACAGAGGGCTCAGTTGGATCCCATACTTTCCTGTAAGAAGAGAGTATATAGTCAGCTGCTATAGGCTACGAAAGCTTAGCTGGGTCACAGGTTTGAATAAGTCACATAGCCATAACATTATGCTTTGGGGAAAAAACATTTTCTTTTAATATCATTCATTTTCTTACCAACAACATTGCCGGGAATGTAGACTATTACCCACATTAGGAAGGATCCGACCCAGTAGAGGCCAATAGTTCTGTAACTTGCCCTTCCAAGAAACAAGACACTTGTTTAATAACACAGTTGATTCAGCTACTGTATTTGGCGTATTGAATAGCCATGCAGCAATGTATTTACACTGGTGACTCTAGTCTAAACCATGTTGACAATGTTGATTCAATGCTTAACCTCACGGCTTCTTGTTAGATTCTGTTTAAAGGAATCACTTAACAACTGACACTCATCACAGAAGGAAAATAGGAGTGGAAAATCTGAACCATGTATGTCTATGCTGCTACTTATTTGGTCAAGACACAGCAGTTCATGGTCGAGAGGAATTTAGCCTTCGAGACTTTGATGCAGATAAAACATCTTCACGTGTATGTCCATTTGCATTAAATTACTGCCGGTCGTGTCTCAGCCATGACAACTCATCAAGGTCTTCATGATGTTCTATCTGTGAGTCAGTTAGAGATAAACATGCACTTTCTGGACCAGGATAACTACTGTACACACTGAATATTTATTGATCCAGTTTCTCTTCATGGTAATGTGCCAAGTAAAGAGAAAATTTTGATAAGAAGATGAACCAACTGGAACAATAGACATTAACAGGGCCTGACATGAAATTGACACATCTAATTTGTTTTTTGGACCTTGTGATTTAATGTCCAATTGGACTGTCAAATGTCAGGTGTAGAAATATCACATAGACTCTCTCTGGCACCTGTCTGATAAACATACAAAACAAAACAAAAACACAGTCATACCCCCAAGTGATCGCTGCAACCATCAGCAGGTACATGAGATAATGTGCACAGCCATCCCAGTAGGAAATCATATGTCCATGTGCTGTGTTGATGTAAGGGTCCGCCTGGAACATTCATATAAAATATTAACAACAGTGCATCAGACTACATTATTTGCAGCCTGAGACTTGATTGTGTCATTTCAACATACAGTTTTTCATAGCCAGTTCAGCAGATATTTGCACACAGAAAAATGGTCTAAAGTCTTCAGCATATTTTAGAAATCTGAGATGAACTGTAGCCTACATACCTCTTTTAAGTAAAATGTCATAAATCCATCTATGATACCATCTTGCTCAAGTCCTATGATGAGGTTCACCACACTAAAGAATGCATATATTGCGTAAACTGGGGACAAAAAGCAAAATAACAACAAAAACATGTTTATTTCACTTCTGATATAATGGCTTTTATGAGGGAAAGTGACAAAACTTTTTGCAAGAGTGAAATTGAATGTGAAACACGACATATGAGCAGAAATCACTTAAAGGAAAATAATCATATAAAAAACATCTCCTTAATTTCCAGTTTAGCTCTTGGCAAATACGGTAATCTGGTTTGTTTATTCATTTAATTTATTTTCATTTATTACCCCCAAAAACATTGGTATTGTATACCAATACAATAATGTATTTTCAATTGTGTATTTTCAGGTTAACTCACCACACCTAATCATCCCCACCAAACAGCTATTTGTTTCCTATTATTTTTCAGATAGATGCCATTTCATTTCAATTTAGTTTAAATTCTGTCTGTCATTTCTCAGATTGACTCTGTAAATACAGAACTAAGTGTGACGGTTCAGAAGATTCCACGTGATTTCCTGTTTAGGAATACTACACACTGATGGTGTAGCAAGCAGCTGTAAAAAAGGGTAGTGGTCTGTCTGTCACAACATCAGTGTTCATGATCTTTAATTTGATTAAAAAAATTCCACAACACAAACTTTTTTTAACAAAAGTCATGAAAAAGGGAATTACACAAACTTTCAACAAAGGCATAATGTGAGACATCTCTGAAAAAATATCATCAATAATATATATTGTATGATATAACTATGATAACCCCATGATAAACAATTGGGAAATATGACAGAATAAATGCGTCTGATGCTAAATCTTAACACCTATGAAACAAAATCGTTCAAATGTATTACCGTAGAAAAGAGGATCTTTAGGTAGCTTCTTCCTTAGCAAAATGCGAGCCGACGTTGCGATGACAAGTAAAATAAACGCCCCTGCAACAACAAGCGCTTCGGTGCTAGAAAAGACACACAATCCTTAATGAAATGACATAAAAAGAACGTTTAGCATTTGTATTTGCTGCGTTGCAACCGATACCAGTGATTGGGACAATGAAATTCCGTGAAATTATACACTATATCTTGACTGTTAAAACTTTATATAGCCTATTACTTCTAGTAGACTGCTTACATTTGTCATATAGCCCACCTGGGCTATTACAATGTTTCAAATCGTGTAGCAAGCATGGCCTACGAGCCGTGGAAATTGTTTGCAATAAATCTGAATAAGAACAATCGCCTCTCACCTGTTTGTATAAACTAAAAAGTTGAAGATATACGAAATGGGTATTGACAGCATGGACAATAGAAAAACTCCAGTTCCAGCTGACGCGTTCATCGCTGTCTTCCGTGTTGCTCCCATTCTTATTCAGACATTTCTATGAAAGACACGGTGCTCAAACCGTGAAAATATGGTTTGGTCCCGCGCACACTAAGGCGGGGTAGAGATTCGAGGAGCACTGATTATTACCAATCATGCGTTTGTGTGTAGTGTTTAGCCTCCCAATAGCGCACGAGTCAGGTCTGGCAACGAGTCAGGTCTGGCATGCGTGTCCTCTGCTATACTAGAAAAGGTCGCTGTCCAGCCTGGTCAGTCCTGTGTGATATCTGAGTCTTCACATTCCTGAACATGATTCGAATGCAGAGAGGTACAAATTTAGCCCTGTCAGAACCAACAAAAACACGACGTCAAACATCGGAATGCAAACAATCCGTATTGCAAACAATTTCTAGCAAGTCTAATTAGGCTATAGGCTACGCTCTGTCGTTTCTGTCATAGGCTAGGCTGTTGCGTGGCCTACTGTTCTTTTTAAATGTTTTACTACTTAAATATATCATAGGTTTGTCTAGGCTATAAAAACGAATCTCATTTTATTTATTTATTTATTTATTCGTTATAGGCTATCTGTTTTCATCTACGCTGGTTCTGGATGGCAACATTTTATCAAAATTATCAAACTTCGCTATAGTACCTGGAAGGTTAGGTGGACCCACGAAAATAAACACTGCCTCCCCTTGGTCGTCGATTATGGCAGGAACAATATCGTATGCAAATATGCGAAAATTCACCTGGAGCATTATGAAGTTTCATAAATGTAATACGATGCTAAACGTGCGTTTTAGCTGCCAGATATAGCTAATAAAGTAGCGTGGTACTTTTGTAAATTTGTTCAAATAACTACCCAGCTAACAGTGGACATCCCAGGGACTTCCCCTTTTAGTCCCATCAAAGTTATGATGTGACGTCCCCTAGGGATGTTTGGTTACAATATGACATTTAAGAAAAATGTTTGGGGACGTTCAAGCAACGTCCCTATCCGGTTATGATATGACGTTGTGCTCATTACATTCATGGGACATTCTTATCATACGTTTGTTCCTGGTTACAATATAACATCATTTAATGAATGTCTGGGGCACGTTACTAGAACGTTCTCTGTGACGTCCATGTAACGTTTAGAAAACCCTAAAAAAAAGACGTCAATGAATGTCTGGGATGACGTCCTGATGACATATCGAGACATTCAGGGGAAGTCCCGGGGACCTAGTTTTTTTTTACCTGGGTACTTTCTATGTATACATAGGCTACAGGATTAGATCGTCTGTTTCAGCAGTGTAATGTAATGTTAGTGTAGCTTAGGATAAGAGCGTCTGCTTCAGCAGTGTAATGAAATGTAATGTTACTGTGACTTCGGATAAGAGCGGCTGCCTCACCAGTGTAATGTAATGTTAGTGGAGCTTAAGATAAAAGCATCTGCTTCAGCAGTGTAATGTAATGTTAGTGGAGCTTAGGATAAGAGCGTCTGCTTCAGCAGTGTAATCAGGGGCGTAGGTTTCATTTGAACATTGAGGTGGACCACAAACAGTAAATTTTCTTTGTGATGATAATGGAGGGGGACACTAATAATATACCATTCAACAGTAGCGAACCATGACTATTGGACCTAGGCCCTCAACCATTCCTGTGAGCAAAGCAATGCACCTTGTAGCCTAGTGCATTGTGTCTTCTACATCGCCAACATTGTTTATTACACTTGGAGATCTAATACAACTTAAGTAATCTGATCAAAAATAACATAATTGAGAAATTGCTGTGGTCGGGGCTGTTTCTAGACTGCTTTGATTGGGGGGGAATCAAGAGATGTTGGTGGGGAACAAGGCAGGAATGAAGTATCGGGGGGTCTGGTGGTCCTCCCCCATAAAAGGTTTAGCCTTTTAAAACTAATTTCCTACATTTCTACACAACCTCACACAGGGCATTTTCTAAAATAAAATATTAAATATATATATATATATATATATATATATATATATATATATATATATATATATATATATATATATATATACTGTATATATATACACTGCCTGGCCAAAAAAAAAGTCGCAGTTGCACCAGTCATGCATAGTGCCCACTGTACAAGCCTCTGGAGGCAGTGTTATGATCTGGGGTTGCTTCAATTGGTCAGGTCTAGGCGCAGCAACGTTATGCAGCAATAAAATGAAGTCAGCTGAGTACCTGTATGTACTGAATGACCAGGTTATCTCATCAATGGGCATATTCCAGGACGACAATGCCAAGATTCATCGGGCTCAAATTGTGAAAGAGTGGTTCAGGGAGCATGAGGAATCATTTTCACACATGAATTGGCCACCAGAGTCCTGACCTTAACCCCATTGAAAGTCAGTGGTTCGACTCTCCCGTCGTCAATACAAGATCTCGGCCAAAAATTAATGCAAGTCTGGACGGAAATAAATGTTGTGACGTTGCATAAGGTTGTCGAAACAATGCCACGACGAATGCGCGCCATAATCAAAGCTAAAGGCGGTCCAACAAAATATTACAGTGTGCAACTTTTTTTTTGGCCAGGCAGTGTATAAACTAAAATATTTTATTCCTGAACATTTTGGAGAAGTTTTTTTTTCTTCAAAGCACTAGGCGAGATTTGAGATGCTTTCATATAAAGCTAAAGCCATGGTAGGCTAATCGGTACATTAGTGGATAAGATAAGTTTATAACATTTTAAACTCTGTGGTTCTTAAACTCAGTCCTGGGGGGCCCCCTGTATATGCTGGTTTTCATTCCAACCACAATTGCAATCCCAAAATTTTAACAATTTTAACTGTTCACTTTTCTTAATTAGGTGTTTTTGTTTAGGGGGATTATTTACCCTCTTAAGACAAATTATGTCAGAAATAGTTATGCATACCATGAAGACTTTGCCATGTTCACATTGTGCTTACAGTGCTATCTTGCAAACAATAATACAAGGTAACAATTTTTTTAACTGATCAATTTAAAAACTGAGGTGAATCAATAGGCTTCTAATTCAGTAGTTGAACACCTGTGTTTTAAGTTCCTTAATTTTTTCCTTAAACTTAACACAATTTGGCTCATTATCATTTGCTTTGTCTTTTGAATTGTTAATTATTTACCAAGTAGATAGTTTTAGTTGCCATGTGTCAATTAGGAGCCTATTGATTCACCTCAGTCTTTAATTTGCTTAATTTGGTAAAACAATTTTACCTCTCTTTTTGTAATTGTTTATAATATAGCACAATGTGAATATTGGACTTTTATTCTTCATGACATGCATAGCTATTGCTAACAGAATGTGGCTTCAGAAGGGAAATAATCCCTCTAAACATGAAAAACCAATAGAGTCTTCCTGCAGACATCAACCGTGAAGCCCCACATCAACTGCTAGGCCCCTTGGGGCCTGAGCGCTGATCTTGAAGAGTAACGGAAACTCCGAATGATACGGTGTTGCTTATTGCATTTAAGGTGTAACAACTCTGCTCTCATTTAAACTCTGAATAACACAATGTGATATTAGATTACTGCTCTCATTTAAACTCAGAATAACACAGTGTGATATTAGATTAGTTCTAACGTTACTTCAGCCTTGTCAAAAGTTAAATTGAATTAGAGCGATGAGTTGACATAGTCGATGATTCGCGATAGACTTTTAAGGTGGAACGGGAACTCCGCTCTCATTTCAGGTGGAACAGAAACTCTGAATACAATGTGATCGAATAGAAGAGAATGTACTGTATCCATCCACAAAGGTGAATGATTGCCACGAGCAATGTACATACAATGGACAAAAAATAAATAAACTAAAAATAAAATTAATAATAATTATTATTATTACTATTATTATTATACACACTAATATACAGTAATGACAATGAATAGGTCTGCCAACCTACTGAATGATGGTCAATATCTTTACTTAGTGTACTGTATGTGTACTGATTAAAGCATCTAATGGCCTTTGGTACAATAAATCTATTTCCCAGTGTGGAAGTTCAAATAATTCAACTATATGCTGCATGAATTATTCCTTTCTTATTAACACTAACTGTGCCATAAACATTGATAAACATATGATCTGTGCTTAGAAAATGTATAGGATGGCTGTATTCTGTTTGTATGAGATCAGTAAGTGCAGAGCAAAGATGAGAGAAATGTAACTGAAATGTGTGTGCTTACTGCAAACCGGCCAACCACAAAAGTGGGCCTAATCCTGTTCATCCAGATATATTATGAGGCTGTTTACTGGTAAGACTATGTTAATTAAAATGAGATAATTTACTGGTAAAACTAGAGACAGAACGAAGGCCCTTATTTGGAATAAAAACCTATCAATGCTTGAAAGTCATATGACTATGTTAATTACTGTTAATTACTGCTAAGGAGGAGACTATGGTAATCATGCTTTACTGTTATAGGATAAGATTTAATGCAGAGGAGGAGTAATAAAGTATTTGCTTGATTAGGATAGGATGATTTAGAAATGTATGGGTGGAGAGGGTTGGGGACTGCCCCCAACTCCTCCAAGGAATAGTATGTAAGCTGTGTAGCTATTTCCTTATGTCCAGCGGACTTACGTATATAAGTGCTTCACCTCCGCTGCTACAACTCCATCCTAGGGCAAACATTGAACTGTATCAACAAACTAATTAAGAAAGCAGAAGACTATGCCATGTTCACATTGTGCTTACAGTGCTATCTTGCAAACAATAATACAAGGTAACATTTTTTTAAACTGATCAATTTAAAGACTGAGGTGAATCAATAGGCTCCTAATTCAGTAGTTGAACACTTGGGTTTTAAGTTCCTTAATTGTTTCCTTAAACCTATTAACACAATGCAGGTTTGGCTCATTATCATTTGCTTTGTCTTTTGAATTGTTCATTATTTACCAAGTCTCTAGTTTTAGTTGCCAATGTGTCCACAATTTCACCAATTAGGAGCCTATTGATTCACCTCAGTCTAATTTGTTTAATTTGATCAGTTAAAACATTTTTACCTCTCTTTTTGTAATTGTTTGCAATATAGCACAATGTGAATATTTGACTTTTATTATTCATAACATGCATAGCTATTGCTAACATAATGTGGCTTCAGAAGGGAAATAATCCCTCTCAACATGAAAAACACCTAATTAAGAAAAATCAACAACCTGTTCAAATTGTGGTTGGAACGAAAACCAGCATATGCAGGGGGCCCCAGGACCGAGTTTAAGACCCACTGCCTTTAGTGGTAGTCGTCGACATCCCAATTATGGTATTCACATTTCTCTGAACTTCTAAATTAGGCTAATTACAACTTTAAGAAAAGCCTCATAATTCCAATGCAGGATTCTTACAGTGTCGCCGCTTGCGAATACAACAGCCTCTCATGTTGCACTGCAGGGCAATAAAATAAACATTTTACGGAACCAAATAGCCTACATTTAAGAAGCTACAACTGTTTTCTGATGAACCCTCAAAAAATTCTCTATTCAATTGTCCAGCAACGTCGACATTTCCACAGTGCTACCTCAATCAATCAATCAATATTTATTTATATAGCGCATTTCACAACAAGTTGTCACAATGCACTTCACAGCAAAACCCAGCCTAAACCCCCCATAAGAGCAAGCCAAAGGCAACAGTGGCAAGGAAAAACTCCCTGGTGTAACTAGGAAGAAACCTTGGAAGGAACCAGACTCAATGGGGGAACCCATCCTCCTCTGGTCGGCTCAGGGTCTAGGGCTTAAAGACCAACATGGTCGAAACAGCCAATGTCCATGATAATATAATTTGCAGCAGCTAGATGACAGTCCAGATGTGGTGGCAGTGATGGTGGGGAACCGGGCGCCGATGGCAGCGGGAGCAGCTGGCAGCGGTGGTAAGGAGGGAGGGGCAAGCGGCAACGGACAGGAAGCCGGACAGCAACTCTCGAGATGCGGGGCATAAGCCCCGCCGGCAGAATGTAAAAAAAAAAGAGAGAGAGAAAACAGTTAGGGGAAGTGTAATAGAGCAGCAGGAGCAGCAACTGGAGGGGTGGGGGGTGGGGAAGGGGTGGGAGGGTTGGACAAGTGCCCCCGCCAGGAGTAATCTATGGCTGCATAGCTATGAAGACAGAGTTTGGGAAACCATGCAGTCATGAGAGGGAAAACAATCCTACCCACCTATCAAGAGCCAGCCCAGGAAGATGGGGTCACAGCTGTTGACAGGTGACAGTAAGGAAAGGATGCCACCCCACATTACTCTATGGCTAAATGCTTCTCTGGTCCTGTCTCCAGACTATAGCTCATTATAAGCCTGATCATAATGGTGCGTTTTTAATCTAGACTTAAATATTGAGATGGTGTCTGATTCCCTTATAAATTTTGGCAGGGTGTTCCACATTAGTGGCGCTCTGTAGGAGAAAGCTCTACCACCTGTCAAGTTTTTAGATATTCTTGGCACTACTAGGTAGCCTGCGTCTTGGGAACGGAGTGATCTTTTTGGTTTATATGGTAAAAGCAGATTACATATATACACTGGTGCAAGTCCATTTAAAGCTTTAAAGGTCAGAAGCAAAACCTTAAAGTCTATCCTAAACTTAATTGGTAGCCAATGAAGCGATGCTAGTACTGGGGTAATATGCTCATATTTCTTAGTTCTAGTTAAAATGTGAGCGGCTGCATTCTGCACAAGCTGGAGATTATTTAGCAAGGATTTAGGGCAGCCAGATAGCAGGGCATTACAGTAATCTAGCCTAGACGTAACAAAAGCATGGATCAGTTTCTCTGCGTCCCCTATTGATAGGAAGTGCCTTATTTTAGCTATGTTCCTTAACTGAAAGAAATTTACTCTAGATATGTTTTTTCTTTTCTTTTTTTTACCTAACGTTATCGCACTCGCGGCTGTAATACATTGCTGTTGTTATTAAAAAACATGTACTTTTTTTTTTAACGTATATATAAGGCATAGACTGCAGAAAAATAAGGAGTAGTTAGCTAGGTTAGGAACAGCGCCTACAGTAGCCTAGCCTAGCCTTCTTTTATTCACTGTGGATTTTGATTTGATTTTCAGTTGAGAGGACCGTTTCAGGTGAAACGAATGAAACGTAGCAAAGGCCGCCTATACACCAATCAAACCATCTGCTCTACCCCCGTAACAAGCGTCTCGATTTCATACTCTGTGAAGTTTCTCGTCTTTTTTTGCGGTCTGACTTCTCCATTACAACCAACCTGATTATAACATATCCATAACGTTACACAAAACATTGGCTAAAACACTGGGTTATGGGAATTGAAGTCCATAGTAGGCTATTATCGGCTTGAGCAATCACCTCTTATTGTTGACTACATATCCAATTTGTGCTTTCATAAACTCGAACTTGTCGTGGCATGAGATAAACCATTGCTACTGTTTGAAGTAGCGAGGGGGTGGGTCGATAATTCATACTATGTTTACGGGCGTTGCATATCTTTCCGCATAAATTTAAGTCATTTTTACCGTTGTTGCAGCCTTTATTGACTGTAAGCTTTACATGGGAGAGGGATCAATTATGGTTGGGGGGGACAATTCGACTCTTTCCAAACATTGGGGGGGATACGTCCCCCGTGTCCCCCCATAATCCTACGCCCATGAGTGTAATGAAATGTAATGTTACTGTGGCTTCGGATAAGAGCGGCTGCCTCACCAGTGTAATGCAATGTTACTGTAGCTTAGGATAAGAGTGTCTGCTTCAGCAGTGTAATGTAATGTTACTGTAGCTTAGGATAAGAGCAGCTGCCTCAGCAGTGTAATGTAATGTAATGTTACCGTAGCTTAGAATAAAAGCGTCTGCTTCAGCAGTGTAATGCAATGTAATATTACTGTAACTTAGGATAAGAGTGTCTGCTTCAGCAGTGTAATGTAATGTTACTGTAGCTTAAGATAAGAGCGGCTGTCTCAGCAGTGTAATGTAATGTTAGTGTAGCTTAGCATAAGAGCGTCTGCTTCAGCAGTGTAATGAAATGTAATGTTACTGTAACTTAGGATAAGAGTGTCTGCTTCAGCAGTGTAATGTAATGTTACTGTAGATTAGGATAAGAGTGTCTGCTTCAGCAGTGTAATGTAATTTATTTATTTTTTTAAAATTTGTTTCTGATTTTTCCCCATTTTCTCCCAATTTAGTAGCCAATTGAACCCTATTCTAATTCAATTGCCCCGTGTAGCAACCGCTAGAGAATCACCGCAACGCAACCCCGTCAGCCGGCGGTAGGACGGGAGGGCGCCATGTCCTCTTCAGGGCGCGACTCCTCCTAGCTCCTGACCGTGATTCCAGCCCGCCCAGGGCCGCTATGCGTGCAGTGATTCTCTCCGAGCCCTCTCTTGCTGCTTCCACAGGGCGCCGGCCATGCTCGGATCTGGCAGGACCGGGGCGCGAACCCCAATCCTCGGAGCACAACTGCACCAACTGAAAGTCGGCACTCTTACCATTGTACCACCGCAGCGCCCGTGTAATGTAATATTACTGTAGCTTAGGATAAGAGCGGCTGCCTCAGCCGTGTAATGTAATGTAATGTTACCATAGCTTAGGATAAGAGCGTCTGCTTCAGCAGTGTAATGCAATGTAATATTACTGTAGCTTAGGATAAGAGTGTCTGCTTCAGCAGTGTAATGTATTGTTACTGTAGCTTAAGATAACAGCGGCTGCCTCAGCAGTGTAATGTAATTTTAGTGTAGCTTAGGATAAGAGCGTCTGCTTCAGCAGTGTAATGAAATGTAATGTTACTGTGGCTTCGGATAAGAGCGGCTGCCTCACCAGTGTAATGCAGTGTTACTGTAGCTTAGGATAAGAGTGTCTGCTTCAGCAGTGTAATGTAATATTACTGTAGCTTAGGATAAGAGCGGCTGCCTCAGCAGTGTAATGTAATGTAATGTTACCGTAGCTTAGGATAAGAGCGGCTGCCTCATTAGTGTAATGTAATGTAATGATACTGTAAATTAGGATAAGAGCGTCTGCTTCAGCAGTGTAATGTAATGTGATGTTACTGTAGCTTAGGATAAGTATGTCTGCTTCAGCAGTGTAATGTAATGTGATGTTACCGTAGCTTAGGATAAGAGTGTCTGCTTCAGCAGTGTCATGTACTGTTACTGTAGTTTAGGATAAGAGCGTCTGCTTCCGCAGTGTAATGTAATGTACTGTTATTCTAGCTTAGGATAAGAGCATCTGCTTCAGCAGTGTGATCTAATGTAATGTTACTGTAGCTTAGGATAAGAGTGTCTGCTTCAGCAGTGTAATGTAATGTGATGTTACTGTAGCTTAGGATAAGAGTGGCTGCCTCAGCAGTGTAATGTAATGTGGTTGAACTGTGTGTGTGTCGGACTTTGGGAAGTTAAAGGAGAGTATTGTGCTTTCATGTGTGTGTGAATGATATAAGTTTTAACTTTTAAAATCCATAGTATAAGCAAGGTAAGACAGATTTGCTCCTAAGGTGAAAATCTTTGTCGCCTGTAGGGGACAGAGAGGGAATTTTCCACTTTTTGTTCTCCATTAAACACTTGTCTAGTCGGTTAGCTAGCTAATTTGGATCTATTGCTGACGGAGGTTTTTTGTGGTTTTTCATCCTCTCAGGAGCAAACATAAACATAGCTGTTGTTAGGTTGTTCGCCTCCATTATTAACTGTCAACTTAGCTAACTATAGTGTTGTAAAATCTGATTCCGGTTAAGTTTGGTTGTATTTTTTGTCTGAGATATAAATAAAGTGGTACAAGGGTTTCCTTTTCGTTCGGTGAATTAAATTAACTAACGTTAGTGGATTAACTTAAATTACAACCCTATTGCTCCGTATTTGATAGCACCTTTTTCTCTCATATTAATTAAACATTTTGGTAGTTAAAAGGGTCCTGTTTATCCTCTCCGGTTTCTGCTGCTAGCTGTTCAGAGCCACCTCCTGAGTTTTAAGTTGTGGTCTTGTTGTCGCCATCTCTGCAGTAATTTAAGACTAAGGGAGAGATAGTGATAGTTAGTGGTTGTGCAAGAGTTGCAAGATGATCGCACTTTGGAAAGCGATTTCCAGGGGGAGTTTGTCTACCACCGTTGCCAGCTAGTTGAGCACCTTGAGAACAAGATCCTTGGTCTCGAGGTCCAACTAGCTGGACTCCACAGTCCACAATTGGAAGAGTTCTAGGAACTGAGTAGTACTTCCTTCAAGGAACTGGTATGCACACTGCAGGTGGGAAGGGGGGAGACTCCAGAGCAGGTAGTGAGAGAGCGTTGGGTGACAGTAGGGTGCAAGCGCAGAAAAGGGTGTGCCTACCGTACAGGGACTGTTTCTCAGGAGGTTGTGGTGTCCAACCGATTCCAGCCCTTGCAGGAACTGGACGTGGCCCTTGACCCTGAGAGTGGGAGGACTGATGAGCCTCTGGGCACCCAGATGGCCACATCCTCCAAGAAAAGTGAGTTATTGATAGTGGTGAACTCAATTCTTAGAGGTGTAGATAGTATAGTCGCACGACAAGGAGTCTCGTACGGTTTGTTGCCTCCCCGGTGCCCAGGTTGGAGATCTCCTGGAGCGTGCGGACAAGCTTCTGGCCAGAGCAGGGAGGGATCCAGTGGTCATGGTTCATGTAGAACCAATGACATTGGTAAAGGTAGATTTGAGGTTCTGCTGGGCAAATTTTCAGAATTAGCAGATAAGATTAGGAGCAGAACGTCCACGGTGGTCTTCTCCGGAATTCTACCGATACCACGTGCCAGCAGAGGGAAGCAAAGATTTATTTGGTGGTTTAACATGTGGCTACAAACCTGGTGTAGGAAAGAGGGGTACAGGTTTATGGGGCTAAAAATAAGGAAAGGTTACTGGAGGATATTGCTGATTCCTTAAACAATATTACAAATAGGCCTGAAGGAATATTCAGTACTCAGAATGTATTAGCAGATATTGAGATAGGGGATAGAGAAGTACTGGATAATAAATGACATAAATTAAAGACAAATAAAGCAGCAGGCCCTGATGGTATATACCCAAGGGTACCCAAAGAGTTAAGTGAGAGCATCTATAAACCACTGGCAGGTATTTTTAGACTTTTAGTCTTTCACATCTGGACTGTCATCTAGCTGCTGCTAATTATATTAACATGGACATTGGCTGCTTTGACCATGCTGGTCATTAACAATCATTTTTGAATTATGTGCATATGAACTGATTCAGACAGGAAATGGCTTGAATTAATGAGATATTTGAATCCTGTATGCATAATGCTTCAGCGATAATATAAAAATATAATATAATAAGTATAATATGTATTTGAAGTGTATGGAAAATTGGAAAGATGGATGATTATGATCAGATAATGTGGCTGTCTGCTCCAAAACTACCACCCTGCACAGATCCTGGCTTCAATCAAGTCGAAGTGTTTTTACTGAATATGGGGGAAAATGTCCACAGAAAAAAAAGTTCAGATCTGTATCGTCTTCAGTACAGTGTGTAGCATGGACACAGTTAATGGTCACGGTTAAATACATTTTGATACAGAACATTTGGTCCCACTTGGGGACCAACTACGTTACAGTTAAAATAAAACTGAGAATGTTCCTCTGCTTGTTGTAGCATTGCACGTTGTAACATTGTCAGAGTCACTTTCTTCCTCCAATGGCCAGAGAGAAAATACTGCCATTTCCTGATCTCCAGAGAACTCCAAAGTTACAGGATCCACTGGAAGAACCTCGCACCACAACCAAACCTTTAAGTGTAAACCTCAACATTTCCCCTGACTGAAGGACGTAGATGGCCTTTGCCATTTGGGAGCCAGTTTCAAATTATGGAATTGTTTTTTTTGAAAGATGCACAGAGAATGTATGCTTTGTGCTGATTAGTAACTTTTTTTTTCATTGAAATGTTTGTTGTTGCGATTTCAATATACTCAAAATACAAATGGAAATGATGTGGCTTATAGGGTAAAGGAGCAAGCATTCATGATGCAGAAATAAATACTGTTTCAAAATTTTTTTATTAAAGTATAAATGTGTAAGACATACTGTGATGAAAATGATCAATAATATGTGAAAAAAAAACAGTACAAATTGCCGGGCATAAATGGTATCTCAGATGATTTCTTCTCTGGAAATGAGAGAAATATATCAATAAAAACAGCTCAATTCATTGCGCCTCTTCTGTAACAGGAGCTAATGTTTACAGTTTTTTCCCCCAGTGGAGTAACAAATAATTTGCTTTCAGTAACTTAATTCTACATAATCAGATTTAAACAGACTGTGACCTATAAAAGAGTATCAAGTTAAAATGAGGTTTTTTTTAAATGCACAGTGCATAGGTAAGAGAATAATATTGCTGTTGAATAAATGTAAGATGTATCAGCAAACAAGAAAAAAGGATAGGCAGTACTGCAATTTCAGTTATAATAATCTGAGTTGAAAACTGTCGTCTATGAAAAAGCAGCCAGCTCATTATTACAAGTACATTCAATTATTTTATCAGATGTTTTTATCCAAGTCCATTTACAGTATAAGAGTACATAAGTGCATTCATCTGATATAAGTGCAACAAATCCAGACCTGAATTTACATCCTGAATACATACGTACATATTAGATAAGTAACAAGCCCTAAGATCCAAAACCTAAGAACCTAGAACTGGACATTAGTGTTGGTCCCAGGCATACAAAAGTGCAATATCACCAAAAAGGCAGAGAAGGCCCATTTATAATCAATAAGTGTGTTGTTAACCTAACAAAGAACAGTTTATAGACAGGTACGTTTACCTACACAGTTGCGAGTCAAATAAAAATATGTTAATGGTTATATGTTATATGTTATATGTTAATGGTAGTTTGCAGGCAGGTTTGCGGGCAGGTTAGTTCAAATAAACCAATAATTCTTATGCAATTAATATCCCCTTTAGGCTAGGATTAAATTAATATCAATATCCATTCCTAAAACATCATTGGCTACTTCAATCAATCCCGACTCTTCCTGAGGGATCTTCTTCCGATCAAAAAAAAAGTCTATTATCCTATATGAAACAAAATTTCTAACAACAAAACACTTGTAGTCTGTTTTAGAAGAGAAGGCTTTGAGAACCAAGTGTTCAGTCAGTAAAAAAAGATGATATGAGGCCATTAGGCTATAGCCTATGATTTCTGTTGACATTCTGTTTCAACAATTAGACCTATATGCTTGGAAAATATTTGATCCAATAGCCTAAGCCTACAGTGAATAACTATTGTTTGTTTTAGCCTAGAAAACTCATTAATTTATGTTATGTTAGCAATAGGCGGGTGCGGATGGCTCTCGAGCCGACCCGCGCATCACTAATGCCGATATCACTATCCCAAAAAAAAAAAAATACAAAGAAAGGAAGAATGATATCTAAAGGGGTCAGGTGAGCCACAGAGTAATCTTCAGAGGTGGATCTTCAGAAGATGGGCAGGTTTTATACTGTTCTAACTAGGAGTGTGCAGCGCATCGCTATCTGTAGCTGTATTTGGATAAAAACCAGAAGTGGGTGGGACTTCGACCGGAAGTGCTGTTACATATAGGAAATGTCATATTTTCTAGTATAAAATTAATCACTATTGCAATTTATGAGTATTCACCCCCCTCCATGTCTTTTTTCATTTTCAAAACTTTTTACAATCAGCACAGCTAGCCAGCCACTCGCTATCACCCTCCATACGAAAAAATTAATGACAGACCGGTGGAGTCGAGAGAAATATTTGTTTCCAAACCACTATCCGTTTCATTCATTAATCTATTAGCTTAATGTACATGTTAGCTTGCTAACTAGAGACAGCTATCGGCTGCTGTGCTGTTAATGGGTGGAGAGAAAACAACATCAAAAGTGGATTCGCATATAGGTACATACTCGCGACAATCGCACTGTGGTAACTTAATTAAAATGAATATTTATCCTATATCACGGATTCTGTAAATGCTTGTTTCTACCCAAATTGTTTAACATTCAACTCTCAATGAATCCACACTGTGGACTTGTAACGTTAATGTAACATGCGCTAGTCTATCAATAGCATACAGTAGACCTTCCTAATGCTGATTTTGATAGGGCATTTGTGTTAACCACTCCTGTTAGTGGCTATCTCAATTAAGTAAATCTCTGGAAGATAGCTAGCTGTGCCGAATTAGTGCCTCTCTCTCGTTTTTTTTTTTTTTTGTGCCCGAATCCGAATATTAACAAGCAACTTCGGGTAGAAAAAAATATCTGTTCAAACGTATTATTCATACTTTCCTGAAAAGGGTATTCAGCTCCGGATACACCCCTAGTCCTAACTGTAGTAGGAAGTTAATTCCACCACCAGGGGGCCAGAATGGACCGGAGACATGACCAGCCCTGACAAATGTGGGAAGTGCATTCCACCAATTTTGGGGGGGGGGGGGGGCTTCAGGCATCCTAGCTGGGATAAGCAGGCATGCCGAGAAGATCTCCTTCTCTGCATGCCAGTCACCTCATATTCAGTGCAGTGATGAAAGTCAGTGCAGTGATGAAAATACATCAAGTATTAAAACATATAAACATAAGTATCAGCATCAAAATATCAAAGGTCCCATAAACTCGTATAATGTGTGCTGCAATAGAGATGGGATTCTTTCAGTAGGTGTGACTCACAGGTTCCCAAACCTTTCTTTGATAGTCTTATGATTCAGGCTGGCTTCAAACCAAATATTTTAATTTGGTTGGGCGGGAAATGGCTATCATTCTGGCAGAACAAGTCTGCCAGAAATTTAATGAAACTTTATGTCGAATGCAAGTGGACCTTGCATAGAGAAGCCAATGAAGAAGGACACCCTTCTATGTTCCCCTCCACACAACTGGCTTTTGTACACTGGTTTGACCTCAATTGTTACAGTTGAGTTTGGTGTGTCTGCTAAAATAGTCTTTCTTTGCACCACTCCAGTTGCTCTGTAGAGAAGGTCCTGGACTTTCTTATGGTTCCATATTTCATTTTCACCCAAGGAACCAGAATTTGGACCAGCAAACCTTTCTACATCTGCACGATAGACCAGGTGATCGTAGCCTTGCTTCTTTCCCAAGTAGAAATGAACCACAGGTTTCTTGGCATGCCAAACAGATCCCATCTCGCTCCAGAACGAGTTCTTCAAGCGAGAGACATAATTTCCTAACTCTGGTAACAACCTTTCAGCTGATGCTAGAGGATTCGGCCCTGGCCATAAAAGAGTGACTGCAATGAAATGTAATGCCATGCTGTCCTTGTGTGGGATGGGGTCCCTAAGGACATCACAAAGCAAATCCAGGAGGACTCTATATGGGCGTTTGTATTGGGATGCTGGCTTGATGATTGCAAGCACAACGTTAGCATAGATAAAATTGACTCTGTCCTTTACTGTACAGTCCTTCTGAGATTTGTTCCTCAGATTGAATGCATACGTCCTCACAATATCCTCCATTGTTTCACCTGAGGTCTTGTTTGACAGGCTGTCAAGAAGCCCAGAAAGAGTGTCAGCTTTATGATTCTCCAGAAATTTCCAACCCTTAAGAATCTCTGTTGCCATGTTCAAGTTCTTGCTCGTCAGAAATTCGATGGCATCTGAATTGCAGAAAAGCTCAACATAGCGATGGAAACATTTGAAAAGCTCTTGCTGGCTTCTTTCCTTTTGTTTGTCTCTCTGGTTGTACCGTGGCCCTAAGTTAACAAAGAAGGCATCAAGGAAATTGAAGAGATTTTTCATGGTGCTCTTAAGGTTACAAATAAGATCGCTAAACTCTTCAAGCACAGGGTAATACTGTGCATGTCCTTGCTTCTTGTCATTCCACCAAACATCTTGGATTGTTATTTTTCCAGAGAGGACCTGTTCCATGATATTGTGTCGTACAGGATTAACTTCAGCAAAAACTGGGACCTTTTCCAAAATGTCCATGATGATCACAGCAACTTGGATTTCTCCAAGGTAACCAGCTGTATTATAGGGCGTGTTGTCTCTGTTCACTTTGGCCCTGAGTGCAATCTCCTTCTTCGCAGTATCTTGGGTTTCCCTGAAGGCATCTCTTGCGGAGCATGCTATTTTTAGATAGTCCCTAAGTTTTTCTGGCGTCATAGGGTCTTTGTCTTCTTTGCTACTTGCAATGGCATGCTTCAGCTCATGCTTGATGACTTGTGCAGATGTGTCAGAAATGTATGAGCTTTCCCTGGAAATCTCTTTGGCTTTCCTAGCCCACTCTTTTGCTTGTCTGAAATCCTTCTTTTTCAGGTATTGGTACCTGGCGAGGAGCTGAGAGATGATAGCATCTTTGTCAAAGCGCTTTGCTGCATTGTGCAGGACCATTTCTTCTGCCCCTGGTGTGTCCTTGATAATGGCATGGATTACAGGAGAGAACCGACTTTCCTCCTCCGAGTGAAGCCTTTTCAACAACATGTTGCGCACATCCTGCATTAGTTTATCTTTCCCCTGCGTGCACTCATAAAACATACTGTCAGTCAACAGCATATTCAAAATCTCAGCTCTTGACACATTGTAAGTAGTTGTAAGTTCCTGTAAACAGCACTCTGCCATCCGGGGATGAATGGATCTAATTGCCTCGTAGACCACCTTAGCTTCCACAGTGCAACAGGTTAGAAGTGTTGAGAACTTCCCAAATTCATCCTCAAATTTTTGGGAGGCATAACATGGCTTAGTCTGCAGTTGCAGAAACTCTTCACAGAGAGAAACTGACAGTACTGCGCCCTTGCAGTAAACATTCAACAGGGTCAACACAGCGACAAGCTGAGCAGGTTTGCTTTCAAAGTTGAAGTTCTTGAGTGTATTTCGGGCAACGCCTTGAATGTATTCTCTTGAAAAGTTTTTCTTCATGATCATGAAACCATAGAATGTGTCCGCATTCTTGTAGGTCTTCTCAATTTCCTCCAGCTTCTTCTGGAACTGCATTTGTTCCAACTCTGAAAGGTTATTGCCAATGAAGACAGTGTCCTTAGTTGCTTCGGTTTGTTCCCATGATTCTGTTCTCATGCAATTCAGCAGTATGACTTGTGGGCAATTGGAACTAAGATCCCTCTTAACAAACTGATCATCAATGTGCCGCTTCAGATCATATACAGCATCCAGTTCTTCAAAGTCATCCATCATGAGCAGCACAGGTAACCTTGCGGACCGTTCTGCTGACTCATAAATCAGAAGCTCAACTACCTGCCTGGCAACTTCAGCAAAGTTATCTGCTGTGTCCTTAAGAACAGCACAGCGAAATGTGTCCTTCAGTGACCACATGATGTGCTTTGCTAGTGTGGTGCCACCACAACCTGGGAGGTGCAGCAAGCTGAAGTACACACAGGCTTGCCTCAAAGAAAGCAGTTCTGGTATGATGGTGTCCTTAATGAAGTCATACTTGTCTCTCTTAATAAATGGCATGGATCCCGGCTGCTCAGATAAGTAGAAGTTCCACCAGGACACCTTCCCTCCTTTATAGAAGCTTGCCTCCAGTGACTCCTTCTCTTCGGTGCCTCCTTCACACTGGTTGGCACAGAGAATGCTGAGGGTGTCTAAGCATTCCTCCACCTTTTTTCTCAAGAGGACCCTGCTGGCTCCCCCACAAGGCAAGAAACGGCTAGACCTGCGGTTATCTGACCACAAGCTCAGGACAGTTCCATTAATCTCTGCGAGACTAAGCTCAGAGATAGATCTTGCTGAGATGTTTAGTCCATAGCGTGCCTCGATTAGGTCGTTCCAGCAAGTGAAAGCTCTCTCATTCTCACAGATGCACAGGATCTGTTCAGTGCCTCCGAGTTCCTGCCAGAACATGCTGAAGCTCTCTAGCAGAGGGTCCATTCTGTCATTCACACTGGATAACAACAAGAAGACAACCAGGAATCTTTTCTGAGGGAGTACATCTTTGCGACACAGGAAAGAAACCACATCTCGTACAGAAGCTCCTTTTTCAGTTAACCAGTCATCTGGGTCTGAAGGCATCTCTGCTTTAGTATCACCATTGCAGAACACCCAACTGGTGTTCTTTGTAATTTTGAGTTTTTCTGCTATGTCCTCCACTGCCTCTGTGATCTTGTAATGCTTTGGTAAATGAGTATTTATCCTCCGTTGCTCTGCAAAATACTTACACAGCCCATTTTTTTCAGACTCTGGATCAAAATCCAACACAGCAGTCAGATTCATCTCAAGAAGAAATTCCAGGGATTCCAACTGCATGACATGCGATTTGTTGGTTATCAATAAATACCGCTCAAAGTGGGACTTATCTAAGGACTGAGATCCACCTGTTAGCATCTCACTGAGCCTGGACCCCTGGACACTTCCTTTCAAATCAGTCAAATGCTTCTTCTCTGCTTCTCTTCTCAACTGTGATAGCTGTTTGATGTCCTCAATGAATTTTTTGTATTCCTCACATGGCTTTTTCTGGCTAGTCTGCACCGGGAGATCTCTGCTGCTGGTACCATCTCGAACGAAGAATAACTTGCACTCTTCTACTTTGTCCTTGTCTTGATTTTTTTTTTTTGCCTTTCTTTTGATGACACTGTAGACGTGATAGTCATTCTCTTGACAGATCTCATAAGCTGGCACTATGTCCACCTCGATCACATACTTTTCAGAGGATGTCATGTCCGGGTTGAGAACCTGAACAAACCGAGGTGTCTTAATGCATTTCTTAGCCGCCTCAATATGCTTGTGTTCAAAATGACCCTCTTTAGCCTGGTGTAACCCATTTACAAAGGCTTCTTTGTCCAGAACAACAACTCCCACAATCTGTCCATGAGTGAAATCCGGTAAGTCACCCACGCCAAAATGAATGGTGCCGTTGGTGCGGCTGTTCATGCAGGCCGCTCCGAAGCGAACAACCTCATAGGTAAACTTCATCATTTTATTCTCCTCTTCTGTGTGGGTGAACAATTTGAATTCATGGCAGGGTTCAATAAAGTTTGATGCACCTGACTCGGTGACATCCAGGATGCTGTTAGCTTTGTATCGGTAGGCATCATGGTATCTGTGGAAAGGGTAGGGCTTGCATAGTCTGCTGGACTGACTGCCTTGGCTGACAACTTTATCCTTCTTTAGTTGCATAAGTTCATCCCTCTTGCAAAGGATGAGCTTTGCTGGTCCCAACGTAATGCCTAATTCCCGCAAGTCTGACTTGTCAAGCAAGAGAAGACTGCGCCCCTCAATGTTCTGTCCATGTAGGATATCTGCATCGGCAGTGTCCACAAGATTCTCATTAAGAACCCACTCTTTCACATGATCTTTAGTCCAGCTCTTAATCTCAGCAGGTAATTCTATCTGCCTGGCTTGTGCTTCTTCCTGTTTGGTGCAATATAAGAAAAACCTTTTAAAAAAAGAAATACATAGTCCAGTTTTTCAACTAATTGGAAGGCTTAATTTTAACCAATTCTTTTTTTCCTCGCTATACTAGCACAGATACTACTTTCAGCAACAACCTATTTTATTAGTGTTTCTTATCATTTACATGTAGTATTGTAGAACTGACACCCATGCAATGTGTAGGGGTCATATTTACGTGGATCGCCATGCGCCACAGGCCCATATTATGTGTTTGCCGATGATCTTAGGACACCCTGGCAAAATAAAATGAAATCTGTCTAAACACGTCAGAGGGAAGACCATCTGAACAGGTGGCTGCTAGGATCCATTATATGGCATATTGTACACACATGGTTAAAATACGCCTTGTTCTGATCTCCCCTGACTGTTTTTTCATTCCTGAAATAGGGCAATCAATCTGCAGCCGCGCCCCCATCTACAAACCAGTCAGCGATCGCGGTATCCCTCCTCCCACCCCCTGGTCCACAATCACAATATCCCTCCCCCCACCCCCCAGTCCACAATCACAATATCCCTCCTCCCACCCCCCAGTCCACGATCACAATATCCCTCCCCCCACCTGGTCCACGATCACAATATCCTTCCCCCCACCCCCCGGTCCACGATCACAATATCCCTCCCCCCACCCCCCCGGTCCACGATCACAATATCCCTCCCCCCACCTGGTCCACGATCACAATATCCCTCCCCCCACCCCCCAGTCCACGATCACAATATCCCTCCCCCCACCTGGTCCACAATCACAATATCCCTCCCCCCACCCCCCGGTCCACGATCACAATATCTCTCCCCCCACCCCCCCCCGGTCCACGATCACAATATCCCTCCCCGCCTTCCCCACATCCACGTTTGCAATCTCTCTCCTAAGGCAGATGGGTTTTGTTTCAGCTCTAGACTTCTTAGATCTAGAGATCTCTAAGATTAATATTATTTCTTTACGATTACTCCCTTACCTTGTTCTGACTTTGTTCAGCCATTTTAATATCACTTTGGCCCGTTCACCTTGGCTGCATTCTTCTGTGAAACAGATAGAAAGGAATACAGCATAAAAACAGAAGAGATGTAGCCGTTAGACATAATCTAATTTTAAAAATTAACAAGAAGAATTGTCTTTTTTGTTTGTTTCTTTTGTAAATTATATAGATTTCAGAAATATATACTATATTGATATGAAAAATACATTTATATTTTAATTTATATACTGTATATAGTTCCTATAAATACATTATTGGGCTGATTCCTTCAAAAATTTTATCTGGTACTGATTAAAAATTGTATGACCAAAACATAGTCTGTTAATTACTCAAAAGGTGTAAATCAGGCAAGTATATCCTAGAAAAAAATGTGTTAGCAAAATATATTAGTATGTATGATTCTGCAAAACTGTAGTTTCTTACTTTTTTTCTTTGAAAATGTAGCTACAATGCATACTGTACTGACTTGCTGATCATCCTCCTGTGTAGGTCTGTATGTAGTGTGTGTGCGTGTGTGTGTGTGTGTGTGTGTGTGTGTGTGTGTGTGTGTGTGCTTGTGATTGCATGTGTGTACATTGTAATTCAAAATGTAATTATGTAATCTTTGAAAAAAAGTAACTGTAGTAAGAATAACAGAAAAATAAATGTAAAATGTAAATGTGAAGAATAAAGTGAAAATATTTCAAGATTAAAGATTTCAAAAATGCAATAAAAAGATTTCCCAATTAGTTAAAAGCTTTTGAGGGATGCTGGCAAAAAACTGGAAATCTGAAACCCTGAAGAAAACTGAAGTTATGCAATTTTCATTCATTTTCAGACCTTGGTGCTCAATGCATTCTCATAAGTTTTTTTTTTGCATTTCAATGAATTTAAAAAAATCATATTTAATGTGTTTCATTTAAAGGCCCTAATAGGCCTACTCTTTCCCTCTTCCCTCACTCTCACACACACACACACACACACACACACACACACACACACACACACACACACACACACACACACACACACAGTGTTTTTAATGTAAAATGAAAAGGATTTAAATGCATGAAAAACATTTATTAAATCAATGCAAAACGTCACAAATTTGTATTTTATTTTTACATGACTCATCCTGAGGTTTTCATGCCCTGTAGTCGTCTGCTTCCTCATCCGTCTCAATAAATAAATAAATAAATAAATAACCAATGGAGTTAATCATAAAATAACACAGTCGTTCAAAATTTTGAGTTTGAGTAACTCCATATTAAGATACTTAGCCTATATTTTACAAAATACAAATATTTTAAATATAAGCTATATTTTAAATAATTCCGTTTTTAATAGAACAAACCGATGTCGTCGTGAAAGTTGTATAGCCTAATGGTGAACTTCTCTGACAAAGGCTGTAGCCTATTTCGATAATGTAGGCCTAGACAAAAAAGTCGTCTTTTTTGATATGGATGGAACTATATATTCGATATCAAAAAGTCTATTAAATAAAAAAGGATAGGCCTACCCATTTAAGTACATTTACACTCACGACTTCATAACAGCCATTTCACTGTAGCCTAATGAACTCGTAGCACAGTGCTATAGTGGTATAGAAATGCGGTTTAGAAATGTTTCCTGGAGGCAAAACAGTTGAGGCGAATAACATCGTTACAGCATAACTATCGATAAGTTCAAACTAATGAAGTTCAACCGATCAGCTCTCCAGTTACTATTCTGTAGCTACATCAAGATTTAACTTTATACTCACTGGACTCGATGATGTCACATTCTTCTTTTGAATGCCTTGGGAGCCTTCAAATTATAGGCTATATATTTTTTAAACAAAAACACAAATTATTTTACCAATTAATCCGCTCAAAACGAACACCTTGTGTCCGGAGCATAACACTCGGGAACTGGGGAGCCTGGAGGGAACAAGACCAAGACATATAACAGAAAACGCTTCCTTATTTAAGCCTTTGAAAAAAATTTGATATAAAAAAACGCATATAAATGACTCTTATTTCCTGTGGACCTAATTGCAACAACTAGCATCGGAACTGAAATCGATCCAAATTGCTATGAAGTCGATGTTAGGTTTATGCTATTAAATTGTATTTGCTGATAATTCATTTCTGAACTTAGGCTACAGTATAGGGTGCAGTAGCTTCCTGCCACAAAGATTTGACTGGAAATGTGTAAGTTTCATTTCCTTATCACTCGTAGACTGAAACGAAACTACTTAGCCTACGTATAAATGATGTTTTCCAATCAATTATTATACGCTTTAACATTATGAACATGATATTCACTTGACCTTTAAAACGTTACATTGCACTGAATTTAGTTACGGACAAAAAATAAATAATTAGTGCATGCACACCACTGAAGCGATCTCGTAATATGTATAGAAGCACAGGTTACACAAAAGCAGACAAACAGATCTCCGTTGCTTGCGTTGCTAGGCTGAGCAGCAAAAGAAGATTACTTCAAATAGTCAAACCCGACCAGATATACTGTATTTTAGTTGATAATAGGAAAGATGATAATTGTAGGGTGAATTCAGATAAAGTGGGACACTTTTTGCAGTTTTGCCTTCTGTTACCTGTTTCGATATTAGTCCATCACATGTACAGAGCACATGATACAATTCTGAAAACCTCAAGATGTTATCTGACCACATAAAAATTTAAAAATCTTGCTCACAGGATGCATGAAACACCTTTATATTTGCTTTGAGCCACAACACATTTTTTCAACTGCGTTTGGGAATGTGGGACAGCTCATTAGGTAACGTGGGACACCAATTCATTATAATAAAACCCCAATAACAAGCTATAATATAGTACATTGCAATATATTTTAATGGTGCACCATGCTTAAATACGCTAAGTAAGCATCAGGACCCAAGCAAAAAAATATTATACTTTAAATGTACTTTTAGTACATATGTACTCATCATGTAGGAACAACTAATTTTGTGTTAAATTGGCCGCACTTTAAGTACAGGCTAATAAATGCACTAAAGTTGTACTTTCGTAGAACTTCCGTACAACTTTAGTGTACTTACTGTACTTAAGTGTACTAAATTGAGACATGTCTTACAAACTTAAAGTATATTTAAGTATACTAATTGAAAGGGTGATTTGTAGGTATTGGAAATACAATTTTTAATTATGACTACGGTGTTTGAAATATACTTTAAATAGCATTAAAAGTGGTCTGCTATCAAGGGATGAAAATATATTTGGCTATACATTTTATGAGTACCCTAAAATACCATTAAATATATGAGATTTAGTATACATACTGTATTTGAAGTACACTTAAGTACAATTTACTGACATATATGTTATGGTTCCCGCAGGGGGGACCGGACCCAAACGCAAGACTCAGAGATGGCTCAAGGGGAAACTCCACCAGGGAGTACATTTATTGAAAGACATAGGCAGGGGCAAGACGAAACCAGACACGAGGCAGGAACATGGAGGGGTCATGACGAGGAGGGGGCTATGACGAGGAGGAGGCTAAGACTAAGGAGGGGTCAGGAACTAAGAAGGGCTCAAGAACCAGGAAGGGTCAGGAACCAGGCTGGGCAGGGACGGCGCTCAGGCCGTGGGGGATCAGGAACAAGACGTCACCCAGGCCGTGGGGTCCAGCTTAAGGACGGCACGCCGGCCGTGGGGTCAGGAATGGGTGCGGGATTACCGCGGATAGGGCGGGGGCCTGTGACGGCACTCTGGCCGTGGGGGTCAGGAACAAGACGTCACCCAGGCTGTGGGGTCCAGCTTAAGGACAGCACGCCGGCCGTGGGGTCAGGAACGAGGAGGGACAGGAACGAGGAGGGTCAGGAACGAGGAGGGACAGGAACAAGGAGGGACAGGAACGAGGAGGGACAGGAACGAGGAGGGACAGGAACAAGGAAGGGTGGAGGGAACTGGGGAGCCTGGAGGGAACCAGAACAAGACAAGATAAGGGGGTCCATGACACGAGGGTACATAACGGGGGGGTACAAAACAAGACGGAACAAGACAAGACCACAAACGGGAAACCTAGCTCACAAAACAGACGAGCAACACAAGATGGTCCGGCCCCGAACAAAGTGACGGGGCTGACTACAAGACATGACGAGGACAAAACGAGCAACAGGTGGGAGGAGGCTAACAAGGACACGAGAGGAAAACACAATGCAGGTGTGGGGAGTGCAAGACACAAGTAGGAGGGAGAGAGGGAAAACACAGGGTGGACTGTGAGACAATGGGAAAACCCAGGATGGAACCCGGGTGCCTCACAATATATTTACAAATGAATTGCACATTTTAAGCATAGTTTAAATTATGTATTAAATGTATAAGTACACTTGAAACACATTACCTGTTTCCCTTCGCATCATGTTTGTCTCTCCCTAGTTGGTTTCCGTTGTGCTGGGCATGGTTTTTCCCTTTCGTGTCACTCTGTTCCACTACTCGTCATCCGCCTATCCCTTTCCTCCGTTCCGCATGCATTCCACACACTCTCTGCTCCGTTAATCACTCACGCATACATTCGCACGCGGCACCTAATTGATACTTGTTAATGTTTGTATTTAGTCACCCAGTGTTCTTTGTCCTGTGCCAGTTCGTTAATTCTCCTTGTGAAAACCTCTGGTCTTGTCTCATGGATACATGGTATCTAGTCCTGTTTGCCAACTTTTGAAGCCTTGTCTTGCATTCAGGTGTTAACTCGCCTTTTCTGCTCTGTCCAGTTTTTGATCAAGCTCTCGCCAGGATGGCGCATCTCACTGTTCAGTCTGTCCTGCCTCGCTGTACTAACTTTTGTCTGCTCTGAGTCTACCAACCTGCAGTTGTCCGTATTCCCTGCTTGTGCTGCTGTTCCTGCCAAACCAACTGCTGTGTGTGCATGCAGCCGGTGCTCCAGCTCTACTATCCCGCGGCGGTGCCTGCTTCCTGCTTGTGCTGCTGCTGCTGCCATCCTGCTGCTGTGTGCACGTCCAGCAGGGACACCGCTCTGCTAACCTGCAATTGTTCCTGCCACTCCGCTCTGCCCTGCTCCCCGCTCCCCGCTCCTCCTCTGCTCAGCCTGCCCGGATTCCTGTCACCATCACCAGCCCCTGGCCTCTCCCGCTCCCACTCATCCCCTGCTGTACCCACCACCCAGACTGTTTGTCTTAAGTGTTCTCCCTATGCTTCAGGAGGGATTCTGGTCAAAGCAATAATTTATTAGAGCCTATCGCTCCCTGTATTGTGTGTCGTGCATTGAGTCCAGTTCCTACTAGGAACCGTAATTGACTAGTCTTGTTCTCCCTATGCTTCAGGAGGAATTCTGGTCGAAGCAATAAAATATTGGAACTTCCTGTGTTTGAGTCATGCATTTGAGTCCAGTTCATACTCGGAATCTAAATAAATACACCATTTATTTCTCTTGGTGAACATTATCTCTAAAGATAACCTCTAAAACTTATTAACAATCATAACATAGTTCATTGACAAACAAATTGAGACCACTGACCTAAAAATTACTTGACAGCAATATAAAAAGTATTAGAGTTGCATTACAGTTAATATAGGGTATATTACCACATACTGTTGAAGTTGGATGTTTAAATACACTTAGGTTGAAGTCATTAAAACTAATTTTTAACCACACCACAGATTTCATGTTAGCAAACTTGTTACGATCCTGATACGGGACGAACCCAAGTGCAACGACCAGGAGGCAGATTCAAGAAAAGGGGATATTTATTAAGCGTTGGGGTAGTCCCAAAGCTGTACAGGAAAGGCAAAACAGAATATATATACATAGAACATAAATTAAGTCCTATACGGACTGCTCCAAGCCGGAGCTGGACTTGAAATCAAGGAGGGTTCCAAGCCGGAACCGAAGGGGTGCAGGACTGGAAGTCCAAGCCGGACTGGGTGCAGGAAGTGCCCTACTGTTCCAAGCCGGAACTGGATAGGGTAGGTGGAGGCGTAGCACCGGGTCTGGACCGGAACTGGACCGGGAGGTCCACTCAGGAAAACGGGAGCCGACACGGAACTTGTTCCAAGCCGGAACTGGACTTTACTGGAGGTGTACAACACACCGGCACTGGACTGGAACTGGACAGGAACTGGACCGGGAGGTCCACTCAGGAAACGGGTGCTGGAACGGAATACGTTCCAAGCCGGAACAGGACTCTCACGGAATGGTGGGCTATACACCGGGACTGGACTGGAACTGGACCGGGTGAATCACTCTGGTACAGGTACTGGAACGGCGCGAATGTTCCAAGCCGAAACTGGACTTTACTTGGGCAGAGAATCTCTCTCCGGGACTGACACAGGAACTGGACCGGGTTATCAACTTGAATCAGAAGGGTAGAAAGCAGAGGTTAGTAGCAGGGTACTGCAGACAGGGTTTCGACCGGGAGGTCTTAAAGGAGGTTTAGACGACAGCCAGGGTTGTAGCTGGCGAAAACCCGACGGGGCTGGGAGGTGAGGCGTAGCTCGGGTAGGTCTCGTCGGAGCCGGCTGAACTCCAGGGATCCTGGAACCGTAACCAAAGTACAGGAGGTAGCTACGGCCGGACAGGAACGACAGAAAGTTAGCCAGGCAGGACTTGGCAGCGGATCTAGACCCGAGCTGGAGGTGGGAGTACCGCAACACACTCACGCAACATAAAGGGGAAACAAACACTGCTACAGGGAGGCTGGAACCACGGCGTCTGGAGATTTGAAGGGAGACAAGTAAGTAGCATGCAACAGCGAATGTTACGGGAGGATAGCTACCAAACCGCAGATCAGGTAAGCAGGTTAACAACAGCGAACTGTAGAACACCGGACCAGAAACGTGACATGACATAAACAAGGTAGGTTAGTTAACGAACTGGCGCCGACTAGCAACCAGACAGGGGTTTAAATAGTGCAGGGAATAAAAGAGTGAATGAGAAACAGGTGTGATAATTAACCGGGAGTGATTGCAAAACACAAAGGTGAGGAATGCATGCAACGAGTAGGGAGAGCGATAGGCGGAAACAAAAGTGACAATAAAACGAACAAGACAGAGGAAGACGCCCAGACTGCAGCAGCAGGGAAAACACGGACAAAGGAATCCAACATGACACGGAGGGAAACAGGGAAAACACGGAAAACGGACAGGAAGGGAACGGAACGTTACAAAACTATAGTGTTGGCAAGTAAGTTAGGACATATACTTTGTGCATGACACAGGTAATTTTTCCAACAATTGTTTACAGACCGATTATTTCACTTTTAATTCACTATCACAATTCCAGTGGGTCAGAAGTTTACATACACCAAGTTGACTGTGCCTTAAATTTTTTTATATATGGTCGCATATCCTTGCATGCCATGACTTCCTGATGTCTGTGACCCAACAACATTAAAAGACTCTTGATATCTTATTTTCTGGTACTCTTACAAGCGATACTATAACGTCTCTGCATTTGAATGGATCTCTATGGGAATTGGGGGGTGGGACTAGATTTAGCTGTAAATTACACTGGAACAGTATGGAACACATGGTTGGCTAAATGGCTCTAAGTCATCAAGGGTCTGAGGTATCAAACAAGCCTCAAACCGTTACATTGCAGTCATTGGAGTTGGCAAAGCTTTCTCTCTCTGTGGGCTTTGTTAATACCAAGCTTAGTGGATGTCAATTACATTTTATGATTTTTTCATTTTTACGATGGAAAAAAGTTAAACAATTTCATATGGGCTGAAAAAGCTTCTCGTGATACATTTTGCAATTGTATTGTACCTACTTTTGTTCTCTTTACGTTTCTTCATCGCCATGTGGTCTTGTTTTGGTGTTGCTGCTTGTCGCCGCTGCATCAGAATGAGCAGGTTAGCAGCCTCCAATCAAGAGGGCCTGGTTTAATTTGAGTGAATACTCTGACATGCCGCTACATCTACCTACAGGAGCCCCTAACTGAGCACGGCCACTATTACAGTGTGCCACACCCACGGTATCTGACTTTGGCTGTGTCCAAATCAGAGCCCTATCTACTATGTCCTGTGTACTAGCATACTGTGTACAGTTGTATTGCATTTAAATTAATTGTAATAAATCAACCTTTTGCTGTATTGCTGTCTATGCCTATTGTATAGTTCCCAGCCTTAGCGTTAGAGTGCGGCTAAATTTAATGCAGTGTGCCAGTGGGCTTACTGGCTGGCATAGTAATTTAAGTTAATTTAAGTTAAATAGTAAACATTTTGCTCGCTGTTGGCATGCTACAACAAGCTCTTGTTTAACTGTACTGCACGCCAAGTGGTCAGTGAGACTGCTTCGCCATTGGAAATTATTTATAGGCTGTCTAGTCACATCAGGTTTGGATTATTAGCTAGATTATGGGTGTTTTGACACAACGTTCTCTGAAAAAAAGCAAAAAGCAGAAGTCAAGAAACTCACCTGTCCTATTCAGCTCAGTGTTTGTGACTCTCATAAGGAGACTATCCAGTTCCACCTGGTGGACTTTCCAGAACTCCTCCTAATGCTCAGGCATCCATGGCTTACCCGTCACAACCCCCATATTGACTGGTCCTCCAGTACTATTCATACTTTTTGCTGCCTAACCCCTTCTGCAAGTCCCCTCAGCTCCCTACATCCTGTGTCTCCTGTTCCCCCGCTAGTGCTTAGTGCTTGAGTACTGCGATCTCTGCCCGGTTTTCATTACGAAGCTGGCTTGGGAATTACGTTGCACCAGCCCTACTTTGCCATTGAGCTGCTGCTGGGCATCACTCCTCCTTGGGGAAGGGTCTCCCTCTCTGCACCTGAGACCACCGCTATGGAGGAATACCTGTACATCAAAGATGCCCTATCCACCGGGCATATCCGACTCTCTACCTCCCATAGAGATCCATTCAAATGCAGAGAGGTTATAGTATCACTTGTAAGAGCACCTGAAAATAATACCAAGAGTGTTTTGATGTTGATGGGTCACATACATCTGGAAGTCATGGCATGTAAAGGAAATGCAACTAACTATTAAATATTAACTTTTAACATACGTATTTAAATGGATATTCATTACTTTTGGTGCCCTAAAATGGGGGAGGGGGGGGGGGGGGGGGTGTAAAAATGGCTACAATTGCTAAAGTAGAAATATAATGAAATAGAAATAGTAGTTTGTAACATTATCAATGTATTGACTGTATTTTTTGATAAATTTAATGCTACCTTGGTGAATAAAAGTATCAATTTCTTTCAAAAACAAAAAAGTGTCTGAGTGATTCCAAACTTCTGAGCGGTAGTGTATATATGTCTAAGATAATACAAATCGAGAATCATTTAGTGTATATACAGTATGTGTTTACAAATAAATATTATTTATTATTAACTAGATGAGGAATAATAACAATATAAAGAGACCATTTTAGAGGCAGATCTGTTTGCTGCATCTTTGTCCACTGCTGCTGCCAGACATGGAGGCAGGTTCGAGCAGCTCTTCAACGGGCCTCAGCCAGACACCAGCACCAGGCCAATCGCAGACGTGTCTGGTTCCCCTGTACCAGCAGGGGGAAAAGGTATGGCTGTCAACCCATGATCTTCCCCTCCCGGTGGAGTCCCGGAAGCTGGCTCCCCGGTTCATCGGTCCATTCATGATCCAGCGAAGACTCAACCCGGTCTTTTACAGGCTCATGCTGCAGTCAATGTGGGTCCATCCCTCATTTCATGTGTCACATCTCAAACTGGTGGTATCCAGCTGCTTAGCCCACCTAGACAATAGCAGCCCCCGCCTCAGATCATTGAGGGATTGCAAACATATACTGTCCCCGGCATCCTTGGCAGCCACTGGGTGAGACGTCCCATTCAGCAGGCTACCTGTTGGACTGGTCCTGAGGAGCTGTCCTGGGTTCCGGCACAGGATGTCCTGGACCCCAAGCTCATCAGCAAGTTCCAACGGCATCATCCTGGCTGCCCTTGGGGAATGTCAGGAGCCGTTCATCGAAGGGGGGTCCTGTCACGGTTTCGGTCCCTGACCACCAGATGCCACCACTTCCCCAGCCATAGACATGTCTACAGCAATTTCCCCTAGCTAAGTTTAAAACTCTTAGGTAACTACTAGATGTTGTTGCTAGTAATGTGGATGTATTTTAAGGCCTACTTTCATCCTCAGTGCCTCTTTGCTTGACATCCTTGGAAAATCAAAAGAAATCAGCCAAGACCTCAGAAAGAAAATTGTGGACCTCCATAAGTCTGGTTCATCCTTGGGAACCATTTCCAAATGGCTGAAGGTACCACGTTCGTCTGTACAAACAATAGTCCTGATCTCAATCCAATCTAAAATTTTTGGGCAGAACTGAAAAAGTGTGTGCGAGCAAGGAGGCCTACAAACCTGACTCAGTTACACCAGTTCTGGAGGAATGGGCCAAAATTTATTGTAAGAAGCTTGTGGAAGGCTACCCGAAACATTTGACCCAAGTTAAACCATTTAAAGGCAATGCTACCAAATACTAACAGAGTGTATGTAAACTTCTGACCCACTGGGAATGTGATGAAAGAAATAAAAGCTGAAATAAATCTTTCTCTCTACTATTATTCTGACATTTCACATTCTTAAAATAAAGTTGTGATCCTAACTGACCTAAGACAGGGAATGTTTATTAGGATTAAATGTCAGGAATTGTGAAAAACTGAGTTTAAATGGATTTGGCTAAGGTGTATGTAAACTTTCGACTTCAACTGTATATGTTGTCCAATTTACATTTGTGTGTTTAAATTATATATGTAGGACATGGGAGTTTCAGTTTTACTCCCATAAAATTGTTCTGTATCATAAAGTATTTATTGTGCAGATAAGTGTTGATTTAATTGCCCATTTTTAAAAAACCTTATGTACAAGTCAAAATACAGCATATCATATCCATACACAAAAAGCATATCCATTGAAAACCCCAAAGCAACTTCAAGCCCACCAGGGAATTCATTTCAATACGTGTGAAGATCTGTTTTTCTTGCCTTTGCCTTGAATCACTACTTTGGCACGCTGTCTCGAGTTGAGGTATACACAATTGTACAATGCAGACACAATGCTTCTCCAGATACTCTCAGACCATATTTTTACCTGCACTGTAGTTCAATCCTACAATGGATCCAGTTGATAACTGTTATTCTCTTAATTTTTCTCTTAAAAATGTAGCCCCACCCACAACCTTTCCTCTTCTGTTGTGCATATAGCTTTGGCATTTATTTTTAATGGGGAGGAGGAGAATGGCACCATTTGATAATCAACCTGCCTCATCTCGCAGTGAAAATTAAGGGCAATTATCTCCCAGTTTAGTCGTAAGGTCTCACCTTTCCTGTGCTTTTTCTGTGCATCAGAACACACAACCATCTCCCTCTAATCTCCAACCACCTCTGCGTTTAACTCATGCCTCTCTCAGTCTCTCAACTCACTATGTCCTCTTGTCTCCAAACCAGCTCGACCACCCCCTCCCCGTGGCTGACGGATTCTCTCAGATCCAGCCGAACCATGCTGCGAGCCGCTGAGAGAAAGTGGAGGAAATCCAGATCCCCAGATGACCTGGCCTCCTACCACACTCTGCTGGCAGCCTTCACAGCTGCAACCGCATCAACTAAAACCTCATTTGTCCAGTCTAAAATTGATGCATGTGTATCTAATCCACGTAAACTCTTTTCTACCTTCTCCTCCCTGCTCATCCCCCCTCCACCCCCTTCACCCTCCTCCCTCTCTGCAGATGACTTCCTGACCCACTTTGAGGGGAAGGTGGCCACGATCCGGAACTCCTTCACGCATCCAGTGACACCCCACATCCCCCATACTGAACCCATCGCTACACTGTCGTCCTTCAAGATTCTGGAGGACTCAGATGTGCTCCAGCAGGTGACGTGCCATCGCGCAACCACCTGTCCACTAGACCCCATACCTTGAGCAGTCCTCCAGTCTATATCCACTGAGCTCCTTCCATATCTGTCCTCCATTATCAACACCTCCCTAATATGTGGCCATGTTCCTGCTGCCCTTAAAACTGCCCGTGTAACCCCACTCCTTAAAAAACCTAGCTTGGATCCCTCTGATGTCAAGAACTACCGTCCTGTATCTCTCTTGCCCTTCCTGTCCAAAACAATTGAACGTGCTGTCCTTAACCAACTGTCTGTTTTTCTCCACCAGAACAACCTGCTTGACCCGCATCAGTCCGGCTTCAGAACTGGCCATTCCACTGAAACTGCTCTCCTGGCCGTGACGGAGGCACTCGCCACTGCTAGAGCCTCCTCCCTCTCCTCTGCTCCTCCGTCTCTGCTCCCTGTCCCCTGTCTACAGGAGTCCCGCAGGGATCTGTACTGGGTCCTCTGCTGTTCTCTATGTATACTAAGTCTCTTGGTTCAGTAATTAATTCACATGGCTTCTCATACCATAGCTACGCTGATGATACTCAACTCTTCCTCTCTTTCCCTCCCTCTACCCCACAGGTTAAGGAGAGGATATCTGCTTGTCTGACTGACATCTCTGAGTGGATGGCTACCCATCACCTGAAGCTCAACCTTGACAAGACAGAGCTCCTCTTCATGCCGTACAAGACCTCCCCACTACATGACCTCTTCATCACCGTTGACGGGACCGTGGTGGCTGCCTCCCACTCTGCAAGGAACCTGGGGGTGCTCCTGGACGACCGGCTGGACTTCAAAGAGCACATCAGGGCGACAGCACGGTCCTGCAGGTTCCTCCTGTACAACATCAGGAGGATTCAACCGTACCTGACCACCTACTCCACCCAGCTTCTTGTCCAGACCATGGTCACCTCACGCCTGGACTACTGCAACTCCCTGCTCGCAAGCCTACCTACTGCCTCTTCAACTGATCCAGAATGCAGCTGCCCGGCTTGTGTTCAACCTCCCAAAATTTTCACATGTAACCCCCCTGCTGAGGTCACTCCACTGGCTGCCAGTTGCAGCCAGGTTCAGGTTCAATGTTCTGACCCTGGCCTACACTGCAGCCAATAGGACAGGTCCCGCCTACCTGCAGGACTTAATCCAGAACTATGTTCCTGCACGACCACTTCGCTCTTCTACAGCAGGGCGACTGGCACTTCCCCCCCTCCGTGTCAAAGGCTCTCGCTTGTCCCGACTGCGGAGCTTTTCCACCTTAGCTCCTCAGTGGTGGAATGAACTTCCCATTCCCCTAGGTTCTACTCGAACCCTGCCTGCATTCCGTCGAGGCCTGAAGACACACCTCTTCAGACTCTACCTTGACTGATATTCTAACCTAGGAATATCAGTTCCCTGTGTTTTTCCTGTCTGTTTGTTATAGTTTATAATAGTATTTAGAATATAAGTGTAGTATAGCTGATTTACCCACAGCTTACTGTGAACTACAGTCAACGTTCATTACTAGGGATAGCTGCTACATTATGGGAAGGATGTGCTTTGTCTTGTCTGTTCTGTAGTGATCTTGATGACGTCTCTGTATGCACTTATTGTACGTCGCTTTGGATAAAAGCGTCTGCTAAATGAATGTAATGTAATGTAATCCTGCAATTAATAAGTGCTGCGATCTGCAAAATGTTTTTTTACGTTTCATTATCAACCTTTCATAATTATGTGTTGCAAAGTAATGAAGTGCCATTTATGAGCCAAATTATAATACAGTATAAAGGGGAAGCAGCGTGCAATTTGGGGTATTATGCTAATCATACAGAATTTTTCGAGGTGAACATTAAAGGTTTTATGTACATAATATGTAGATGTTTTTGGTGTTTCACCACATGTGTATGACACCTGTACAGTCATTATTTTTAAAGGGCCAGTATTTGACACCAGCAAAAAGAATGAAGCCAATAAATGGCACTGCCCCTCCAGGTAAGTATACCTCTTTCTATCCAAGATGTGTCTCTCAGTCATGTAGATGTGGCGCAATAGTACTGTAGCAGAGTGTGGATGGAATGAATGGAATGGTAATAGAAGGAAATGGATTATATGAGAAAATTATATACAATGCTTCATAGTTTGTATTTCATCCACTAGAGGGAACAAGAGTGCCACTGCTGAATAAGTAAAATAAATCTGTTAAAAAAAAAAAAACACTGGATCTGTGCCACAAAGCTGCTGTAGGCAGGGAAGCCTCTAAGGATTTGGCAGAGGTGTAAAATCCAGGGGTCAGAAAGTAAAAGTTTTTTTTTTCTTCCACCCATGAACTCAGCTAGCTGAATTGTGCTTACTTTCTGAACCTGGATTTTACACCTCTAGATTTTGCTGAGGACTGTATACATACACACACCTGCGTATGTATACTTGCTTGACATGTATGTAGTTGTTTGGGAAGGACAGAATTTTTGTATTTAAGGTGAATAACTGTCTATGATGCTAAATTAAATATAGACTATATATCCCAGCTGGAAAATCTGATTTTAAAAAGCATGCAGATCTGTTCTCTGAATATTTCAATGTTGTTTAATTTGCTGGCTTCTCCTCATTTTTCCTAATTATTCCTTGTAAAAATCCTGTATAACAACAGTAGATTCCCCTAAAGTTAGCATCTAATTTCTTTCTCATGGTATTTTGACTCATGTCAAAGACAAGAAATTGAGAAGAGAATAGTTGTGTTAGGTGGACCAGAATCCCCACAGTGTTTCTTATGACTTATGTCTGTTCTGAGAGCTGTGCTATGAACCGGGTTCCAGCTGATTGTTAGTTTCCATGCAATGACAAGTGAAGAGGGATGTTCGCCTACATTAAAGGTTCCTCCTCGTCATGCTTTTCATCTTATTTTACATCAAAGCCTGACATATCTGCTTTCTCTACTTTATGCAGCATACCCTAACCCAGTGATGACTTACAGAAAGACAGATCAAGGCCTGACAAGGATGCAAAAGGATTTTAGTGCGTACACAGACATTTTTTCAGGCTGCCCTGGCTCCAACTCTCCTTTCTGGCATTAAATTTAACACATTTTCCCATTAATCTAACTAGTTTTCTCGAGCAATAAGAAGTAATCACATTTTGAATTAAATACACCGTCATTAATTTGACACCTTACCTCGAGGCTAATCAACCTGCGATATCATATATTTGTATAGGTTCCACTGGTGAATAAAAAATATATATCTAGTGCCAGTTGGATATGCACTAATAAACAGTTTATTTTCTGTTTTCTTTGTATCTTGCTGTAAATCACATTGTATGGCAATTGACTCTATGAAATGTGCTATATAAATAAAGCTTATTATATCATTATATAATTTAATATTTTTTGTGTTATGACTTCAGATTGTTTGGTTGTTAAAGTTAGCAAATTAGGTATTATATCATTAAATATGCGCTAATTTGCACATTACACCACTTCGTCACTTCTTGGACAATGTGGATAATGTCAGTTTTTCTTGTTTCAATGTGAATTTTAATAGTTGGTAATCTAGACAGCCATTTGTCAAAATATTATAGGCATTTTCACCTGTTTTTACTTTTATAATACCACATAAAAATTCCAAGAAAAATTAAAAGATATCTAAAAAGCTTCTGTACATTACCGGATATTTAATTTATGAAGCTGTATATGAATTTTTGTGCTGTACCTACTTTTAAAGTGTCCAACATGTGGGGAATATGTCATTTTAAGAAAGTGGCTGTTAAAGATAATATTGTGTTTTTTGTAGATGTCAGGGGTAGTAAATAATCATCTAAAATAACTATCATTATTATTAGTGATTAATGATTGATCGTTTTATGAAATTCACCAGTGGTACCTGGACATAAATCAACGCTTGTTGCTACAGCAAGCTATACGCTGTCGAGTTCAGACAAGCATTTACTCTTTGCTCTCCTCTGAAGGCTATGTCACCTGGCGTTTCTTGTCACATTGCAGTCCACAAGTCAAGCTTGCACAGACATGAGTTGGAGGGAGAGACAGGGTTCAAACTGCTCAGTCAACCAGCGTGGGCCACAGGTGTGTAGCTGAGATTCCCGGCTGACTGACACCCTCCCTTCCCTGGGCTAATGCCAATTGTGCGTCACCCCGCGGGGTCTCAGGCCACAGTGGCGCTGGCATAGCCTGGATTCAACGTCAGACCACTGGGCTCATCCATGCGCTAGAACTCTGCTCTCACAGGATATGTACTTAATGACTGTCAAATTCATCACTAGTATGTACTTAATGACTGTCAAAGTGGATTAAAGGATTAAAGGGCCAATTCCCTTTCATGCCCTTGGCCTTCGCCACCCCCTAACGTGGTTCCCCACCCCCTAACGTGGTTCCCCACCCCCTAACGTGGTTCCCCACCCCCTAACGTGGTTCTCCACCTTTCTGTTTTGAAATTATTATTTTTATTTTTTTGCTTCTTCCATTGGCTACCCCCTACCTTAAACCACCTTTTTGCAGATGTGCTATCAACACAACACAACACAGCTGTGCATAACCTGTATGTCCAAGGTAGCCTATACTTAATCTGCAGGGTACAGAAACCTCTTTTATGCAGCTTCCTAACATTTTCCCTCAATACACACTGAATTTAACAGCCACATTTTCTCGTAATATTTTCAGTTATAGGGGGAGTAAATTGGAGTTTACCCCCATAACTGTGTATTTGAAAGCAAGTGGCAATTTTAGGCTGCTTGAATGAGACATACTGATGATTCAATAATCCTAAACCCTTCTAAAACTTATTTCAACAAATAGTGAAAGACCTGTGTCATTACATTAGGTGGCGTGCTAACTGCAGAAACTGAAGAAAGACAAAATGTCACTGCTAGGACATTAAGAGCGACAAATATGAAAAGAATAATTATACCACGCTCCATATTTACCTAAACCCCCCTGAAAAAACAGGCAGAACAAATAAATGTTAAACATCAATGCCAACACCCCATAGGCACAGTTCATGCACTGAAAAAGATAAACACATGAAAAGTTGTACAGTACTTTCAGTGAGCTTCACCGCAGCTGCACACATACTGTATCTAGTGTTCCACTGTACACTTTACTTTCCATGGTGGGCAAGAAATAGGGCAGTCTTGTCAGTGCACTCCACCCACCTGTTCGAAAGATAAGGACTCTGGCATCCTTCACTCTCTTCACCCTTGTTGAACAGCTCGTATGGGATAATTATAATAATGCCGCATCGTCACTGTACAGTCAGGGTAGATTGCCTCCTGGATCAGAAAGACTAGTGATTTGCTTATACAATCACATTTTTTCTTGCAAATTTTTGAAAAGTTAATTTGTTCACTTATAAAAAGTAAAAATGCATATTACGCATGGTTGAGGTGAGTTCCCCCTTTACTGTAAAGCACTTTGTGATCATGAAAGGCACTATGTACAGTAAATGCAAACCATGACCATATCCTTCATGTATAAAGCAGATATGGCAATGGGAGATTATGTAATTCAATTATTTTAAATTAAAGGCTAATTTTCATTGTTTCAAGTAGAGGTGGCTTGTTTGATTGATTACTTTCTGCACAACACTACTGTCATCTCAAATAACCCAGCTGTCATGGGTGACAGGGAAAAAAAACATCTCACAAAACACTGGTATTAAATCCTTCTTGGATCATTATGCATGAGAAACAAATGGCTACTAACTGGATTTATGTGGAGGCCGATGCAGGCCAGCTGGTCCTGATTACATAATCACCTTTGATGTTTTAATGACAGTAACCTTCAGGACTTGTCAGTTATATTACCCTAAAGAACAGTGTGGCTGGTGCTTTCTTCTCACTGAGTTGTGTTGGTATGTGATTAGTGTATTAAAGAATCATTTGTGTGAAGTTAGGCCCCACCTCCCCCTACCTCTTTGTAATTAAACAGCTGAATTTTATTCCCTTTAAGACAACAAAGCGCTAATAAAGTTCTTCGGTTTATGTAAAAAAAAAGAACATATTATATTTGACACCATGATTGACACCTTTCAACTTAAAGTCCAAGTAGTGCAGGAAATAAACATAACATACACAGTATACAGTATATAATAACGTATGATAATCCTGATCTGAAAATTTCACATCTGGCACATGGCTAGCTCTGTTTTCCCTTATTTTGATGAGCCAGTGTTGCAAGTGAATAGGTTTTCTGTGATGGACACTAGATGTCCGCACATGATTAATTACCTCGCTGTAATTCCAGGATGAATACGTTTTTCCTTTTACAATGGAATCCAATAGTAATAATGATCTAAGCTGTTTGAATTACATTTAATGTAGTAGGTAGTAGGTAGTTGTAGTAGTAGTAGTTGTTTCCTTATTGCTTTTTAGGTTATATTTTCTCAATGAATCCCTGTGAATTCTGAATGAGTACACCAACCTTTCTGTAATACACTTCAATAATTACCTTCCCAGATATTCCCAGATCAGCTTCCACTCACAGGCTCTCATTTCTCCATAGGAGAATATTCTGGCGTATTATAAGCAATATTCTTGACAAACCCTCGCCTCAGGGAGAATGTATCGCTGTGGAGGGTAAAAATAGATTAGATTAGAGAGAACAACAGATACAAAACAGTGCTTCCTACACAGTGCAGGCAATGTCAGTGCTCCAGACCGTCCTGAGTATTAAATGTCATTATAAACGAGAAAGAGAGCTGTAGTAATTTGTCTCTTTCTGTCTGTACAGACCCCTGCCTCTAAACATCAGAGCAAATGTTCAGTTTTCCAGAAAATGGACACATGTATGCACAAATAGCATGAAACATTTTCATGGTCAACTTCCCCCGGGAGCGCACAATAGCTCACCCTGTGCTCCTCTCCCCCTCCCCTTAACCAGATGTAGGTCGCTGTGTGCTGCAGGGGAGGTGGGGGTCGGTGGGAGAGAGATGGGCTCTGGGTGTTGGTGTTGTGGCTGAGTACGGGAGACAGGGTCGCCAGCACACATATCTCTTCCTGTCACATCGCGTCTGCGACAGAAGCACAATATGAACCGTGACAGATAAACGTCCCAAGCACCGAGGGTACTCCCAGCCTACTGTACTCTTTGAACATTTTATTCTTAGAATTCCAACATCTTTAATCTCTCTTGTACAGATTTCATTCTTCTTTAAAGCGGTGACGTACACTAGGCCTTCGTAGCTGCAGGTCTAATTACCTGAGCTACCTTCCCCATTAAAAATCTGAGAGCATAATGAATGAAGACCAGGCATTCAAGTTGTTAGACCACAACTGTGATGTGACCCAAAATAAGCAGCTGTTTGGATGTTCATTTTTAGTTTCCTTGAGGACGCATTCTCAGAGAAAGCTCATTTAATCTGAATTGATAATTGTGATGACTGTAGCAGGCCTGCTGAGTGCCTGCGTCATTGCGATGCCCCTCTTCCTCCTCATACATCTGATTCAGATGGAGAAGAGCCACTGACAGGAGCGCTTAACCCTTACCCTCCCCATGCCCACATTGCTTCCCCCTCTGCTCCCTCTTTTGGAATAAATAAGGGGGTACCATCCTTGCGCAAAGAACACATAATGAAACAAAGGTATTTTTAATGAGCTCTGAACAACTTGATATTTTTTGAGCTGGAACAACACTGAAACCAGAGCCCAAAACATTGCCTGTATTTTGCATAATGTTTGATGTTCTTAGGTGGCTACAACTTGGTCCATATTAACAGATTTGTATTGCACTACTGGTAGTTGCAATATGTAGTTTTTATGTAACTGACACCCTATTTTATTGACTGAACAGATGATAAGGATGAATGAATGAAACCAAAGTTTATCTTCATTAGTATCAATATATTCTGGCTTATTTTCTGCAACGTAAGATTATTTGAATAAAATGATGAGAATGGAATAGAAAAGCATTTGAATAGACCAAAATCGGAGAGTAGAATAGTAATATATGTAATGTAACCAAAGGAGAAATCTTGTGGCAATATGTGGTGGACAATGGGGGAAACATAGACAGTGATCCAAGTTACATGATATTAATGATAATAACATTATATTATTATTTACTAGCTATGCATTTCTTGTCAAGAGAAATGTCTTTCTCCCATGAAGGACCTTGGTATTTTGCTTAGCTGGTGTCAATTAGGCAGAGAATGTCAAAACTATTATCCAACAGGATGTATTTACCTTGATTAATCAACAGAAGCGATGCATCAACACAGTATTTTTTCATGGACAGTAGCTCTGCAGACGATTGCAAATAATACTCCTCTGGCACTAAAGCAATTACGATGAATACCTGGGCTTTTGAGATTTAAATATGTCTTCACAGCAATCTGTCACAGAAAATTACATTTGAGCTTCTTTCTCATTTGCACTAGCTAAGCAATGCAACCATGATTCCAAGTAGCCTTGACACAGGCATGGCACGTTACCAGGCTAAGTACTGATGGATCGTTTCTTTGCAAAGTTTTATCTGAACAGCTTGACAAGCAGTGTGAATAACAGTGGTGTCTTTTACAGGAACTGGGTTGTTCTTGGCAAATCAATTCATGGATGAACATCTTTAATGGCTGGGGGGGATCTATACACTCATTAAAGAGCTGCATGTTACTTCTTTAAAATAAACAAGAAACACGTTGCAAGTCTCACCTAAAGCACTAACTTCACTCAATTAACAATTGCCATGGAAATAGAACAAAAACAGATGTTAAGTGTTAATCCAACTGTGCAGTGCGCTTCATCAAATGTAAATTAATTGGAACGAGCCCTGGGTGTAATATGAAATAACTGTGCTTCAACTACAATTAAGACTGCCTATTCTGACACGTTAGGCAAGGTGCTAGACTGCATTTATTTTTATATAATATTTTATTGAATATTTCTGGGCCCATGACTTCACAAGGTGCAGATATGACAAGTAAAATGGAATTTTCTTTATTGTTTTTAATTTAATCAGAATATTTGTTGTAGGGGAGGGGGTCTGGACTCATGGCCTGAAGCCATTTTAAATTCATAATTATGTCCTTTAAAAAGTACAGCTCAAATTATTTAAAATGTGCTTGCTCTTAAAGGTTGAAATAATTGTTCACGGTCAATCGATTCCCCAAAATCGATTAGTATCATAGCCTATTTATCGAGGTGTGATATGGGGTATTATATTTGCTGCAACAGACTAGGCTAACTAAGTCTGCTGGTGTTGTTGATGATGATGGTGATTCGTTTGTTTAAATTCGGATGAGAAAAATATGCAATTCATCGCAACCAGTCAACCTAAAATAAAGTGATTAAGAGTCATGGTCATACGAGGAATAGGCTGTGTGAAAGGTGAAAGGCAGTCTGCATTCATTTTGAACTCGACAGTTCGTTTCGATGTAGGCTATTGCGACCATGCGTCACATTCTGCTTAATAGCCTACTAGTTTCTTCGTGGGGACGCGTCAAATGTAGAAATAGCACGTTTCAATACTTAGGCTACTGTTAGATCGCCCCGAGACTTCGCCCTAGCTAGCTTTTAGAGACCATGTGGGAGGTTGCTGTAAGCAGGTGGGATCCGCTCAGTGTCGCTGCCGCTGCTCTGTCTGTGCTTAGTCGTAAAACAAGCTCATCAGGGAGCGTAGCTAAACTCAGCGCAGAAATGTATGAAACAATGTAATAGGCTATGTTTTTAAAGATTACCAGTAACGCGCAAAGAAAAATACAAAGACTGGAGTACTTTTTTTCATAATCAGACAATTTAATTAGCCTGAATGGCACGCGCTTCCATGGGAAACAGAGGAAAGGCTTGATAACGACGAATATTTAGCCAATTCTCTGTACAAGACTGAGTCAGACTCATATTTCAGTTCTAGCTATCAATGTTGCTGGCTGCTTGAAGCTGGGGGCCCGGTATGGACTCAACGAAGAGCTTACGCCAAGAGTGGATTTAATTAATTGATCACAATTTGTTTCGAAACGCACTAAACCTGCCGAAGTTCGTCTCAGTAACCTGTTTGGACATCGGAAGGTTGTTTTGAAAGTCTGTGGAAATGGGGTGAGTAGCAGAACCTGTGCAATTGAAACTGAGAGCATTAACGAATGACAGCTCCTTCCTATCAAAATACTTTCACACGCTATTAATTAGCAACGTTGCAAATCGTTTTCATCACAGATAAATTAGGTGGTTTCATGAGAAAATAGACCAAATAGACAAGCACTGGCTGAATTATCACTTTTCCTTTTAATAGTTTCTTGAAATTCATAATTGTTAAACCTGCGCATATAATTTATGCAATCGAGGACAGGTTGTTCCTGGCTTGTGTAGAATTCCTTTGATGATGGAAATGGAAACTAGCCTATAAAGTTCACGATTAATGCCTTATATTTTGGCTATGCATTTGGACCATGTTACAATTTTCAGTAATATGAGATTGGATCTTCAGCGGATCTTGGTTAAGAATGCCAAGTCAAAGCCTACTTTTTATAAGCTAGAATGTTCGTAAAACATCAATTTGTTTACACACACACGCGCGCGCGCGCGCGCGTTTAATGTCACATTATAGGTCCAGGCATAGCCTAGCCTAGGCCTATGTAGTCTATATTTTTTTTCTGGCATAGACAAATGCATCAGGTGGAATAATATAGGTACCTTAATTTACGAAGTGAACGAATTTCTAGTCACAGATGTAGCGGGGGGGGGGGGGGGGACTAAGAGTAGGCTATTCTATCGGAAATTTGCATCAATAGCCTAAAGAGAGACACATCTTATAATGTTAATTTAACCCTGTAAGATCACAAATATGTGATTAGAATGTTCTTAACAGAGCATTCTAATACTGATCTAACCATCACTACTTGAAAGCAATGGAGTTCTAGAACAATGACTTATAATTTTGAATAAACATTCCAAAAAACCTAATGTTTAAAGGGTTAAACAGACTGCAGTGTTATTTGAATACTAGATACATGCCAAAATATTAAATTAAAAATCACACAAATCAATGAGGACGTCTTGGAGACTAAACTAAATAAATTGCCTCTATGTCATTCAGCCATTATGATTGCAATTATTCAACTTTAGACTTTAAACTTTGCAAGATGTTTCTTCAAATCAGTAAAACGATCCCCATGTGAATAAGACCTGGCGCTCGACTGAGCAAATAATTATTTTATATTTTATGAACTACAGAGCCACACTTGCAAAATCAGTTACATTCCTTTGACAGTTTACGTCATGCACTGCATGTCCGGGATCAACAGTGCATAGGTGTAAACCCAGTCTATGGTGTGAACAAACATTTGCATGAGGAAAAGGCGGAGGGACTCAATTTTTTTAAGGGGTAGCTACAGCTTGTTATGACCTCTCCTCCCAGCCCTGTTATTGTTATGGTTTTGTTTGGTTTAGCACTTTATAGCGTTTAGACATCAGAGGGATTCTGTTCACCGGCCAGCTTTATCCGTTTTCAGAAGCAAATACTTGTGTAGAGTTGAAGTTATGTCTTGTAATCTTAACATTTGAATAAACAACTACAAAAACAGCTGATGAGAAGGGCTTTGCATAGAATATGTTTGCAGATGAATCTAGCCTGAACACACCTGTCATATTCTGTCCTCTGACACATTGGACCTGTGAAGTGTCTGTTGTCACTCACACATGTCAGGGTACAGGGTAGGCCTTTGCTTTTTTTGCTGGTTTTTCCTGGATGAGTGTTCTAAATCCTAGAAATACAGGTGCGTTTTGTTCGACATGTTAAAGGGCTTTCTGGAAGCAAGGCATGGTGATCATTCTCTTTGTACTTCTGAGAAAAATTGTTCTGCAGTTCTTCTTTTAGCCATACTGTTTTCTTAAAACACATTTTATAGAAGCACAAAGCAACACTAGTACCTGGTAGTGAAGGCAATATTGTTAACACCAACAAACTAATGACAATTGCAGGCAAGTATCTGTCGGACAGAGATAAAAAAGTATCCTTTATCAGCATTTCATGTTTACTGTTTGGGTGACATTTTTGCTATCTGTTGTCTCAAGAACATCCATGAGCATGTAGGAAATCCATTCAACTTCCATCCAAGCTTCAGGATTGAGTATTATATGATTTTTTCTTTAAATATTACTATATTACTGCTATACTATATTAAGGCAGGCCTATTTTCAGTACATAACATCAAGAAGATTTCTATATTTAGTGTCGTTTCTTCAGCAACACACTACCTGTTCTCTTGCATATGTAATAAACAACTTCTAAATTTCTGCACAATACTCCTACAGTTTTTAATCTAGACATGCCATTCCAACTTTATAATATTCGCCTTGGCTCAGAGTAGGTTGATTGTATAAAGCTTCCAATTTGTCCACATGGTGGCGCTATAATAGGTGATTTAACCCTCATGTTATGTTGACATTTTTTGACACCTTTTATGTTTGGGGTCAAATTGATCCCAATAGTTTAAACTGACACATTTAAGCACAAATGACCCCACACAATACTTTTGGATCGCTTGAAGGGTTTCTTCTCCTGACTTATTTTTCCATAGAGTTCAATAGGAAAATTTGTCAGGAGAAACAACCCTTAAAGTGATCCATCCATATCTACTAAATATCTTGGCTGCAGAGTGATGGTTTGAGGCTCGTTTGATACCTCAGACCCTTGAAGACTTACAGCCATTTCACCAACCATGTATTCCATACTGTCCCAGCATAATTTACAGCTAAATCTAGTCCCACCTCCCAATTCCCATAGAGATCCATTCAAATGCAAAGAAGTTATAGTATCGCTTGTAAGAGTACCAGAAAATAAGATTCATCAAGAGTCTTTTGATGTTGTTGGGTCACAGACATCAGGAAGTCACTGCATGCAAAGGATATGCAACCAAATATTAAAATGATTACTTTATTCTACATTATGTTAAACTGTCCAATATTTTTGATGCCCGACAATGGGGGGACTATGTACAAAAGGTTCTATAATTTCTAAATGGTTCATCTGATATGGATGAAAATAACCTCAAATTAAAGCTGACAGTCTGCACTTCAACCTCATTGTCATTATATCCGTTCAAACTCAAAGTGCTAGAGTACAGAACCAAAATAACAAAAAATGTGTCACTGTCCAATTAATTATGGTGCTCACTGTATGTCAGTGGCAAAGTCACTGCCCCACCCCCCCCCCCACCCCCCACCATAAAAAACAAAACAGCAAACAAAAAAAAATTACAATAATGCTTAAGATTAACTGTCACACTCTTAAGACAGAGCAGTTATGGAGGAGGAATTGTGAAAGCTGGAATGCACCAAAGAAAATTCCAGGATAGGTTTTCTGTGAAAGTGGCCTTTTCTGCAGAGGTGTAAAATCCAGGGGTCAGAAAGTAAAAGTCCGGCCATGTGTTTCTTCCACCCATGAACTCAGCCAGCTGACTTCATTAGTTAGTTCTACCTCCTGGTTGAAGAATTGTGCTAATTAGCAAATCCAGGTGATTGGAACAAAATACAGGTTTCTGAACCTGGATATTACACCTCGGCTTTTCTGTCTTTTCTTTACAAAGGCATGGTTACATCTGAATAGCAGTTGTCTACAGCCTGTGTTTGTGGTTGTGATCAGTAGCCTAAGGCCCAGGCAAACCCTGAATGTAGTAGTTGACCGAACCAATTTCACAGAGGCAAAATTAATGACATATTCTTGATGGTGATTGAACTGGATAGTTCAGAACTGCAATGCCATTTCACCAAATGAAGGCAGGTGGATGTTATAGTACATCATTAGGTTTGAGATGATTAAATTGCAATGCACTTGAAAGTGAACATACTGTACTGAGCAGAGAGCCACTGACCTTTTGACTAATTAGACACCCGAATGTGTTCTACAGTACCATGCTTTTGGATGTTGAAAACACAGAAACAGTATGTTTCGGATTAATTACGTATGATATTTTAAAATTCAGAGGCTTCATTTTTAACTGTGCGATCTGTCCTTTAAAAAAAAATGTAATTGATAATTATTTTTAACAGTAGGTTAACGTTCATTTTGTAATAAAACACCACTCTAACATGTGAAAAGTGATTTAAGAAGTACTAAGCGTTCAACTTTGGTCTATTTAGTCATTAGGATGATTAATTAGCACAGTCCTCCGCTTCAGCCCATTAATCTTGGGGTGATGATGAGGGTGGCATGGATGGATCCATTTTCTGTATTTTTGCCCAGTGTTTTGTTTGCTCTATGGTGCTGTGTTTGTCCTGAACAAGGTTATAGATGAACCACGCGGTTCGGTGGTCTCTTGCTCCCTGGGTGATTCAATTACTCTCTGTTTCTGCCGATCATCTGTCCTGCCGACTGATCTGTAAAAATTCTCATCAGCTAGAATGGCCCCTCAGCCATGGACAGTGGCACATTTTGGATGATCAGTGAGCTCATGAAAGATTTGATTGCCTGACATGGGGCAGAATTAGGTTTACACTCAGTTTGTCAAGAGAGACGCTCCCTTATTCCAACATTCCCCCCAGACTGACAGTCATTATATATAGGTATACAGTATATATACTATTCATACTCATAGGTGTGGGGGGAGAGACAGGGGGACATGTCACCCCCAATATTTCCATATGAAATAATTACAAGACTAGCTAGTATGCTTGCGAGACTTGAAATTTCATTATGTGAGACTAGGTGGTCCAGGTGTGTCTCCTCCATTAAAGTTCAAATTAAACCTAATGGCTATGACATTATATAATACATTTGGTTGGCAGATTCATCTAGGGCTTGCTTATGATTTACATGCTATCTGTTTGTCAAGCTAGATATCAATTCAGGTGAAGCATGTTGTGCTGGCTTTACATTGCAATCACGGTTCCTCATCTACAGAACTACTCTGCCAGCCTGCATACGGTAGTCACGCTGTTTATCGTTACAGGATTTAAAATAAATAAGATATCCAGCGCTATGAATTCAAATAATTCCTGTAGGAGCCTTCTGTGCCATAGAATTGCTGGAAAGGCTGAGAGAGACAGCCTCGGAGTCTGGAGAGCTTGCTCTTTTTAAGCAGCAGAAAGAAGGCTGAGCCTAGACTGAAAGGTGGCAGTAAGCTAATCACGATAGCTTAGGACTGTGATACCATAAAGTGGCACGTCCCATTAAACTACCTAAGTTGCACTCCCTGAAATCCCTCTGTTCCAAGGGCAGTGTGTTTAAAGCACAGGGTAGCTTGTGTGGTGCACCCTTTGCACATTCTCTGCCAGAGGCCTACTATTACTATTATAGGCTGGTCAAATGTAGAAAATACCCTAAAAGGATAGAACGTCCTTAGGGACCAGATGGTTAGGGCAACAGCAATCCATTGCCTGTGTCTGTTGAGCACCTTCTTTCACAGTGCAGGTTATGCAATAAGATTGCTGTGAATCCAAGCATGCGGTGCCAATTTCAACTTTGCACAATCTGACCCATCCTCTGTCTTGAGCCAAAGGTGACCTTCTGTAAATACCTTCATGGCAATAATCGTACTATTTGGTTTAAACCGACAGTGTTTCACTGACTCTACACCAGTAGCTTTACTAATAATCCTGACCATCATGAAATTCTGTATTTTGCTTTGACTTTTGCATGCCCACAGCACAGGGCTTTCTTAATTCTGACTTTTTTTCTACATTTAAACAAGAAATGTCTTATCTGGTATTCATAATGTACATTGCCACTGGGCGATAGAGAACACCACTTTTCCTCTGGGTGTCCAGTCTGCTGAAACGTCTGGTCTGTTGAAAATTTGGAATTTAGTGTAATCTGTGCTAATAAAGATTCAGCAACTGCACATTATATTACCATAGAGGATCAATTAAGTTCACAAAAACTTTTTGTCTGTCCTCCAAGAAGGCAGATGTAATTGTACTTGGACCATTAGACTGATTTTTAATACATTTTAAAATTTTAGCATATCATCTGTTGAAGGCCTAGAGATGAGGCCATTTTATCCCTATTGTATGTTAAACTAAAAGACATGAACTTGCCTCTCAGGTTTAACTCATGAGTTTAACTATTAATTGTATAATTGATTTACATTCCTTTGGCATTAGCAATGTTAAAAATTGCATTACACACCAAATACAAGTCATCCCCTCTTTCCATGCTTGCAAATATTTCCCTAGTTGTTCCATGGCACTTTTAAAATAGTTGCTGATGTATGCATCCCATGCCCATAGACATGCATATAGCTCCTGGTTATGTTGCTCTTTCAAGAGAAATAACGAAAATACACCGTGTTTGCTCATGATGGAGGGTACTCTTTTTCATATTGAAGTGCAATATTGGAAACAAAACAGTTTGCTCTTAAAAGTACCATTTTGGTTTGACATTTGTTCAGTGTTTACTGTGTTACAGGAGGGTAGTATGCTTCATGTTCTGATAGTGGCATTAACACAGTGTGAATGCTTAGTAATTAGTAATTACAATATAATAATTTAAGTACAATATTGTCTGTTGAAATGGCTGATATTTCCTCTGCCTTGATCCCAAACATCCTTGCTGTGATGTACTTGTAGCCTTAGTGTGCTTAGTGTGCTGTGCACTGAGTTGGATGCCTATGCAATGTACTCTGTAGTGGAAATGATTCTCCATTATAGGTTCCCCTGTCCACACTGGGGGGGAGTCTGTTGTTACTCACCATCTCTGTGGCATGCTGTTTGCCTCACTTGTGGAGTGATGACAGATGGAGTGTCTTTCTCAGTAATCGCAGCCAGTCAGTAAATTTTTTAAATTGGATTATTGCTTCCGCCAAAGCGCTGCTGCTGCATTTGGACCTGAAGAAATGTGTTCCTAAGGCTGCATGCTACAGATCATCCTAGTCTATGCCTAGACCATGGAAAATCTTTTATTTTGATTGATCGGTTTTGTGCAGTGCTCAATTTCAATTTTTGTCTGGGTGCCAAAAGACACTTTTTAGAGCACTGTCCCTCCTTTGCAGTGGTTATGTCAGTATAGCACCTGATCCTGCCTCAGTCACAGGTGCATATCAAACAACAGGTAAGCATTTTGCCTAATGGGGAGTACTGCATTTTTCCAGCCCTCTTGTAAACTGCATGGTCCCAGTATCGATAATGTCAAGTCAGGTACAGCTACCAAGGTATTTGTGCTGTCAGCCTGTGGCTTGGTAGTGGACCTTGTTTGGCAGTGGAGTTTGATTTTATAGCATTCCTTTGCATGGTCCTTTGGAGAATCACACAAATGCCCCTGGCAACAGGTTTTTGACATGAGTCTTCATATTGCATTCAGTATGTTACTACTTTACTCCTGCTGTCATACAACATTGCTCTTTAACCTGAATAGCATTGCCCTGTTCTACAGTACAATCCAGGGTTAATACAAGTGGGTTTATCAGTGTGGTGAATGGCGGCTTTAGCAATATACCCCAGAACAGAGGATCCCGGTGATTTGTAGTGAAATAAAGCACTTGAAATCGCCTTGGTAAAATGGCAACTGCACAGATGGGTTACAGAATGTGTAATCTGCAAACCTGCGTATAAACACTGTATGAATAGACAATGATTTTGATTGTGACCAGGACAATTGATATGAGCTACAAGCGTGAATCAAAACTGTCTTCATACCGGCAACAGGCCTTCAGCTTTAGACTTATTTCTTTATTAATGTGTTCTGTTGATGCCACTTCATCTAGATTCAGGATTATTTGACTGTACTTCCAGAGTTAGAAATGTGGCTGCTAAATACTACCTCGTGATTCACTCATTTAGTGTGCATCATGTCATAAATTAATTATTAATATTTTAAGATAATTATGCATTTGGTAAGGCACTTGTTTAACTTTATAAATATGGTAGTTTTTCTTGTCTATGGGTGTCTACGATTCTGTGTCTTTTTTTTTTACTGTACACAATTGTTCTTCTTTATAGGAGTGTAATTGCTTGCTAAATGATTTTGTCGTTGTGAGCTGTAACATACGTAGTGTATAGCAGGTCAATGTAGGCTACATTTGTTTATTAAACTGGAAGTATGTAAGGATTACATCTTCTGCCTGACTAATTGTAAACATTACTCAGGGGGAAATGTTTCAGATTGCAGTACCGACTGAGGTCGTTTGACTTCTACTGTAGCTGACTATATGATTCAGTAACTGAAAAAATTATAATTGATTATAATTAATTTTACAGTAAATGCCAATGAGATAAGCCAGACAGATTTGTGTTCAGTTGTGTCCTGTGTTTCAGGAGATTGAGGGTAATGGATCACCCGTTGTGTGACATTTGTTCATCTGTACGTCTGTGCTTATATGCCTGTATGCATTTTTGTAAAGACTATTTTTTTTACATATCATGAATTAGGGGATTTTTTCAATCACACTTTAAAGGTTTTTGCTACAAACATTTAATCCATCCTGTCAATCACTCCCACCTGCCACCTGCCTCAAACCTTGCCAGTGGGTGCAGTGATTTTTTGAACATGTTTTATATTCAGAAGTAAATAGGAAATTGTGCTTGATTTACCTTGATCATTTATTTATTGCTTTGCAATAAATCTATTTCCTATGGGAGTAGAAATGGAACTTGATGGAAATAAATTGCGAAAGGAGGCACTCTACCAATGTGACTGGCTTCATTTTCTCTATTATAACATATTTATTCTAGAAATTCTCCACAGCCATTTTACGTTGAGTAATCTCTCTCAATGCTAACCAATAATGGCATTTCAAAACAAATCATGTGCAGCCTAATTATGTTAGCAGGGTACAGTGGAAGACAGTCATCTTGAAGTGATAGTAGTGTACACCTACTTTCTGCCAAAACCATGATGTAAAATGTAAAGGCCAAAAGGATATGGTGAGATCTTTCACACAATTTCTGCAAGATACTTTTTTTTGTTTAATCACATAATTCTGGAAAACCTGACTAGGGTGTTTATGGTGCCATTAAGCTTTGAGAATTAAGAAACCACTTAAGAAACAGTATTTTCTATAAATTAAGCTTTAATATTGGTTAATTATCCTTTGTTTTTTTTTTATTATGGACCATTTTAAACTTATATATAATATACTTATGTATTTGTTTTGCTACAGGAATTCTCTCTTTGTCAGATATTTCAGGATCAGACATATTTCAGGATCAGTCGCACATTTCAATATTGTGAAAATTGTGGCTGCCACCGACAGTGCCTTTGTCTTGCAGAGATGTAGGCAGGTGTTTCCCATGAGAGCAAGCCTACATTGTTCCAAAACTGTGCACATATACCATGTGTTTTGCCATTTTGTTTTGATATAAGATGAGGATCGGTTATTTACTCAAATGATTCTGAATGTTCTGCTGGTGTAAACTGCATTCAATCAATATTGGTCCTTAAATCTTCTTTAAAGGAGCAATATGTCATTTGAAACCCCATCTAGCGTCCACAAGGGAGAACTGAGAACTGTTTCAATCATCCTTGCTAGATGATTGAAACTCCGCCCCTGAGTGGTTGCCAGATTCGATCACAGCTTGCATCTTTGTGTGTGGTGGTGGTAATTGTTGATCGTAGTGTGACAAGAAGCTGGCTATTCAAAAGCATCCAAAACGTCAAGTGATGACGTTGGACTGAAGTCATGGATAATATATTTACATAGCAACTTCGCAATATATTATAGCAATGCACATTAGCTACACACAGATTGCTCGTGCCCAGTGAATATTTTATGTTGAAAATTTGGCGAAAACCCAGCTACATTTGATTGAAAAGTGAACGTTTTCTAGACAACTAGGATGCAGCCAGACTATATCCACATAAAACCTGATCTATATTAGGGTTAACCTAGTCCGCTTCAAAATGTCTCTCAACCTAGATTTCCACCCCTCTGGACGTCTAGATTCTGGATTTTGCTCACTACGTGAAGTGATTTGTCTTATGTGGGCTAGTTGTGTCCTGTGTGTGGTGTTGTTCGAAAAGCATATATATACAGTGCCCTCCCCAATTATTGGCAACCCTGGTAAAGATGAGTTAAAAGGGTTATAAAAAATTCACCGTTTGGTGAATTATCTCAATCTCACACTGAAAAAATTAGAAAAATCCAACCTTTTAATTTAAGTAAATTTATTCTGAGAAAGAAAAGAAATAATCATCCTTCATCAAGAAATAATTATTTTTAACAAAACCACTTGTGCCACAATTAATGGCACCCCTACATGTAATACTTTGTACAACCTCCCTTTGCCAATAAAACAGCACTGAGTCTTCTCCCGTAACATCTAATAAGGTTGGAGAATACAGAGCAAAGAATCTGAGAATCTTTACAGAATCTCTCCAGATCATCCAGAGTCCTAGGTCCTCTCTTGTGCATTTTCTCTTCAGCTCAGCCCACAGGTTTTCAATGGGGTTTAGGTCAGGGGACTGAGTTAGCCATGGCAGAAGCTTGATTTTGTGTTCAGTTAATCATTTTTGTGTTGATTTGGATGTATGTTTTGGATTGTCCTGCTGCAAGATCCAACGACGACCCGGTTTTAGTTTCCTGGCAGAGGCAGCCAGATTCAGATTTAAAATTTCCAGGCACACACAATCCAATCTTACCGTTCCTTTTCATTTATTATAAAGCACTTTAATCCATATAACAACACTCACATATAGCTCACATTTAGACTATAATTATAATTATGTTCATACAGTTGAATGCATCCAGCAAATAACTCCGGTTCATACAGTTTAATGCATCCGGCAAAAAATAAATAATGAAAATGGTTGGCTCTACTATGAGGTGGCAAACCCCCGCTCTCTAGGTGGGCCCGGGGGCATGCCCCACCCACCCCCACCCCCCCCCCCCAGGAGAAAATTTTGTTAAAATTTGAACAGTTAAATGCATAAATCTGGTGCACTTTCAGAGGAAAATGAAGACACTAGATCCGTGAAGAATTGTGTGATCCAAAACCCATCAACTTGTCAGATGCTTGATCCTACACTTGAACCATTAAATAAATTACATAAAAGCTGTCACGTTTGTTGTACTGGTTTATTTAAAGTGTTTGGAATCACAGTCCAAGGTTGCAGTAAAATTATATGGGACCGCATGCTATGTCAGATTTAGAGATCACATTCAACTTCACAGTCGGGATATAGCTTTGCTAACTTGATGCTGGAAATAATGTTTTAAACCATTGTAACCACATTTACATCGATGTAGCTGGCAAATAGATAATTACTGCAAACGATGTTGTCTCCTCAAAATGTGTAAGTCAATTTTATTTTATTTCCACATATTAATATACGTCCAAAAATATTGTATGATAGATGACTGTATATTCCCTCAAAACTATTCTCCAAACAGGATATTGTTATCAAATCCTATCATTATTCCTCTGTGTCCCCTCAGTTTTTTATGTGTAGGTTGCCCTTGTTCTGAAACAGTAGCAGAACAAATTACAGTTTACAGGCCAGCCACCACAGTTTATTTACCTGTAGGCCTATGTAATTTATCCCCCGCCAAACCAAAAATAAAACTTTAACAATTACATTTCAGCCATAATTTTACAAACAGACGTATGATTTGTCCTGCACTAATAACGAGCAGAAGTGGAAACCGCGGCATTAAAAGCTTTATTTATGTGATTTATTTATTTATCTATTTATGTGAATTGACTGTCTTTTACTGATGCAATTTATGTTATACAAACACATTCACACACGCGCGCATGGCACGGCGGCCAAAAAGCACACACACCGGCCAACTTTACATGCCTTTACATGACCAATTAATATATGACCAAGCCACAAATTAATAGAATAGAATAGACTATGAAAATAATAACTGTAATAATAACTCTCTCTCGCAACAAGGCAGTCAAACCAGTGTAGCGTACAATTCTTCCCAGCGTATAACTTTTTCCCACTTCCAGGTCCGTCGCTTGACTGTACGTCTCGCTAGCTACTAGCACCTAGCACTGAACTGATAAATTTCAATGTGTTTGTTCAATTGGCCAGTAAATAAACATTGTTAGCGAGTTCTACACTCGCATTATGTAGCACGAATGCTAGCTACTGACCACGGATGGGTTCAAAAAGATAGCTCGTCTTTTCATGAACGGTCGAGCACAACGAAAGTGTTATCTGATTGGACATTGCTCAACTTCCCGCTTGTAGTCGAGCAGTGATTGATTATTTGTACTGTTTGAGTAACGGACCCGGAAGTTTCCGGGAAAAATTATACGCTGTAGCAAAGGCAAAGATTTTAGATATATGACAAGATACGCAACTGGCGCTTTTCCCCATTGGATTTTTCGTCCACACAATGGGAAGTGATGAGGCATGCGCAGTAGTGTTTTCAGTTAGCTTAGCAACTAAAGTTACATAACGTATGCTAGAGTGGCCCGCATCTGACCGGCACTAGCCGGATTTAAATTTGGTTTTCGTTGGATAGTCAAAACCATAACAGGTTGTAAGAACTAGTACTGGGTCCTGACAACCTAGGCATATATAAAAAGAAAAGGGGGACTTTTGATTTTGTCTGTCTGTTAATGACCTGTTTAGCTAACTGTTTTGTAAAAACTCCATTGACCTCCAGTCATTCAACGAGCGCATGTTGTCTGTCTAATAAGTTCCAACTGCAGACGTTCCAGTCCTGAATAGGGGTGGGAATCATGAATTGTCATGAATCGTTAGGAACCGGTTCCAAGTTGTACGATTCCTCGCAATCGCTTGCCTTCGAGCTTATCAATTCTCTTATTGATTTCAGCATGTATTCCTGACAGCTACGCATAGCAAAACAGCGTCACGTCATGCGCACTGTCGTTTTTTATTCAGTCAGCGCATGCTGGCAGGCAGAGTTTGGCGGCCTGTCTAAAAATATAAAATGTAAACGTCATTTTTTGAAAACTAATTTAAGCTACTATCATTTAAAAATCAATATAAAAAGATTTCCATTTTGTGATCCGTCTTCGGAAATGTGTGTGGACTTCCCTCGGGAGCCTATAAGGCTATAACCAATTACAAGTGTAAAACTACAGTGTTTGGATTGGTGGTAGACTAATCTGACAACGATTGCCTGCTTGGTCACGCACAGATGAGTAGCCTAGATTTGGAAAGCGGATAACTAACCTAAATTAGCTAAATGATAATCTTCAATCTTTGTCATCTTCAGCTAATAAGAGGAGCCAGCTTGCCACCAAAAAACAGTTAAGTAACGTTAAAGATCTCGTCTTTCTTCCATGTAAATGTATAGGCTAAATGAGATAGGGGGAGAATGGCGACAGTTGAAACTGTTCTGATAATACAGAAACCAACGCAAACGTTACGGTGCAGCTTTATGAAGAGTGTAACTAACTCATAAGTAAACGTTTGCGTTCTTCGTTAGAGAATGAAACTCCTAAATATCCCAATCACAGAGCAACAGTTAAACAACAATATTTTAGCCACCTTTTTGACATAATGTTAAACTGATAATTTATCTTCTTCTCGCGTCACATTTTCATTATTTTCCGGTGTCTCTTATTTTCTTTGATGTCTGATCTTTTTAAGCACTCGTATTGATCAAGCCAAATTACATTTACAATGCCATTTCAATTTACAGAATTATACAATTCTGACTGTTTTATTGGATGCTCTGCCACTTTTGCAGGCATAAATATAGCAGATAAATATTTTCCATGATATGACTAAGAAATATGAATGAAAAACGAATGCTTTATACTTTCTAAATATCATGTAATTGAATCCATTTTAGATGACCACCTGATAGTAATAGTAATAGTTGTTTAATAGCCTGGGAGCAAATTACATTTAAGGAATCGATAAAGGAATCGATAAAGAATCGGATCGATAAGCAGAATCGATAATGGCATCGGTATCAATAAAATCTAACGATTCCCATCCCTAGTCCTGAAGCTGGACCTCTTGCTCCACCTACCATCTTTGGCAAAGGTCTCTGGCTGTAGCCTACGCTACACCGGCCCAAAACAGTAGTAAATCAGACCGGCCCTTCTGCCATTTGCCAGACTTGCCAGATGGCCAGTCTGGGCCTGGGTGGAGCTAAGGATCGAGGAAAGGACACGAGGAAATGATACAAGGAGTGTAAATAAGTGATTAGACTGAACCCAATGTGTTTCGTTTTACAGAATTGCATATCTTAACAAAGGGGACAATTTTCCCAATTTCCCTTAACAAGGGGAGCGGCGCTCCCCCGCGTTCAACGACAAATGCGAACACTGCCGATAGTGGATGTACAGGTGCAACTTTGTGCTACAACATATTGTACCACGGTTCATCTTCATTAAAGTATTTAGTTTTTGAAGGCCTCAGAACATTTCCCCTTTCAGATATCTCTGATATTCGGGCTGACTTTCTTTCATACTGTGGGGAGAATGTTGAGGGACTTTGGTCTGGTTTCATTTGCCACTATTTCAGGGAATGTTCATGTGAGCGAATTCATCAAAATGTTAATTTTCTACCTCAGCTGACTTGTGATCTGAGAGCAGCTGACCTTTCCATTGCCCCTTCTGCTAGGAGCCTGAGCATCTGTATCTAGAAATAGTGTCAGCTGGTAGGTCATTCAGTAGTCCTGGTGTGGACTCGCTAGCTCACTGGAGGATTTAGATTAAAAACCACAACAGCAATCTGCATAAAGGGTATTATTTCAAAAACAGGTTAGGATTAAGATTAGCATTAAAGGGGGCAGTGATTTTTTTAGGAAGGGTGTAATTTCGCTGAGGTTGGTCATCCCAGGATATAGACACAGCTCTATTAGCCCATTGGCCTGAGGGATCATCAGTCATCCGTTCAGCATATTACTGCATGATTTATACAAGGAACAACCTCAACACCCACTTTAGTATTCTGATTTCCCTGTGGCAGACTCAGCATTTAAAGGATTTTGTAGTTTTTGTATTCAATCATTACATCCGTCATAACTAGTATTTGTAAAAATGTACTTAAATATGTAGCCCGGAAATAAACCAAATTGATCCCTGCTGGAATAAAACCTTTATATTTTACTAAAAGGCTGCAAGAGCTTTATTTTGTTATAAACAGTTTAGTCATATGAATTATTATGCCCTGAGTTTTGATTTATGCAGGATACTACCATGACTGATGAGGTGCTTGTCATATAAATTCCACTAAAGCCATCCAAGTTCTTGTTATCAAAACAAACCAGGCTGTTGGCCCTCAAATCTACTCAGCTGAGTCTGTGGGGCTTTGGTTCTGTGGGTACATTGGCATGGTCTTGTTGGAGTTTATGCTGTCTGGTTGTGATTGGTAGATCTGGGCTTGTGTTGTTGCGTGCAGGAGTCTCATTTATGCACTGATTCATCAGTCCCATGTCATGAAGGTTTAACATCTCCATTTCATAACCGTGCTTGCTTTCGTTAAAGCCCCAGAGCGTGAAAATGTCTTTGTTAATGATTTGAACTGATGTACATGTCTGTCTGTGATGTCCATGGTGCCTATCTCGAAATATTTCAGTGCCTTTATTATTTATTTTTATTTTTTTTATTTTATTCATGCATTCCATTTATTTATTTCATAATCATTCTGGTATGACTCATAATGTCTGCATATACATTAAATAGGGCAGTACTGAGGCAGTTCCAATCATCTATAAAAAAGGACCCTTTTGTATGGGCCATTATTGATTAAAACTTTATTTTTAAATCAATTATGAAGTAACAAAATAATCTCTGACTCTGTTACTGGGGAATAGTAGGGTCATAGTCTGTGCTCTTAGCAGGTGTTGTTGCCCATAGACACAGTGAGGCAGACTACCATTGCATGTGGAGATAGTGTTGACTGGGAATAAAGTGTCCAGGGAGGAATGGGAATACAAGCCCACGCTGCTCAATGGAAATAAAGGGAAGGAAGCAGTCTGTACAAACCCAGGCAGATCCACTGGATCCATATGCTACTCAGTCGAGTGGTGGAAACACCCAATTAAACCTCCTAAAATGCAAAACAACAGCTCAAAAAATTAGAAATAGGTGTAGAGAAAGCTGGCCCTGGTTTCCATTCGCCTCTGTTTGTTATAGATGTTAACCCATCTAATTGGCTCTCAATCTCAAGGGGAGGCGGGGGGGGAGGGGGAGGTTAAATATTTCTGTCCAATCATGTGATGGTTCAGTTGAAGTCGTAAAAACATGATTCCAGCTGGGAAAGACGAACCGGTTCTGTGACTTGGAACGTTTGCGTCAGCTGCAGACACAACTTTTCTCCTTGCTGTCATTCAAGCCTGTGTAAATTTGCTCATATGAGTAATTTTTAACCTCAACGACATAAACAGCCAGAGGAAAAATTGCGCAAAGTAATTAACCGACACCAGAAATGAAAACTCTTTCTAGTTTCCTTCCTGGTGACTGTGGTGTAAATAGTTATACCTAGGGGTATTTAGATACTCATCGCCACACGAGGGTAATTTTCAGCTGTTGCATGTGTTATGTACATGACACTTCAGGGAAAAAGAAGGTGCTGATGCACTAATAGCTTTCTTTTGCCATGAGGGATTATGGGTAATGTTACATTAGCACTTGTGAGGGACCTTTATATGTAACTGAGGGCATTGTGGTCTTCGTAAAGAGTATGTGATTATGCCATAGATTATGCCATGTGATTATGCCTGGAGACTGCAGGCAACCCAGCTTTTTGCATTTATCCCAGAGAAATTGATCCCAGTCTGTGTTTATGTTGATTGTGATAGTAATAATCCTGTAATCCTATCAACATGTTAGATTAAAGAGTGGCTATTTTGTTGTTTTTCCCCTCCATTTGTCTTTTCCCCTCTCATACTCATAGCATCATTTCTCCTCTTCCAGGGAGCAGCCTATCTTCACCACCAGGGCTCATGTCTTCCAGATCGACCCCACCACCAAGAAGAACTGGGTCCCGGCCAGCAAGCAGGCCGTCACCGTCTCCTACTTTTATGACAGCACGCGCAACAGCTACCGCATCATCAGCGTTGATGGATCCAAGGTGGGCATCAGAGCAGGGGAATGTTGGGGCGAGGGACTGAGAAGGGGGCACTTTGCTGAGAGGAGAGGCGCATTTTACCGTGGATGTTGCACAAACATTAGGGAAGGGGTAGTAGTAATTCCCATGGAGGATTTGCTCCAAGTTGCAAGCTTAAAGTTCTATGTGCTTTAAGGTACTATTCAAATACATTGAAAAGATGTGACTGGGTCAGTGCCCCACACACAGTTTTTGAAGTGTTCTTGAAATGAACAGTTAGCTTATATGGAAGCCGAGGTGAATATCGTGGGCGGGGGATCTGGTAAACAGCTCATGTGGCCGAGGCGTGTGGGTGACAGCCCCTTGCACGGTGGGAATGTCTGCCCCGGTCGTCTCTGAGTGATTTAAGCGGAGCATTAGTCAGAATGGCCAGACGGCCTTTAAAGGGCATCAGGAGCCAGCACATTGCTGCGCAGCCAATGGGCTCACACTGCACCCCTAAATTAAGATCCTTACGTTCAGCCTCCGCTCATCAACACTTTGCGTGCTGTGCAGCGCAGCACAGGGCTGGCTCTCGCCATGATGCACAATGTTTTCATTTGCACAATCTCCGCCTTGATATTTTTACACCAATCGCATTGGACCTCAAGTGCCACACTTAAAGATAAAGTTTGTTACTTGCTGTTGGTATAATTGCTTCCGTCTAAAAGATGGCACAATTTTAATACTTGTTCTCTGGATCCGTCATTAAGTAAATGGATGTTATTTTTGCCTGCATTTGGAATATCCCAGCCTAACTGCCCTCCCGCTGTCGCTTTACACTGTGCGTTTCCATGGAGATTTGGAAAGAGCTGTGTGCTCAGAGTGTGATGAGATTGCTGCCACTTCTCTAAGTCACAAGCCGCCTGTATGTCAGATTAGGCCGGGGTATCTGCAAGTTCGCAACTGCGCTGTGACGTCAAACACTTGTCGCAGGAGTATTTGGTGATGGCAGCATACATGGCAATTAATTTGACCTCTTCTATGGGCCCACTTAATGTGCCTGTGTATTTAGAGCATTCTCCATTAGTTTTCCACTGTGCTGTGTCTATACAAGAACTGGCTCACATTCAGTTACAACTGTGAAAAGGAATTTTATTTTGTTTTAAATCTATGTTGCTCTCTCAGTGTCAAAATTGAGATACTGTATGCATGTTTCTACCCCCTCCTCCTGTTTGTGTGTGATACACATAACCCAGAGTCTGAAAGATGGGTCTTAATTGAAATGCATGCAGTAAGTTGATATTCCTGCATCTGACTCTTCCACGGGCTGCAGCCTCGGTTTTGACACTTGTGAAAGTACGGCTGAGTCAGTAAGAGGCCAATCTGGAGCCAATATACAGTATGTGTCCCACTTGAATCAAGAAGATGTGTAATTTACATTTTATACTGAAGTGCTCTTATGATCATTCCAAAACAAGTGATTAATTTAGTCTTTTCTTTCACCCTCTGCGTGTTTATGAAGACACTCTAATTATTGCTTCTCTGTGACAAAGACTTATGTTTCTGCACTTTCATGTTTTTAACAAGAAAGGATGTAGACCCTTAATTGGTTGTCAGAGATTCCATCGAGCCTGGAGCAGAGAGCTATGCGTGAATGGAAAAGATTCTCTCAGTGATGTCACAGTGCAGATGTCACATGTCTGTACTGTGTGGGTACAGAGTGCGAGCGGGGAAAACAGAATGTTCTTTTAGAAAGCTCTCCATATAAAACGCTGTAAACCATGATTTGCTTTTCACGTCCATTTTTGCCAGGTCAGAGGAATGAGGCAAGTTAATGGCAGTGCATTTAATTTGTGACTGCTACTACCTACTACCCTTAGTGTTGTCCTTAACATGGACAATTATATTGTATGATAAAATTATATATCTGTTTAAGTATATAATTAGCCTACTTTTCACAGTGCCATGATTTAAAGAGAGTCTGGGAGAATAGATTTGCCTGTAGGAGAGTCTCAGTCATCCACATTGGTGGGTTCAGATCAGCACATGATCACTGGCTCAGCTCTGTCATTCATCGCTGGCGGCATAAGGCCGAAAGTATTTGGGGGTGGGGGATTGCCAAGGGGTAAAGCTGGTAGCCAAGGAAGCGGCCCCTCGCCGCGCGTATAATCTTCCAGGATTTGGACGTCTGCCCACACCGCAGTTTCTCCTCAGATTCAGCCCTGCTGCACTTGCAAAGCAACACCTGTTTGTGCTCCAGTTCTGCTGCCTCGAGATCTCACCACCGTCAAAATCGGCAGGGGCTGAAATTGCTCTCCGTCTGACGCTCACAGACCCCGTGATGGGGACGTGGGCCAGGAGCCCCTTGAGACCTTCAAAGGAGAAGATAATGATTCAACACGATGAGCAATTTGATCGATAAAGAGAACTGTGCTTTTATTTCTCCTTTCAAAACTGTGGTTTAACTGGCCATTGCTGTCCTGCACTTCATTCATCACAGACGCAAAGGAAATTATGTCACAGGAGCAAGCGTAAAGCTTGTCAAAACGGAAATCCACTATATCTAACATTCCCATCTGGAAGATAGTCGTTTGGAAGAACATACTTTATATACAGCTGTCGTTTTTGCAGTTTGTTCAAAATGACATAAATCAAGTTTGGTCATTTCTACCCTGAAAACAGTAGTATCTCATGCGTCATCTTCTCCAGAGCCACACATCTAAAGTAAATCATGTGCAAGAAGGAGTCAGCAGCTCCACCACCCACACCCAACCCCCAACGCCACTCTTGGTCTCAACTTTTCACTGACACAGCGATTGTCTTGCGTCCAGGACACAGCGACAGTGGGAATGGGGATAGCCAAGGTGTCTAGTGACCACGCTGGCAAGCTAAGCATTGTGGTCCTGGTAACCAGACCACCTGTTCCATGTCACATGACACTTCAGTCACGGCCTTTTCACCCACGCTCTTCACCCTGGTCTACAGGTCACACACACTGCTAACACTCTATTTATGTTGCTTAGTAAGTGAACAAAAATATTGCTCACATGTTAAGACATAAGGTTTGCCTCATCAGGACGGCTCACCCACTGAGCTCAAAATTAACTTGCAGGTCTGTTGACTTCAAAATATAATTTTTTGTTAGTGGTAGTTTTAGAGAGAGATTACCTTTCAGTCTGAGTCCATATATAGTGAAAAATTATCAGGATATTTAATGGGTTGCAATATTTAATGCAAAAATGTATGACTAATGCGTCATTCTTTAAAGTAGTTTGGAATGTCAAGTGAGGGGTATATAATGACATTCCTTCCTATGACAGGTATTGACAGGTATTTAAGGAGTTTTAATGGAATCTTGAGTCTTTTTTCTTTTATAATGGTGGTGATTCAGTTCTTCAGAACTGCTATCATTTTGAAGACTTTTTTTAACATTACCAACTGAGTGCCAAAGTGGCAGCTAAAATAAAGACTTTAAAACTCATTCAGTTTTTGCTTCTCTTGCCCTTTGATTTCCAACTGTTCTTTCCATTAACTCCCTGTGTGGATAATATGGAGCCACCGTCAGCAGGTTCAGCCTTGCTTTTCGCTATCCCATACAATTTATTTGTTCCTTTTCTTTCTATTGTTTTGGTGAGGTTTTAACAAGTGACGATAATGGTTGCTCGGAACACTGCTGTTTTGTACAATACTGTTGTGGATGTGTACAATAAAGACTGGTTATTTCTGTGACTGTCATTGTATATTTAGCAAATGAACGTGGTTTCAAATATGAAAATGAGTAGAGCCTTACTGTGTGTGGTGAGCATGATCTACTGGAGAATGCATTCCACTGAAAGGAGGGAATTCTGTCCAGTACTGTTAGAATATCATCCAGGACATTCTGAATGCCTTCACCATGAATGGATATAAAAAATCTCATTGGGATGTGCACCGTACTCATGCCATGCCCAAATCAACTTTTTAAAATTGCTAAATGCTGGTTTTTTGTCTAGATGTTGTCAAAATGTTATGGCTATGCACATGGTTTTCTTCTCCATTGCTGTATACTTTGGGGGAAATGTCATACACTAGACTAGTGAACATGAGATAGATTTTTTTGTTTTTTTTGTTGCACTTCTAGTGTACGTACCAAAGTAACTTTGATCAATAAGCTTTTAAGACACCTGCGTGTAAGGAGAAATGACCTGGCGTCCACAGAGAAGGTGAATAAGGATAGAAAGACTGGTGGTTTTACTTGATTATTCCTGGACTCACATTGTTGTTAAGGTTGTACTGCAGTTGTACAAATAGGCAATCGGTCAATTAAATTCTCTTTGATAATGCTCTCCAAACAACGCAAGTGAGAGAGTGCCTAACAGACCTTTTTGCACCATGTGAGTTACAGAGTTTACACCTTGAAAGGAGGAGAAATGATACCTAGACAACAGAATGAGAGAGATGCCTTAAGGCAACGCCTTACTGTATAAGGTACAATATAAAAATCTCCTTTTGATAGGGCGGGAAAACCACAAAAAGGATTTTCACTTTAATGAAGTTAAAACATTAATATTTCGCCTTGGTCCCCTTAGTAGCAACCAAGGAAACTAACCTTTTTTAATAGTACACCAAGGAAGAACCCATAGAACAATCATGTCGCTCACTTAAGAAGACTACTAACAGGTTAACCACTTTGTAAAATTGAACTTGAAAAGCATACTAAGCTGCAACAGATGCACACAATTCACACTTCCTTTAATTATTCAAAACGGAAGATGAGGGAAACAGGAACAGGTTTGCGGACAACACAGCCTCTCCGCTGATCAGAGGCTCTGTCGATTAGTCTGCAGCAGATGTGGCGTAGTGTAGGTGTTGAAATAGATGTGGGATGACCATGGCATCTGGCAGTGGGATGTAGGATGTGGTTAATTGTAGGGGTGTGATATATCTAGACCATCATAATTCAGCCCACACTAATGCGACAGAATGTAACATCAGCAGTAGCTAAACTATGGCAGCACAGAAAGCAGCTCAGGACAGAAAGAGGAAAATAGGCTGGCTGTTAAAGGGTTAGTTCGGAATTTTGGACATAATGTCTCAATTACGACTTAGCTATGATTTTGTTGATTGATGGAGACCATTTTCAGCTGATTTCATGCTGTCCTTCTTGTGGACATACACATGTTGCTAATGCTAGCGCAACTCTATGGTAACCAGTAGCATTCACTACCAAACGGGTGGAAGTAGAATATACGGAGAAGTACGGCGGCGGAGCGATACTTTAAGTTACCTACGAATGTAGTGCCGGCACTGGTCGACTACAACAACAAAGAAGAGCAACAAGTTGCAATGGCCACGTTCGCCGCCGTACTTCCACAGAGAATACAGGTCAGCACAAAGTAAAGGATTCAACGATAGTTTGACTTAAAAAATAATGGTATAAACACTCAAATTAACCCCAATAGACTGTCGTCGTATTTTATTTGCTTTGAGTGCACTGTGGAGTGTTTAAGTGCATTTGGTAGTGGATGCTACTGGTTACCATAGAGTTGCGCTAGCATTAGCAATGTGTGTATGTCCACAAGAAGGACAGCATGGAATCAGCTGAAAATGGCCTCCATCAATCAACAACATCATGGCTCAGTCGTAAATGAGACATTATGTCCAAAATTCCAAACTAACCCTTTAGTCCAGGTTGATTGGCATTGCGGTGATTGTACAGCAAAGTCATGTCCATTCAACTCCAGCAGAGTTTAGAAAAGAACAAAATGGATAAAATGTACTCTATCAGTGTAAAATGTACTGTACCAGAGGTGATTCCCACTCATGGTGAGATAAGTCTTTCCACTATTTTGGGGCCCTGAAGGGAAAGGGCTTTTGAAATTTTGGTGAGGAGCAGGTAGCCGGCTGCTTTTGACTGCAAGGGTCTAGTAGGATTATTTGGAACAATGAGCTCACTGGCCCATTTAGGTTTGTCCTTGAGGGCATGCAGGGCTTGTTCTTTCAGAGAGAAATGTCCCATATTCTTTACAACTGAATTTCGATCATAAGGGAATGTTCTGCTGTCACCCTGGTCATGCTAGCTTTGTGTAACCACTCATACTGTATATACATACAGTTGAGGACAAAATTATTAGCCCCCCCTGTAAAGATGAACAAAAAGGGTTATAAAAAATTCACCGTTTGGTGAATTAGCTTAATCTCACACTGAAAAAACAAGAAGAATCCAACCTTTAATTGACATTAATTTATTAAGAGAAAAAAAAATCCCTCATCAAGAAATAATTATTTTTAACAAAACCACACTGGACACAATTATTGGCCCCCCTGCATTTATATATAGAATAAAGTAATAATTTTTAATATTTGGTCACATATCCTTTGCATGCCATGACTTCCTGATGTCTGTGACCCAACAACATCAAAAGACTCTTGATATCTTATTTTCTGGTACTGTTACAAGCGATACTATAACCTCTCTGCATTTGAATGGATCTCTATGGGAATTGGGGGGTGGGACTAGATTTAGCTGTAAATTATTCTGGAACAGTATGGAATACATGGTTGGTAAAATGGCTGTAAGTCAACAAGGGTCTGAGGTATCAAACAAGCCTTAAACAATCACTCTGCTGCCAGATATGCAGTAGATATGGATGGATCACTTTAAGGGTTGTTTCTCCTGACAAATTTTCCTATTGAACTCTATGGAAAAATAAGTCAGGAGAAGAAACCCTTCAAGTTATTCATCCATATCTACTGCATATCTGGCAACAGAGTGATGGTTTAAAGCTTGTTTGATACCTCAGACCCTTGTTGACTTACAGCCATTTTACCAAGCATGTATTCCATACTGTTCCAGAATAATTTACAGCTAAATCTAGTCCCACCCCCCAATTCCCATAGAGATCCATTCAAATGCAGAGATGTTATAGTATCGCTTGTAAGAGTACCAGAAAATAAGATATCAAGAGTCTTTTGATGTTGTTGGGTCACAGACATCAGGAAGTCATGGCATGCAAAGGATATGTGACCAAATATAAAAAATTATTACTTTATTCTATATACACTACTCACAAAAAGTTAGGGATATTTGGCTTTCGGGTGAAATTTATGGAAAATGTAAGTTCACGCTACAGTGATATTATACGTATCATGAAAGTAGAGCATTTAAGTAGAAGCATGCAATGGTGATTTCCTCATCTCAAACAATTTATTGAAACAAAAGCCAACAACAGTGGTGGGTATACCACAACAAAAATGTCAATGTCTCAATAACTTGTCATGTGCCCTTGAGCATCAATTACAGCTTGACAACGACGTCTCATGCTGTTCACAAGTCGACTTATTGTCTGCTGAGGCATGGCATCCCACTCTTCTTGAAGGGCGGCCCTCAGGTCATTGAGGTTCTGGGGTACAGAGTTACGAGCCTCTACACGGTGAGTCAGCTGATCCCATAGGTTTTCTATGGGATTCAGGTCTGGAGAAAGTGCAGGCCACTCCATTTGAGGTACCCCAGTCTCCAGCAGCCTTTCCCTAATGATGCGACCTCGATGAGCTGGAGCATTGTCGTCCATGAAGATGAAATTAGGCCTGTGTTGTTCATGCAGGGGCACAATGACTGGATTAATGATGTTATTCAGGTAGTATGGGCTTGTCACTGTACCATTCACAAAGTGTAGGGCAGTTCTGTATTGACTAGACACACCTGCCCACACTGTAACACCGCCACCACCAAAGGGTCGTCTGGTGACAACAGTGGCTGATGCATAGCGCTCTCCTTGACGTCTCCAACATCGTTGGCGGCCATCATTTCTGCTCAATGTGAATCGACTTTCATCAGAGAACAGCACTGAGGCCCACTGGTCCCTCGTCCAGCGTAAATGCTCCCTGGCCCATGCAAGACGATGACGCCTGTGCCTGGTGGTGTGGTCAGGTACCCTTGCAGGTCGTCTAGCATGCAGACCACGCTGATGTAAACGGTTTCGAATGGTCTGACGTGACACTTGGGTGCCTCTCACCTCCCTTAAATGTGCCTGGAGTTGAGTGGCATTCATCATCTGGTTCCGCAGGGCACTGTTCACAATGAAGCGGTCATCAGTGTGGGATGTGGCCAAAGGACGTCCACTTCTATGCCTTTCTGTGACTCTTCCAGTCTCTCTGTATCTCTGTTGCAACCTGCTGATGACACTCTGTGACACTCTAAGCTCAGTGGCCACTTCCCTCTGAGAACATCCTGTTTGAAGCCTCGCAATGGCGAGGTACTGTTGATCAATTGTTAGGTGTCGTCTTGGTCTCATGATGTCAAAATGTGAACAGCATGATGAAGAGGACTGTTTAAATACCAATTCTAATTGAACCAGGAAATTTATTGGTCGATTCATGGATCAAACACCTGTTGTGAATTTTGCCATTCAGCTCCTTGTTAGAGAACAGCAAGTTGTGCAAAAAGTACTGAAACATTGAATAGTTGGACATGTGCATTCAAAAGTTTAGAGAAGGTCAAATTAATTTCACCTGTAAAGGTTATAGTGCATTTTAGGTTCATCCTGAAATTTCACCCGAAAGCCGAATATCCCTAACTTTTTGTGAGTAGTGTATAAATGCAGGGGGGCCAATAATTGTGTCCAGTGTGGTTTTGTTAAAAATAATTATTTCTTGATGAGGGATTTTTTTTTCTCTTAATAAATTAATGTCAATTAAAGGTTGGATTCTTCTTGTTTTTTCAGTGTGAGATTAAGCTAATTCACCAAACGGTGAATTTTTTATAACCCTTTTTGTTCATCTTTACAGGGGGGGCTAATAATTTTGTCCTCAACTGTAGGTGTTCCTTAAAGTTAGCAGTTATTTGTTTATTATTATTATTTATTTGTTTTAAGACAACATGGAGTTGCTACAAAACCGATAGGATTTTATTTTATCATATCCTTCATCATTTTATCAAATTATTGTTAGAATGTGTTTCAGGAAATCTGTTGCTTATAATTCTGAAATCTGCTACCATTACTGGGTTACTGAATACTGCATTGTGTTCCCTCACAACTGCCATTTGTGTTGCTTGTACAGAAATAAGATTAATTGTTCAATTGTTCATCTTTAATGGTTGTTGTTATTTTCCTGTAGTTTTGTGTGTTTTTCAGTAGCTATATGGTAATACAAGCTGTACACAGTAGAATTCTCAGTGTTAAATCAACTCAAGCAGAGTTCATATGATTTGAGCACTATAAAAATCAAATGTACTCTATCGCAGATATACTCTCTATGTAATCAGAATTAATTTAGCAATCAACATTTGACTAAGTTTGCACGAGTGCTCTATATACTATACATTATTTAGGCTACTAGGATTCAGCACCCACACCTAAACCTTTAATTGAGCATGAATACATTGTTTCCCTTAATGATAAGCATATCATTTCAGTTGTTATAATTATTATGTCTAACCTCATTATGCCGTGTAATAGAATACTGTTTCCTTTGTAATAGTGGGAGATATGAATTGTCATTGTGGACAATGACATTGTGTAGTTTATAGGAGTTTTTGTGACCCTTCACTAAGAGAAAAACAGTTTACAACTAATGATTTCTGATGACAACAAAATGTATGTGAATCAGTGTGAATGACAAAGACATGGCTGTGGTTCTTCTGAATATGCAAGTGAAAATATATGCACTGCTGTAACATTAAGCCCATATACATGTAGCTGACATGATTTGCTTATTTATTTATATAGATTATCTATTATTTCTTTTTTTTGTCTATTGATCTTTTTAAGGCTAATATCGAAAGAAACATTGGATTTATGCAGTATGACTTGTGGTTTTCATGTGTCATATGGACATCACAATTTTGTGAAATGATGGACGATGGATAATATATTGAAAATGATTCCATTCTAGGTGTAGAAATGCAGTGTAAAAGCATAAAGGAGGTAAGCATTTTACAGATATTTAACAATTCACCGCCATCAGAAAGTCACTTATTAGCAACTGAAAGCTTATTGCTCCAGAATTTAGGCATGGCACAAATCCACTTTTATCGCACTGGGAGCCCTGCACATTTGTTCCTGACCTAAACCAAGATTCCGCCTCCACACTGTTGGTAATAACTGAGCCGTTAAATTATATTTTATGCCAATATGTGGGAACAGCAAGGGGTGCTAATAATGTTTCTACTAAACTTCATTTACTGTGAGATTGTCAGCCCCTGCCATTTGTTTTCTGTCAAAACCTTTAAAAATAAGCATCCCTCTGGGTTTTTTTTTAAAGCATGTCTTTAAAGTGGTTATCCTGCCATTGTGTGTTATTGATATATTGGATTTATGCTCTCGGATAGTGGACAAGCGCATTTTTGCCATTTGTCTTTTAACAATGAGTAAGTGAGAGAAGAGGCGGGCGCCACGTTACTGCCTGCGAGGGGAAGGGGGATGCCAGTCCGCAGTGCCGCCCATGCGTCGCATGCAAGAGAAACTCATTCAGTCCACCAGCTGAGCTGCGTAGTCATTGCCCTGAAAACAAGGGAGAGATGGATACAATGTCACTACATTAAGCGGAAAAACAAAACTATGAGGGGGCGGTAGAAAGTCTACTGCTGGCAGTAATTTATACTTTCACATCATGCTTTCAGACAGATGCAGAAACCGTGTTGCCATGGGATGAGGGATGCATCATCATTAGACTGTCTGTGTTCTCAGTTAATAGTTGGGTAATTTGCATCGTCGCCTCCTCTTGTGCTGGGAAAGGGGAGAGAAGGCGGGTCCTGTTTGCAGGGCTTCACTTTGAGGTTCCTACGTTACGCAACTGTGATGCCCAGTCACCCGCAAACTTGAGCACAAACTTTAATCTACCTGCACAAGGCTTTACTCAGTTTACCTTGACTGCCCATCTGGTTAATCCCGTAGAAGAGTAAAGTGAAGCTTAGGTTGACACTTTGACTGCCGCCAGAAGAGAGTTGCCAGTAACTGTGGGATTTTTACATCTCTTGCCTCTTGGAGAAACAAATATTTAAAGTACATTCTAAGATAGCTTTGACTTAAACCTTGTATGAGCATTTAACATTTGTTATCAGGATAATTTACATTAGCTATAAAGTATAAATAGAGGGCAGTGTACAATGTCGAGGTCATTTTAGACTGTAGGGGTTTTTGTTGAAATTTTATTTTATTTTATTTATTTGTCTCAGTGCAGAAACAGGGCTTCTGCCCTTGGATTTCTTAATTCAGATACATTTTTTAGCTACATTTCTATTTAGCATGTAAAACATGCATTGAGTAAATTTGAGTTATTTATTATTTGCCAACATTATAACTAGAAAGTATAAACTGTCAGCGGTATGTTTATATCTAAGCCGCAATAAAAGAGGCTATTGTCCTTACATATATCACACAAATTGTCACATTTTAGGCATAGTCATATTAATGCACTGCATATTCTGCTAACATCTAGAATGTTTAACTCGTTTTGGAGGTTTGTGTAAACTATATGAAAAAAAACTGTGAAACTGAAGTGGTTGAATTTGATTCATATTGGGTTTTTATTCTAAAGCTTCTTTTTTTAATTGAAGGTTTAAGTCAATTTTACGGTGGTGTATTACCGAAGATAAAGGAAGGCTGATTGAGATGTCCTGAAAGGTTCCTGTGCTCAATTGTTTTATCACTTGGTTTTTGTTCCTGAAGGGTGATCGAATTTCAGATGTCCTTGTTCATTGTGGCCCAGTTAGGCCCCGTTGGCGCTGCTGGCCTGGGAGTGACGTGTGCTCATTTGGCCCCTGTGTAGGCGAGCAGTAGAGGGAGCGGATTTATGTGGAGAGGTCTGTGTCCAGACACGTGGGGTTCAGCAGAACTACAAAAGCGTATTGTACTCTCTTGATGACTCAAAGGGAGCATTCAAAACCAGGCTGCAGCTGTGATGCTCATGGACATTGCTGCCATTGCATCACTCAAGCGAAGGGGGTTGGGGGAGGAGGGGTTGCGTCTCCTAGGAGACCACATCCAAGTAGCTTTACGCCCGCTGTGATGCCGTGTCATTTTTTAAATGACATGCGACCTTTTGAGTCCGACAGGCTTTCATCAAATGCACTGAATGAGTGGGATTCATCAGAAAGCTAATTTCTCTCCCTTTCCTACCAGCATGAATGTGAGAATAATTCCAAACTCATCAGCAACGATTGTTTGTGTAAACTGGGTGGTTAAACCTTGATGCCACTATTGAAACATGTCATTTATTGGCAACCTTTGTGGCTGTTTCCAACAGGTGATCATCAACAGCACGATAACGCCCAACATGACCTTCACAAAGACCTCACAGAAGTTTGGCCAGTGGGCAGACAGCAGGGCCAATACTGTCTTTGGCCTTGGATTTGCTTCGGAACAGCAACTGGCAAAAGTTAGTGAGAATTTCTGGAATTCTTTGCTCTAATCAGATATACTGGCGTCATTTTTGTAATAGATGTCCCACTTCTTGCTAAGTTAGGCTTGAATGAAGAGCATATGATATTATTATTATTATTATTTTTGTTGTTGTTGTTAATGTTTTTTTTGCACTGCACTATTAACTGTTATCTGGTTGTTTTTTTGTATTATTATTACAGTTTGCTGAAAAATTCCTAGAAGTCAAAGAGGCAGCAAAACTTGCACGGGACAAATCTCAAGAAAAAATGGAAACCTCAAGTAATCATTCCCAGGTAGAATGATTGTCATTGATTGTATATTAATAAGTGAGCAATTCACAATTGTCCTTCCAGATGGATTTTGTTTGACCCTTGTTTGTCTGAGGTATCGGCTCCCTTGCCTCTTAAAGTCAGCAGCCCTGAAATTGATCTTTCTCATTATAACAAATGGATGACTTGTGTTAGCACAGATGCTGAGCAGGGGTCTGAGGTGACACATATCGCTTACCAGGAGTTGATCTGCGAGATCATCTTCCACTGCTGAAAATAGATGGGTAGTGAGAGCACAGTAGCAGACCTAGCGACAGGTATATCAGGTGTCAGCCACAGCGCCAGATGAATCATGCTCACAAAGCTGAAGTCTCCAAGGATAATTATCCTGTTGATGGTTTGCTAATGCGTCTTAATCGTAATTGATTTCTATAATACCTATGAAATTACCTGATAGTTATGCTATGTCCACTTAAATTAGTACAGCCTTTGCAAACAAGGTGATTATCTTTAATTTACAGCAGCTTCGCTGTAGTAATTCAGTGTATCTCTTCACAGTAAGTGGCAGAAATGACAGTAAATTGCAGTTCAGATATATTTGTGCCTCGGAAAGTGTTTTCCCAGATTAGAGAAGCTAATATAGCTTTGGGAAGGTAGTTGGCTATATCGGAATCGATGAAATTCTGGTGATCAATGCACTTCGAAGGATGGTCCTGGCGAAGGCTATGAAAACATAAATGGTTTCCTAAATTCAGTGACGTACAAACATGCATACTCAGTTCTAAGTATACTGTGTAAAAGGTCAGCAGCCAGCGACATGCTTTTCCGCCTCCTCATGGTGTCCTCCCTCCTGTCCATCCCCTTCCGCTGAAGGAATCTGGCCGTGACACCCCGTCGTCCACTCAGGCCTCCAGCATCAATGGCACTGACGATGAGAAGATCTCCCACGTGGGGCCTGTCGATGCCCTGCTGCAGAGTGAGAATGACCGCCTAAAGACTGCTGTAGAACAGAGGTAACTTCGTCGCGCAAACACAGGCCCCGCCCCACTTTTCGTCCCGCCCTGTAATCGTCAAATCCTGCAGAAAAACGCTAGAGGACAAGGAGTTTTGTGTAAATCTTTTCTTTGTACCCACAGCTACAAAGCGGGCTTGTGAACCGTGCGTGTAGATACCAACACCTGTTAGGCCATTTTCCCCAGAAGGTTATCCAATGTGTTAGTGTAAATTAACCAGCAGTGGCTGCCCATAACTGCTATCATTGTTGGACTTACATTGAAAAACGAGTGTACCTAAGGAAATGCAACAGTTCCCTGTCATGCCTCATGGATAAGTAGTCCATCTTAGCTTTGGCTCACTTGACAGTATATATCTCTCAGAGGGCTAGTGCAGACTGCTCTGCTACGGAAGGGTGTTGTCAGGGGGACAGTGCTGCACAAGATGGCAAGTGTTCATGTTGGGATCTGATCCAAGGACGACAGACCAGGCCACACCAGTGCTATGCTTGTCTTATGTTGGGCATGGGTAACACTTAGCAGCTGATATTGCAGCAGTGCGGCGACCAAGGCATACAAGGGTCAGGAGCTACACAGTGTGAGTGGCCCTGAGGGGGAGTCGAGCAGAGATGATAAACAACGCGCCACGGCACCAGGCAATGATAAGGAAAAATGGAAAATGCCTCTAAGGGATTGTCCGTTATGTAATGTTAACACATAAGGGGCAGGTGGATAAACATCACAACAACAAAAAAATCAGTAGTACCAATTGACAGTACCGTGGTGAAGCCAGGTGTCAAAGTGTGTCTGACAGTACGCAGTCAGGGGATGAGATAACAGTCTCTCTGTGTTACTAATTATAACTGCAAGCCACAAGTCATATAGTAGTGTTGCATTGCGATGTGATTTAAAAGCCCTCTAGGGCCAGGAGCTGAAAAATGTGTACTGTTCATTACAGTTATCACTTAATATGCATGTCCACTGGGAACTGGAAATTCATTTGAACATTTCATAAAATAGTTAAGAAGAACTTGACCATCAACCTGAAGTGTGTAGATGGTCAGAGCAAGGACACCGTTCTGTGTGAATAGCTGTTAATAAGGCGCTGTTATCATTGCCTGATACATCCAGAAACACTTGCCTTTAGTTTTATTTTTAAAAAACCTTTTGTGATTGAAATTACAGGCCAGGATCCCAGTACAGATTCAGTTAGACTCTGTGAAGGTTTTGCATAGCAAAAGCAATTCAGGTTAAGTACCTTGCTCAACGGTACAACGACGGCATCCTACCTGGAAATCAAACCTGCAACCTTTGGGTTAAAAGCCCAGTTCCCTAACCATTATGCTGCACTGCTGCCCACATTGATGTTTGCAACAATGCCGTGCAAGCTTTGTGACATCACCAGTACAATGCGCAGTGGTAACCTGGAAACCAGCAGAAAGAGACCTGTCTGCTGGAAGTAAACAGAGATAAAGGGATAGCCAGTGGGCTTCCAGTGTGTGAGGCTGAAGAAATAAACATAGCCCTTTAATTTTCCACATTTGCTTACTAGAGGGCCCTCGCTGCAAAAACCAAATCTTAACAAGCATTTTAACCTTATATTTAGACTTTAGAATCTTAGTTTGTCTTATTTAGCAAAAAAGTAACAGAAATATCTCCCAGTGGGGTAAGATAATTTCACTTGTCAAGCAAAAAGTGACTTAAAACAACCTAATATTTTCCACTTTTGAGAAAAAAAATACGATTTTAAGTCTCATTACAAGACTACAACACTTGTTAAGACAGACATTTTTCGCAGCTCTATATGGAAGCGGGAAAAGATACCTACCAAGCTCCCTCAAGTAGCCAGAAAGCGTCATAATGGGCGATGAAAGACCGTTCCAGTCCGCATCATACAATAGTACAGAGAGCACTCTATATGCTCCAAAGGGATAAAGGGAGCTGCACAACTCTCACTCACATAAAGCATCAAATAAGAGCTGCAACTGCAAGATGTTGAGTGGGCCTATCAATCCCCCAGCTGTTTTTTGTAGGGTCCCCTAGGAGATACTAGAGTAGAGTGATTGCTCCAAACATCGAGCATCAGAGAAAATAACAAAATCCTGGAGCCTCTTAGCACACCAAATGGGAAGTGAGGGAAATGACTCTTGAGCAACCAGTGAAGCTTGCTTAATGCCTTTTATTAAGAACTATTGTGTGAAATGTGATATTGTGGTACTTCCCTTGACCTCATCAATTCATGCAATATGCATACTCGATGAACAACAGCACTGTGCCCATTCACGCTGCCAAGAAAGATGGCATCAATCACCTCTTCAAGCAAAATAGCAAACACAATAATTTGTACTGATCACGGCTTTATGGACACGAACAGCAGCAGTTAAGCCCATTCAGTGCACTCTGGGAAGTTAAGATAGATCTGTGTCCTAGAAGCTTCCCTACATTTTATTAACATGTTTCCATAATGCCAACATTGTCAGCTAGTCACTGCTCTTATATTACTGCACCTGCATCAGTAATGTGGTCTAGACCAGCTGGATATTGCATGTCAATCTGATTTAATGGTTAAATTAGTTCACTATTAAGTGAAAAACACAAAATGTGGAATTTATCACGCACAGCATCAGAGATGTTCATATGTTATGGATATTACTATAGTCTTGTTATGGTGTACAATAATTAGACCAGGGAAGACTTGCAAGAGCGCTTGGAGGTGGTTTCTTTTCACTGTTCCTCACACATTGCTCTCCTGTCTCCCAGCAATACTAATGCCAAAAAGTGGGAGACAGAACTACAAACCTTGAAGGATAGCAATGCACGCCTGGTGGAGGCACTGAAGGAGTCCACCACCAATGTGGAAACATGGAAGAAGCAGCTGACCACATGCAAGGAGGAGAGCAACCAACTCAGGGAAAAGGTGTGGTCCCCTCACCTTGGGTTAGAATACAGATTGGAAAAATGGGAAAGAGGACCCCAATGCTGCATGCTCCTGTTTGAAACGTAAATCCAAAGGTTACTGAAATCCACCATGAATTTAAACTAAATTACAGCAAGAGCAGGCAGAAGCTTCATAATATGTGTCTTGGCTGCTCGATGGCTCATTCGTTTAAGGCACCACGGTCGACACCGGACAGTGTTAGTGCAGACTGTGGCCGGTAGCTCAATTGGCGCCTACGTCACCCAGGGTATGAAAGGGTTCAGTCGCATTTCATTGCTCTTGATCGACCCCCATTGGCCAAAAAGAGCGCTTGTAAGACTGCATGTCAAAGCCGCATATGAAAGTTCTTCGACCACGTGTTTCGGAGGAGAACTGCGGATGCCTCAGTTCTCACAAATTGGCAGGGTGGTTGCAGCTGCAGTTGCAAACAGTTGGACATTCCAGATTGAGGTGGGAATTGGATATATACAGCCTCGGTTTGGGCGGCAAATTTAACAAGAAAAAATGTCTGTCTCATTAGCTGTCTGCTATGGCAGCTTCTCCATCTTGACCAGTAAGGGGAGCTATGCACAATTGCTCTGCTTTCACCATGATTTGGCCAATGTGTACTTTCAGTCAATTACAAAACATAATTTTTGTTTGTGTGGTATGTGAGAAGAAATATGTTCCCTGCAGTTATCATAATCACTTGTTTTCTTTTTGAATCATTCTAAATGACAAACTGCATTTTGGAATTTTTGGACTCATGATATTTAGGACTTGCTGCGTTGTCACGGAGACCATTCCTCAGACTTTTGCATGAACCAGGCTAGCCAGCGGAGCTGCAGTTCTCTGATCCCACTGCCCATGAGGGGATTCTGTAAACATTAACCTTCCCTGTGACAGTTGGGGATCTTATTAACAAGGTGTTGTCTCCCTGGCTGCAGATCACAGAGCTGGAGGCGCAGTGTGACGAGGCCAATCAGGAGAAGGAGAGGAACGCCCAGCTGACAGAGCGAGTGCAGGAACTGGAGTCGGAACTGCAGGAGAAGGAACTGGTGAGACCTCCACCGCGATCCAGTCAGCAACCGAGCAATGTGGGCGCAGACGCACATATGCAGACACTTACAGGCTCTGATTCAACACTCATTTCTAAGAGCTGAGGTTCCCTTTATTAATCTTTGAACACAACCCCCCCCCTAATCTTGCTTGTGTCCACAGTTGTTCTTGAAGAATATTTTATTAAGCCAGATATTCTCTTTGACTCAAAAGTGCAAGCCGTGCAATAAAGAGCAGAACAGTGACAGTGGGAACGGGCCAGTTTGGGATGGTGTTCATTAAAGGTATGCTAGAGTAAGTGGTGTCCCTATGTAGTTAGCTCATTTTGAAGGACCTTTGTGTTCACCCTTGGTCCCATGGGAAATTATTAACTTCAAATACAACATTAGATCAATAAAATTGCCTTGGAAGTCTTATACTGGAACTAGCATATTACAACAAAAGAAGTAGCTCATTATCTTGAATCTTTGTGATCAACAAAAATGTATTTTTATATATGTTTTTATATATTATCTTTATTTTTATGCTTTTATGTTTAAATATTTATCTGTTAATAATTTTGATGCTTTTAAAGTTAGCTAACTCTGTACTCACCTACAAGAGAGAATTTGGTAGTCCATATTTAATATTTAATATATTCATATTGAAATAGCTTTACTTTGAGGCTTCAGAGTGGCACAGTCCATAAAGGTGCTTATTACAGGGGCAGCCTAAGACTAAGACTGGGGGGTCCACAGCGAGACGCCGTTGTCTTCCTCCTTCCAAGGGTAGGGTGGGGTTATTTGGGGTACCACTGAATTAGTTCCACCCGACTTCATGCCAGTCGCCCACATGCTAATAGTTCAGCTCTCTCTTGTAGTACTTTGTGCTGTGTGGCATGTAGAGTGTAAAATGGTCACTCATTGGCGTGCGGATGAAAGGAATGCATGTGCTTCATGGCTGGCTGCTTGCATGCTAGCGTGCGCACTTCTGAATTGGAAATGAAGTTTGTTACAGTCACGACCGAGGCTTCCAGATTGGGTAAAGAAAAAAGAAAGAAATACGCAATACAATTTTTTCAAAAAATATTTTTCATGAGTGGGAGCCATTTTAATTATTTGTCTGCAATTTGAGGACGAAAGTAAGGAGTTTAAAGCACAAGCGCTCCTTTGGAACATTAAACTCGACTGTCACCGTCCTCCATTCGCAGCAGTCGCAGGCGGAGATGGGGATTATCCTCCGCCTCGTGGCTCCAGTATTGCCGATAGCCTCAATTAGGATCTGGTCTTGCTGTGGCAGAGCTTTAGTTTGACCCTTGTTCATTAATGGCTAAATGCTATCCCTGCCTGGAGACAACCATTTCATTAGCATTGACTTTTGCTCAGCCCTCTTTTTTTCTGCTGGGATGTCAGTGTGCGTCACTCTCATGAGCTTGACATGGGCCTTATTTAGCACCGTGGCGGCGGCTCGGATGATAGCAGCTGCTGTCTCGCTCACAGCACGGTGGCTCCTGCGCCTCTCCCTCCGCTGCATTGTCCTGATTTCCAGCAGGGGGTTTTGCTGTGTCAAATAGCCATGCGAGCCAGCCAAATCTGCCTCTTCAGAGCTTACATCATTACCGCTGATTCTCAGAAAAAGCACGCCGCGCATCTACCTATTGTGAGCATGCACAGTAGAAATCCCCTCTGGAAATGGTGGCGACAGTGAGACTATGGGGCTGGAATGTGGATCTCCCAAAGAATGCCTTGTGTCATGTTTCCATCGACGCAGAATAGTTGGTACAAAAGTCCAAAGGTTGAACCACCAATAAGGGTAGAAGTGAGCATGTCATACTCGTAAATATATGCAGACCCTTATAAACAGTGTTTATACTGACAGTGTTTACCGCGTGCTACTTCAACCAGGTCAGGAATATAGTTAGCATTCAGATTTTAATATGTGAATGCTACCAGTGATATGAAACAGATAGTTTGTGTACTACATTTTATTCAGACTGGATTAAAAAATGGAACATTGCAACAGGACTCAGCTGGTTGCGTAACACGGGAACATGTGGGCAGCATAGGCTGTTCGCCATCTAGTTATGACTTAGGGGATACACCAGCACGGCAGGGTTTGTCCCAGAGCACTCCAAGCTCTACTGCACCAAACCGACTCAGGGAGGGGGGGGGGGATGTGACCATGAATTATTGACACCATAGCGTCTACCCTCTACATTTCCCGGTTGTCTTGATGAGCACGACAGCTCTGCCCTGTGGGAGAAAGCCACTTTTTGGGTAATTTTGAAGGCTGAACAAATTATTATCACGGTTTTAACTGAGCTCATGAAAGCTGTATGCGCTACTTTTTGCAGGATTACCCTGATTCATACAGAATTTAATCTGTGCAGCCACCGTCTCCTAATGCGCTGTGCTAGCAGCATGTCGGGCCGAGGCAGCCCTGTGTGTTTGTGGGCTGCTCAGGCGGAATATGTCCGCGCTCTTCTGATTCCATCCTTAAGAATGTGGAGGTAGTCTGCGGTCAGTTTGGGGTTTTGAAATATGAATGTACAGTTTACAGTATGAGGGGGTGTCATGTATGAATGTACAGTTTGCAGAATGAGGGGGTTTCATGTATGAATGTACAGTTTACAGTATGAGGGGGTTTCATGTATGAATGTACAGTTTACAGTATGAGGGGGTTTCATGTATGAATGTACAGTTTACAGTATGAGGGGGTGTCATGTATGAATGTACAGTTTACAGTATGAGGGGGTTTCATGTATGAATGTACAGTTTGCAGAATGAGGGGGTGTCATGTATGAATGTACAGTTTGCAGAATGAGGGGGTTTCATGTATGAATGTACAGTTTACAGTATGAGGGGGTTTCATGTATGAATGTACAGTTTACAGTATGAGGGGGTGTCATGTATGAATGTACAGTTTGCAGTATGAGGGGGTGTCATGTATGAATGTACAGTTTGCAGAATGAGGGGGTTTTATGTATGAATGTACAGTTTACAGTATGAGGGGGTTTCATGTATGAATGTACAGTTTACAGTATGAGGGGGTGTCATGTATGAATGTACAGTTTGCAGTATGAGGGGGTGTCATGTATGAATGTACAGTTTGCAGAATGAGGGGGGCATAGTGTATTAATGTACGGTATGTGTGAATAATGTGCGGGGGGTTTATTGTATAAATGGGTACGGTCCCACGGATTTTTTAATCTGTAGATTGGAGGTGGGATTGTAGTAATGTTGCCGTGTAATCTGAAATGGTTGGTGTTTGCAGGAACTCGAGAACCTGAGGAAGCAAGCTGAGATAATCCCCCAACTCATGGAAGAATGTGAAAACATCACACAGAAACTACAGGTACATGACACAACATACCAGTGATATTACTGATTCACATCTGTAGTACTACAAAGTCATGACAGATATTCAACATTATTGCAATTTTATGTAACACAATCTGTACTGGAGTATGACACAGTATTTTAAAAAGCCCCAATAAAGCAGCTCTCAGGTGTGGGGAGGGGAATGCCTCTGTTGAGCGAGATCAGGAAATGAAATCTCAACACTTAGAATAGAAACCTGAAATTATTAATCAGCTGCACAGTGACATCTGTTTGTCATTGTATGTAAGCCATGATTGGCTGGTGACATTATGGCTTCAAATTCTATGTGCTATTAACAGTACTGCCAAGCATTTAACACCGAGTCCTCTGTGAAGGTCTGTCCCTGGTGGCATTGATTTGAAATGCATATTGTGTGTTTTGTTGTCAAGGGAAAAGGCTGTTTCCACCTCATTTCTTTAATCACACAATATTAATATTTTTATTGAGGTCACCTTTGATGCAAATGTCAGTGGACTGAATTTTAAATGACAGCCAACCCTGCTCGTAATCCATCTTGCTCTCCCTTTCCACGTTTGACATGAGTCATGAGAATAATTCCATCGTAGGGAGATGCAGAGCAGAGCAGAAAGACAATACCAAAATCAACACTGGCATGCCTCAAATATTTTAGCCCACAGTGCAGCCAGGAAACAACGAACTTGCTATGCCTGATACAAGCATTTGGGGATGAGCTGCAATGAGGGAGGTTCTGGAAAATTCCAGAAGCCGCTGCACAAGTAATGATTTCATCCTGGCCTCTTATAGCAGACCCACTGAGACAAGCTCACTTGAACCTACGGCAAAATAATGCCATGACAGCTGGAATGACGTTGCTTTATTGCTTCGCCGCGTTGCGGCAGCTCCTAAGCCATGCTTGTTATTTTTTATCTTAGGTGGCCGAGGTGAAGAACAAAGACATGGAGGACAGAATAGAGACACTACAGGCTGATATAGACGACAACCACCACAAGCAGGGTCACCTGAGGGTCGAGCTGAAGAAATTCATGGATGTCTTGGACGGGAAGATCGATGAGCTTCATGAGTTCCGACAAGGCCTGTCTAAACTGGGGGCAGACAACTGAGGGGACGGGCAGGGCGAGCTGTACTGAATTTAGGAGCGGGCATCATCTGGGTTCTGGGATGACATGTCCCAAAGTCTGTCCTGCTGAACCAATCAAATTAAACAACTAATAAAAGGGAGAGAAACAAAATGGCAGCAGCTCTCCAACTGATGGAATCTTCTTGTGTCAGCGTTCGGGAATCACACTTAGACCAGAACTAATAGCGTGCTGAAATGTTGTAATTAACCATTAATTAAGAGGAGAAAAATTTAAATTGATGGGCAGATGGAATGGTTCAGTCTTAAATGAGGCCTGTGTGTATGGCTCAAGGATGGATAATTCACTCGCAAATGGTGAAGTGCAGCAAAACAGCAAGCAAGTCATAGCCCTCAGTTATACTGGCCACCTTGTTGGGGGAAAAAAGAGCAAAGGGAATCTCACACGGCTGAATGCGGTTGATTCATGATGATCTCAGGTCAGTTTGAAATACGGCTGAATGCGGTTGATTCATGATGATCTCAGGTCAGTTTGAAATACGGCTGAATGCAGTTGATTCATGATGATCTCAGGTCAGTTTGAAAAACCATTTGTTTGCCACAGTATGCACATACATGATCTGCACATTGTCACAAAGTGCCTCAGCTTTGAGTCTTTCTGATCTGCAACGAAGGCCCATCCCTCTGCATATAAACTTTTATAACGGTGACAGAAGATTCAATATGATTATTTGTACTTTCATATATGCGTTTATAAATTCACACAATTTAATTTATTTGCTCACCATGGCCCATAATTCCACTTGAAATTTTCCACTAGAAATTTCAAAGTTCCTCAAAATTGACTCAAATGAATCAAGCTTAGAAAAATCATGAAGCACTAAAGAATGGTGATATACTAAGAAAAAAGACGTCCTATGGATGTTGTTATACTTTTATAGTTATAAACACCAGGAAGAAAACAAGAGTTAGCATTTCTTGTAATGCTTGTAAAAATGGTGGAAAGGCGTCAGTTATACTTCCCGTGTTGCTTTGGAAATGCAGTGTGCAAGATTGTATGTGCATAAGAAAACCCTTTTAGTCATTCTGATTGGGGAACTTGTGATGAACTGTGGGATGTACACCCAGATCTATGCCAGAAACTCAGTTTATGATTGCTGTGTTCAAAGGATTTTGCATGACTGATACATTTTTGTCAATTCTTAGGGCAAAAGTGTGTCTGAATTTGTCATTCACATAAAGAATGTGCTTCCCACATTGCTGTTTCTTATATGGTTGTGATATTTGGGAAAAGGGTGCATTACTGCTGCTAGACTATGGAATTTTGTGTAAATGTACATGTATTACATGAATACCACTCTGTAGGCTTTCAATACAGCCTGGTGAAGTTACTTGTTTTCCAAAAATCTTTGTGCTGGTGCCTATGGTTTTCTCATCCCAGCAGTGACCCAGTAACTTAACAGCACTACCTTATGTTCTCTACGAGTACAGTGTATTAATTATACGCTTTTCGGGTTAATACATTTTATATATAGAAACCCTGTTTTTTTGTTTGTTTTTTGGGGATACCGTGTTCCGTGTTTTTTAAGAAAAGATGTGAAGTACCTCCCTTCCTCATGAATACAGCTCTGTACTGTATTTGAATGTTGTGGTTTACACAAATCAGTTTGGCGTTTTGTAGATGAACAGTTGTGGGAAGCTATTATTCTATTATGTGTGTATTTTCTATCGATGTTTAAAAAAGATTTTTCAAGTTGCTGTTCACAATAGATGGACAACTGTGTCTGTCTCCTTGCACATGTACAATATTTCCCCTTCACAAATGTTGAAAAGGCTTAATGCTTCACTTTATGAATGGGGTTGTGCCTACAATGACAACAGTGAGAATACAGAATTATTAATTTCTACAAAATAAGGTACTCCTATCCACCTTTATGATTTTGTGTCATTATTGTAACATATAGAGTTATTGTTAAAATATAGTTTCATTAAAACGTGCTGTCTGTTGGTTTTCTTTTACGAGACAATTCTCACTAGTCTTTTTGGTGAAGTTATATTTGTCAGTTCTGATGGGAAGAGGAAGCAATGGGTGCATAGAATATTTCTTTACATGGATTCCACAAACTTCAGCACTGTGGAGAGACAGACATCTCTTTAATATTTCTTTCTTCTAAATGAAGCCTTCATTCACACATTTCCTCATGAATATCTTACCATATGCATTTGTCTTTGTATGCTAGTGGTGAACTGCAGCCTGTGCTGTGAAGATGACTGTAGTGTGTCTGAGAGGCCACGTTGCCACGGAAACTTAACCCCCCCACACACACACACACACTAATCCTGGTATTGATTTTTCTCTTGTAGCAAGATTCTATGTAAAGGTTAATGGGCTTCATTTACAAATGCGTGTATGTCCTATCTTGAAGATAGACAAGAAAGGACAAGATGAAACGATTAACCGGTTTCCTCAAACATCATAACTGTAATAACTGTGGGATTTTATTAGCTAGGACATATGTCTTACTATCATAATAAATGGCAGGGCCCCTTTGAGTGTGCAGTAACATTTATATCTAGTTACTTATATTAGAAAACTGAAACATTTATATTTAGCTAATATGCATATAAAAGGAACAAGAAGATGCATTTGATCTGCATTTGAGAGGTTTTAAAATTGTCTGAATTAATATTTGGAACATTCGCCGGTCAAGTTGATAGTATCAGCGAAAGTTGACGAGGATCCATCATGTTCAGGCACATTTTTGTGCAGGGATACCCTTGCCGTGAGGCATTCAGAGGAAAATCAGTATTTTTTCTGGAGTGATCCTCAGAAAGGGTTTCAGCTCTCTATCAAGCATTCTCTGTGTCAGTGTGATGAGTGGGCGAGTTGGTAAAATATAATTAAGAATGTGTGGCACTGATGTTACTGTAGGCTACCACTGCTGAGCCTTCCTGTTTCCATAGCAACACTGGTAGCTCAGATTTGACTTGCTATGCTGGTTTGATGTGTACCTGCACCGAGGTATCCTTTCTGTCACTTAGAAGAAGAAAGATGTCACATGTATGGGGGTGGGAGGACATAGTATATACAGTGCCCTCCACTATTATTGGCACCCCTGATGAGTAAAAAGGGTTATAAAAAATTCACCGTTTGGTGAATTAGCTTAATCTCACTCTGAACAAATGAGGAAAATCAAACCTTTAACTGAAGTTAATTTATTATGAGAGAAAAAAAATCCCTCATCAAGAAATAATAATTTTTAACAAAACCATGTGTGCCACAATTATTGGCACCCCTGCATTTATATATAAAATAAAGTAATTTTTAATATTTGGTCGCATATCCTTTGCATGCCATGACTTCCTGATGTCTGTGACTCAACAACATCAAAAGACTCTTGATATCTTATTTTCTGGTAGTCTTACAAGCGATACTATAACGTCTCTGCATTTGAATGGATCTCTATGGGAATTGGGGGGTGGGACTAAATTTAGCTGTAAATTACACTGGAACAGTATGGAAACACATGGTTGGCTAAATGGCTCTAAGTCATCAAGGGTCTGACGTATCAAACAAGCCTTAAACCATCACTCTGCTACCAGAAATACAGTAGATATGGATGGATAACTTGAAGGTTTTCTTCTCCTGACTTATTTTTCCATAGAGTTCAATAGGAAAATTGGTTAGGAGAAACAACCCTTAAAGTGATCCATCTATATCTACTGCATATCTCTCCATTCACTTCTATAGGGCAGCTAAAACGGTCTCAAAATGACACTTCTAGCACGTATACGAACTAGAACGAAGCGGATTATGTCAATACAAACAATAAACAGTCCTCGTACGCATTTTCTTTTGAAAATTAAATGGCCCTTTCCTGGCTTTTCCGTATTTTATTTGGAACGTAGATCCGGTAGGTAATTCTCGCGCCAGAAACAGCGTTAATGCGCCGATGCGTCAGAAACCACTCATGGGTCCAAATTGCCATTTTTTCCTGGTAGTATACATCTATGGTAAACAAATCGACATTTTGCTAGTCTTTTATGGTAGCTTGCTAACAACATTGAAGAAAATAGTATTTTTATAAGTAATTTTAATTACACAAAAAAAAATATGTACGAGGACTGGTTATTTTTCACATTTTCAGAATCCGCTTAATTTTAGCTTGTATACGTGCTAGAAGTGTAATTTTGAGACCGTTTTAGCTGCCCTATAGAAGTGAATGGAGAGCGACAAATACCCTATTCTGGATTATCACCCCAGGGGAGCACAGAGCAACTAAGTAACATATTTTGCCAACATTTGGACTCATATCATGGCCAGGTAACTAAACACAACCCAAAGTTCTACCAAAGTTCAGTTGTGCTTTAAAGGGATAGTTCGGAATTTTGGACATAATGTCTCAATTACGACTTACCCATGATGTAGTTCATTGATGGAAACCATTTTCAGCTAATTCCATGCTGTCCCTTCATTTGGACATACACACATTGCTAATGCTAGCGCAACTCTATGGCAACCGGTAGCATCCACTACCAAATGCACTTAAACACTCCACAGTGCACCCAAAGCAAATAAAATATGACGACAGTCTATCTGGGTTATTTTGAGTGTTTATACCATCATTTTTGAAGTCAAACTATCATTGAATCCTTTACTTTGTGCTGACCTATATTCTCTGTGGAAGTACGGCGGCGGAGCGATACTTTACATTACCTACGAATGTAGTGCCAGCACTGGTCGACTACAACAACAAAGAAGAGCAACAAGTTGCAATGGCCACGTTCGCTCCGCCGCCATACTTCCACAGAGAATATAGGTCAGCACAAAGTAAAGGATTCAATGATAGTTTGACTTCAAAAATGATGATATAAACACTCAAAATACTCACACACCGATAGTGTCATCGTATTTTATTTGCTTCGGGTGCACTGTTGAGTGTTTAAGTGCATTTGGTAGTGGATGCTACCGGTTACCTTAGAGTTGCGCTAGCATTAGCAACGTGTGTATGTCCAAAAGAAGGGACAGCATGGAATTAGCTGAAAATGGTTTCCATCAATCAACTACATCATGGGTAAGTCGTAATTGAGACATTATGTCCAAAATTCCAAACTATCCCTTTAAGTCACTCAGACCTATTTAGGTGTGTGGATTCTATTGCCACAAGGTGGCAGTAGAAATGAGATCACCTTCCAGAAGAGAGGGTGTGGAATAGGTTAGACACAAATTGAAGCTGTATGAGGGACTCATATAATCAAATAGAAAATCATGCACCGTATAACATCCTGCACCCTATAAAGCAATGATTGACAACAGGATTACACAACTCTCAAGGCACTTTTTTAAAGTTTAATGTTTAACATAAATTACATTTGAACAGACCCTCATAAATGCTGTTATCGATAAAGAAGCCTAAAAAAAAAAAAGGCAAAAGTCAGTGCAGTGCAGAAGATTCCTCAGGCTTCCCTCTCAGAATACATTGCACAGGAGAGTCAAATTAGGTGCACTGGAAAACTAACTAAAAAGAAGAAGTATGTGGGGGAAAATGTTGCTCAGATAAATGATTATACAACCTTGACATAACTCTGACATGCCTAACTCTCACACACCCTCTCTATTTGGTGCTTAAGGCTTTTTTTATTTTAAGACTAAAGTTGATGATTATAATATAATTGCATTCAGAGCAAATTATGGTTATATGTTCGCAGTTTTTCCTTCAATATATAAGTGCAATTTTTCACTTCATCGACAGCTGTGGAAGACCATGCAAGAAAATGTATGAACTCCATCATTAGATTATGATACATATTTCCTTGTAAACCTGTGTCTGTATGAAAACACACTACGGCACCAAAAGTGTGATAATGCCTTCAGTTTTCTATACAACACAACACAACACCACTGTTCTATCAAAATTCCCATTAAAAAAGTGTTTATGCAAATCAAAGGCCAGAAAATAAATATTGTTTCTGCAAGCTCATGAAACTAGGTTGCCATTTAGCCGTTACAGAGAATCAGTCGCACAGTATTGGCCTCATAATTTGTCACGCGTGATTTGGCGAGGACGCCCCAGGCTAACTGTCCCACTCTCCGAACTGGTTGTCCCCTCTGTCCTCGTCGTCCGAGTCCGAGGACACCCTCTTCATCCTCTGCATGGCGGCCTTGATGCTGCGCTCCAGGTCCGAGGCCTCGCTGACCGGCCTTGTCGCCGCGCCCGTGTTGGGCTGCACCTTCCTCAGCTTCACCCCGCTCCGGATGGCTAACAGTATGCTGTCTCTGAGGTCCTCCGGAGCAGCTCTCGCTGCCTGGGCGGGGGGCGCCCCCACTTTACGCAGCTGCATCTCCCCTCTCTGCAAGGAGGCCAGCACCTCGTCCATGGAGCCTGTGGCGCAAACCGGTTAAACCATCAAACCCTTGGCTGCAGGGGGGCTTTGAGGTGTCACGGCTCAGTGAGAGATTTACTGTGCTTTCCCACTTTGGAGGGGACTGCTGGCAGAGCTGGCTTACAGTCAAAAGGTCTGTACAAACAGGTTCCATTTTTCACAAATGAGCTTTCAAGTCAAACATGGAATCCTATTCAAAATTTACTTGTTTCTCAAATTGAATTTGTTTCAATTTCACCAGATTGGGTGAGGATCAATATATGCTTTATGGGACCTATTCTGACCCGAGATACGTGTAAGTACAAAATTGCGCACCTGAGCAGTTTCAGTGTATTTACACTTGCATAACCAGTACATAAGTGAAGAGGTCAAGAGGAGTGAGATACACGTGTAGGGAAGATTTTGAGGGCGTGTCCAATGTTAGACCAGGATGAGCACATTCAGACCGCCCAGCTCTTAATTAAAGCACAACAGACAATAATTTGAAGCGTATTTCAGCCATTTGTGGATTCAAAATATAAAATGGAGGGAGATAAACAATCTTTCTAACCGCTTCATAATTAAAATGATCAATTTGCCCTTCATTTCAACACACAAACCTTCCACTCGAGCAAAGAACATTATCCCCGCCGACTGAATCCCTCCCACCCACAGATGCCTTGGGCAATGTCTGATAAGCCAATTGTACACCACCCCTGCGGGGCTGCCGGTGTCAAAATTGACTGCTAATAAAAAATGGGCCGGGGGTGCCTTTGGGTTTCACTTGCGGTGCACAATGCATATCATTTTGCATCACTTTATGTCATTTTGAAGAAGAATTGCACAGCTAGTTGGCTAGCTACGAACATATGCTCTTCTTAGCAATTCAGTGCGGGGCAGAGTGGTTAAGATGCATGTCCCACAAAACATTCGCGGATTCACTGGTGAAAATATAGTTATAGTTGAGTGTTATGAGCACATGTATGGAATCAAGATAAGTCAAATCAAATAACGGAAATTGGCCAGATTTATTGTTCAGTAAGTAGCTAGCTATACCACTAGCTACTTAGCTAGTTAACGGTCACAGACAATGCACAACTACTTAGTTGCCTAGCTACGAACACATGCTCTTCTCATCAATTCAGTGCGGGGTACAGTGGTACAGTTAGCTGGCTAGCTACGAACATATGCTCCTCTTAGCAATTCAGTGCGGGGCAGAGTGGTTAAGATGCATGTCCCACAAAACATTAGCGGATTCACTGGTGAAAATATAGTTATAGTTGAGTGTTATGAGCACATGTATGGAATCAAGATAAGTCAAATCAAATAACGGAAATTGGCCAGATGTATTGTTCAGTAGCTAAGTAGCTAGCTATGCCACTAGCTACTTAGCTAACTAGTTAATGGTCGCAGACAATGCACAACTACTTAGTTGCCTAGCTACGAACACATGCTCTTCTCATCAATTCAGTGCGGGGTACAATGGTACAGTTAGCTGGCTAGCTACGAACATATGCTCCTCTTAGCAATTCAGTGCAGGAAGACTGGTGAAGATGCATGTCCCACAAACCATATCGGGAAGTTGGAGAAATAATTCAGTAAGTAGCTAGCTATACCGCTGGCTACCTAGCTAGCTACTTACCAAACGCTATATCTGGTCAATTTTCCGATAATTTCAGTTATTTGATGCGCTAGCCAGTTAGCTCTTCCAAACATGAGCTCATAACACTCAACAATACATTTTCACTGGTGAATGCATGAATGGTTTGTGGGACATGCATCTTCACCACTCTGCCCTGCACTGAATTGCTAAGAAAAGCATATTCATAGCTAGCCAGCTAGCTGTACCACTCTGCTCCGCACTGAATTGCTAGGAAGTGCATTATGTTCGTAGCTAGGGCCATAAGTGCACTAAACGCCGCCAAGTTATAAATAAATACTACTAATACTACTACTACTACTGTGCAATAACAGAGGAAGAGTGCAATATTCAATTAAAATACGTCGTGCAATATGTTTACATCCATGTTTACTTCCGTGCAATATGTTTATATGCTTACATCCATGCTTACTTCCATATGTATATAGATGCCCAGATTACCTACTGGTTATTTTTATATTTATATTTTACACATACTCTGTATATTCTCTATTTATGTCTCATTGTTGTTTTTATATTGTTTTAGTATTATGTTACATTTGGCACCTAGGGTTTTGTATGTCAATTTCATTGTACCCGTACAATGACAATAAAGATCATTCATTCATTCATTCATTCAGCTAGCCAACTAGCTGTACATTTTCTGCGATCGTTAACTAGCTAGCTAGGTAGCTAGTGGTATAGCTATATATGTTCATAGCTAACCAAAATCTACCTAAAATTACACAAAGTGACACAAAATGACACGCATTGTGCACCAGAAGTGAGATCCCGAAGGCACCCCCAGTCTCAATATGGGAGATAAGCATGTGTGCAAGGCAGAACTTGGAGGACTTGGCCGACTGAATACTTGCTTAGAAAACACATGTAACTTAAGCTAAAAACACTTCAGCATGTGTGCAAATCTTTCAAGTCTGAATAGGGCCCTACATGATTATTAAGACAATGACACTTGCGTTAATCTTATGCCTGAACACTTGTGTCTGTTTTCATGGAGAGGAGCATAGCCTACTGTGTGTGTGTGCGTGCGTTTGTGCATGCGCAAAAGTACTGGGACAGTTGTGTCAAATTGGTTGCTTTTTCCTCTGTACTAATCTAATTTGTATTTCAAATCAAACAATGACTATGTGGAAATATTCACAGTAATGAAATAAATGTAGTCATTCAGAATTTTGCCTTAACCAACTTGCCATGGCTGTGCCAAAGCATTTAACTGTATATACAGTGCCCTCCACTATTATTGGCACCCCTGGTAAAAATTAATAAAAAGGGTTATAAAAAATTCACCGTTTGGTGAATTAGCTTAATCTCACACTGAAAAAATTAGAAACATCCTACTTTTAATTGAAGTAAATACTCATCAAGAAATAAGTATTTTTAACAAAACCACGTGTGCCACAATTATTGGCACCCCTGCATTTATATATAGAATAAAGTAATCATTTTTTTATATTTGGTCGCATATCATTTGCATGCCATGACTTCCTGATGTCTGTGACCCAACAACATCAAAAGACTCTTGATATCTTATTTTCTGGTACTCTTACAAGCGATACTATAACGTCTCTGCATTTGAATGGATCTCTATGGGAATTGGGGGGTGGGACTAAATTTAGCTGTAAATTACACTGGAACAGTATGGAAACACATGGTTGGCTAAATGGCTCTAAGTCATCAAGGGTCTGACGTATCAAACAAGCCTTAAACCATCACTCTGCTACCAGAAATACAGTAGATATGGATGGATAACCTGAAGGGTTTCTTCTCCTGACATATTTTTCCATGGAGTTCAATAGGAAACTTTATCAGGAGAAACAAACCTTGAAGTGATCCATCCATATCTACTGCATATCTGGCAGCAGAGTGATGGTTTGAGGCTCGTTTGATACCTCAGACGCTTGATGACTTACGGCCATTTTACCAACCATGTATTCCATACTGTTCCAGTATAATTTACAGCTAAATCTAGTCCCACCCCCAAATTCCCATAGAGATCCATTCAAATGCAGAGACGTTATAGTATCGCTTGTAAGAGTACCAGAAAATAAGATATCAAGAGTCTTTTGATGTTGTTGGGTCACAGACATCAGGAAGTCATGGCATGCAAAGGATATTAGACCAAATATTAAAAATTATTACTTTATTCTATATATAAATGCAGGGGTGCCAATAATTGTGGCACACATGGTTTTGTTAAAAATAACTATTTCTTGATGAGGGTTTTTTTTTCTCATAATAAATTTACTTCAATTAAAGGTTGGAATTTTCTCATTTTTTCAGTATGACATTAAGCTAATTCACCAAACGGTGAATTTTTTATAACCCTTTTTACTCATCTTTACCAGGGGTGCCAATAATAGTGGAGGGCACTGTATAAATACACAGTGCAGTCCGTAAGTATTTGGACACTGACACCATTTTTGTTGTTTTGGTTTTATACTCCAGCACATTGGATTTGAAATGAAATGATGAATTTGAGGTTAACGTGCAGACTGCCAGCTTTTTTGGTAGGCTTTTAGATGCTGCATCCCACTCAAGACTGTATTTTAGGATAATGTCTGAATAACGCAGTATAATTTTCTTACGTACACATGAGTGTATAATTGATGTAACTGTAACTATTGTAACTACTTAAATATGTTATTTCTACTGGTAGAGATTTTTATGAAGAAAACCTTGGTTTAAGGATGGAACTTGGAAAATGACTTTAGTTTTGATTGTAGAGAAAGGCATCTGGAAAGACTCTTAAATACACAGACAGTCAAACATCCCGGGAGCCAAATTCTGTGGAATGCACACAGGGGAAGTGAAGCGGAAACTCATGTGTATACGGACACTACCTGTTTCCAATATTCATTATGAATCTGGACCCCAGGCAGTGAACCAGTCTTGAGGTCATGTCTCCAAACCGAAACCATGTTTCGTTTTTAAGTTACCCTGCACAAATTGTGTGTTTACAGAACATGTCCTTCTAAATACAGTCTGGTCCTTGTAAGCCAATGGCAGCACTGTGACAACTAACACCGGCAAATAAGTTGTGTAGTGTTCTCTGTCACAGAAGCTGCAATTTATCTTATATTATTGTGCAAAGTAATGTTTTTTATTTTGATTATTCTTTACTTTTCCATTTTCTGTGCTGTGAAATATCTTTGTAAAAACAAAATTCTGAGTGCCATATCAAAGCTGCAAGAGGAAGTGTAACTATGGAAGCACTGATGCTTAACTTACCTATATTTTGCTTCAGGGTGCTTTTTGCAGGAAAAGGAGTCCCTTCTTGTTCACTGAGCAGGGGCATGGGTTTGTCCTGCTCCTCAAGATGGAGGGGTAGAGCTAGGGGGGGGTGGTGGTGGCGGGAGAGGAGGGGGAGGGGGGTGGAGGCGGAGGCGGTGGAGGTGGGGCAGAAGCCTGGTCTGAAGAGGCAGCGCCGGTTCCAGGCGAAACAAATATTTGGACAGAAATATCCTTTGGCTTCTGCCGCTTCTTTTTGGGCGTGGCTGTGGGGGTGGCACCAGCACTGTCAGAGGAGGGGCTTAGACTGATGATGGACAGGGGTTCGGAGGGGTCAGTAGGTGGGGGGCCCCTAAGAGCTGCCCTGGAGCTTGGAGTCTTCAGCACGTACTGGCCCTGTTTCTTCTGTCAAACACAGACAGAAAGATAAAACTATTTAAAAACATTCTGTGAGATGTAAGAAACTGCACTGAGTATTTACCCTATGATTTCTTTTTCTTTTCTTTTATTCAGCTGTCTATGACTGCCCATCTAAGGTGACACTTTAAAAACGTTCACATGCGTCAATGAATTATGACTGGAAGGCAATGATGATGTTATAAATATTTAGAGAGCAGTCTGGATAGAGCCTGTCAGTGAATGAGATGTGTGCAGACAGCTAGCTCTAAACTAAAGAAAGCAATGCCCCTTTACCCAAATCTATACGGCTGGCAGGGATGTGTCATACATAACCACATGAAGCCCTATTGTGAAGAGAAAGGTTGACATGGTTGACATTACCTCCCTGAATGACCTGAGCCTGCTGAGAGTCCTTTCCCTCTCCTGGTCCACCCACTCCTTCCTCTTCTCTTCCTCCTCTTTCCTTTGCTCTCTTCTCTGCAGTGGGAGAAACAACACACAAAAACACACATCACTATATCCCCTCAACAGGACAGAACCACCCATATTCAGCCCTGACCCAGAGAAATTGCTTATCCAAGAAATAGCCAACTAAAAACAGGCAGGCAGTCAGCGTTTCAAATGAGAAAACAAACGTAATGTTTCTCTAAACAGAGGCTATCAGAAAAACATTTTCTTTATTTTTGAATATGAACTTTATGTAGCCAGTCATCAAGCAAATGCGTTTTGTATTTATTGATTTATTGATGGAATGAATAATATTGCATACCATCTTTTTTCTGTTTTATTTTTTCTGTGAAAGTTGGTTTACTGTTGTATCCAATCAGAAAGCTCATCAACTAGCTAGAAAAAACATTTGGCTAGCTAGACAGCTCAGTAAGCTAGCTGAACAGTTAGCTATTTAGATAGCCACGTCAGCTGGCTAGCTCTATCAGCTTGATCCAAGACACATCTCCTCAGAAATGCCGAAATATCATAGTTTCCACTTGATAAGACCAGATTTTGCACAATAATGAACTCATTAGCTGAATATTTATGTGCACGACTGTGTACCTCCAGGTTACAGTGTGTCATGCCAAATAAATCATACACATCACTGACTGAGACAGACCGCTCTCACATCACTGACTGAGAAAGAGCATTCTCATATCACTGACTGAGAAAGAGCATGGTCACATCACTGACTGAGAAAGAGCATGCTCACATCACTGCCTGAGAAAGAGCATTCTCATATCACTGACTGAGAAAGAGCATGCTCACATCACTGACAATATACATGTCAATGAGACACTGAGCACAAAAACATCACTGACACAGACCACGCAAGCTTCCAGGAGGAGAGGGCCATGCTCGTAACAAAGACAGTTCAAACTCACCAGTTGGATGGTGTGATGCTGGATAAACTGGACTGAGCTTTCCTCTGCGTGTCGGTGCTTCTCTTCATGCACGTCCACACACTGGTCCTAAGGATGACAAGCAGGCCACTGTCAGGCCAGAGTCCAAGCAGTCTGCCTCCAATACTACCTACACCAGGAGTAATGCAGCACTCCCAACCAACCGCAGACCTAAACGGACCGTCAGGTGAGCATTCTGAACAGTGCAGGTTTTTGCTCAACTCTTTAAACAAGACTAAGTAATCAGAATGAGCAAAATGTAGGCAGGCTGCACAGATGGTCTCATCGTGTGCAAGTAGCTATACTCCTTAATGGATCGTCCATTATCCATCTGCTTGGAGTGTTATTCTATCACACACTCGTACCGTCCAACAATCAACAGACAGTAATCCTCCTTTCTCTATAAACGGACTGTGCAGCTACTTTGTAAAGAGGTCCATACCAGAAAAGCAACTTCAGAATGAAGATCAGGGTAAACGAGAGGCAAGGGCAGATGAATTCATCTGTGGCTCTTGCGGGGTTGAGTCAGAATCTACAGAGAGCGGGATAGTTTGGAATTTTGGACATAATGTCTCAATTACGACTTATCCATGATGTAGTTGATTGATGGAAACCATCTTCAGCTAATTCCATGCTGTCCCTTCTTTTGGACATACACACGTTGCTAATGCTAGCGCAACTCTATGGCAACCGGTAGCATCCACTACCAAATGCACTTAAACACTCCACAGTGCACCCAAAGCAAATAAAATACGACGACAGTCTATCTGGGTTATTTTGAGTGTTTATACCATTATTTTTGAAGTCAAACTATCATTGAATCCTTTTCTTTGTGCTGACCTAATATTCTTGCGGTAGCATTAGCAACGTGTGTATGTCCAAAAGAAGGGACAGCATGGAATTAGCTGAAAATGGTTTCCATCAATCAACTACATCAAAGAATGGGGAGAAGGAGGGGAGAAGGAGGGGAGAGGTGGGGAGGTGTGGGGGTTCCACACCTTCTTGTTGCGCAGGTACGCCCTCCTGGCACAGATGGACCCCCTCTTGGTCTCTAGCTGCTGCAGCCTTCGCTTCAGTTTGCTGAGGGTGGGAGTGTTGGCGTCCCGCTGGGACCCCGTCTGCTGTATCATGCTGTGGAGCTCCTCTTGGTCCGCACAAGTGTCATAATACACAACCTCCTCCTTCAGCTCTGCAGCGCACAATTCGCCCAAATAACACAGTCACTCAGTCATTCACAAATTCCACCACTCTCGTTCACATCCTTCAGCTGTTCACTCATTATAGCGCAGGCTTCCTTCGGTCATTCAGAGGCGTTTCACCCATTCAGTCCATCATTAGAGTGCAAACATCGGAGAACACTACCTCCTCCTTCAGCTCAGCAGCTCATTTCAGCAAAGGCATGACTCATTCGCTTATGAATTCAAAGGTCTGATAGAGACTGATATAGCTGATCTTTTGTGAGCTATGCTTTGAGGAGGTTTCATTTATTTAATTCATAAGCCTGCGCTATCAATCATCGATATTGTGTGGTTACACCCCCCCCCCCCCCCCCCCCCCCAAAAAAAACAAAAAAACATACTGACTGCGCCTGGTACTTGAACTCGTATTTACCTTTTAGGGTCGTTTTAACGCACTTGTTCCTAGTTCGAAAATGCACTGATGTACGTCGCTCTGGATAAGAGCGTCTGCCAAATGACTATAATGTAATGTAATGTAATAAGTTAGTTGGCCCATTTTCGCCCTTTTTCAATTCCTGGAATTTGAAGGGAGGAGACAAAAGCCACCAGGACCAAAGCTTTTTCACGTTCAAAAATAAACACAAAGTCAAGTGCATGTTTATCCATGCAAATGCTGAGCAATAAACCCAGTGCTCCCCTAGAGCTATAATTAAGGGGCATTTGCATGTATAACATATTTCTGAAAGTAAATGGGCTTTGGTGGCACTGTTTTATGAACAGTGCAGCAAATAAATCAGTAGTTTTGGGGAAAGGCTACGCTACTGTTCCAGCTTTTTATCACACATATATAAATATCTCTATTTTCAGTCTCGTAAGGACTAACACGTTTTTACATTGTAACTCACATACAATTGTCAAACTAAGTGAGACGATAATTATCTTGTGGGAGAAAACTGTCATTTCAGCTGAACCTGCTTTACAGGTTGGCTACAGTGCACCACGAACAATTGGCGATATGATTTTTCAGCTTATTTCAAAGCCGCGCGTCAAACAGCAGATGTTGAGGCGGCTCCCCGTGTAATATCCAGCTGTTAAGAGTCTCCATACATTGGGGAGTATTAATACCTTTAATCTGTCTCCGCACTGTGTCTATCTGCGCCACCAGCAGGAGCTCCTCGTTCTTCAGGCTCTCGAACTTGATGTCGTAGAGCTCCAGCTGAGCCTCGTAATACTGGCAGCTCCAACTGGTCCACTGTTTCCACGCCCTCACTTCCGTCAGAAAGGCTTCTCATCTGCAGGGAACAACAGGCCCATTTGAGCATCCAGGCAAGGCAGGGACACTTCTTCACTTTTCCTGCCCTTGGGGGAAAGTGCGCCTGGGTATTTGTGTCGGGGGGGGGTGGGGGGGGGGGGGGGGGGGGGGGGGCAGGTGAGGTGTCCATGGTCTCCCATCCAATGGGCTTTGCTAAATTCAGGTTGACTACTCTCATTTTATATAATTACCTGAGCAGCTGGCTTTCTGCTGTGCCTAGATGTATTTATCAGCTCTCTGCCGCTGGAGTGTCAGTGTGTGCTCGAAAGTTCAGACCCAGTGTTACCTGGATTTAAAGTGTTGTGACCGAGATCCCTCGTGTGGTGCGTCCAGCTAAAAAGTACTGTTCCTTTATTCGGTGATGACTTTCACTGTGCCATTTCTGTCAGTGGGGGTTTCTCCATTTCAAAAAAGCATTCTCCTCTGAGGACTTTGCAGTGGTGGAACCTCCATAAAATTGCAACTGGGCTTTGCAAGTAGGAAGAAAATAAAATAGGGGTTGAGAACATGTTAGAGGTTGTATGGACGACTATTTCAACTGAGATGTGCTGCCAAGTGTACTCAAATCCAGAGTGTGACCTATCCCTAAGCCTGATTTGACTTTCTGAAGCCCACATTTATGATACGGTGCACATACAGCAGCCTACTTTCCATGGTAGCGGGGGCTCTGACTGAAACTTCATCAAAATTCGAATCGTATTAAACCTTCTCCGACCATCAGTGCTGCATCCTCCGCCTAACACGTGCAACATTGTTCAAATAAAATCAAAGGTCAGCAAGGCAATAACATGAACATCTGAGGCAAATGGGTTTTTTTTTACAAGTGCACAGCTGTGAAGGTGGACACAAGCCAAGCAATGATGTTTCACTGAGAGTCTGACACAACAGTATCAAACCGGGACAAAGGGTAAAGTGGGAAAGAAAAAACGCTTTAATGGAGGCAATAAAATAAAGATGCCAGGGCCTGGGATAAGGTATATTCCCACGATGTCAGACCACTAGTGAACACAGCAGATTTCAAAAGACAATGCTCTCAGAAAAGAGTGAACATATTTGCTGTGAGAAGCACGCTTCAACCATGGCAATTACAAAACAGACCACCCACCCAACAGACCAAGTATTGTTTTTGTGTTAAGCACATCTACGGAGCATTTAAAATTGATTTAGCCTCCTTTGGATCCACACAACTGTGACAGGCAATCGTGTACCAAAGCCCTGTATGAATTTCAACCGATACAAAATGTCAAGGGCTGTTATTGCACACGTCTTCATTCACACTTGCTTGGATCTGAGAATAGGCTCACCATTGCTATTTTTATATTATATTTTAGCAGCCACCAGGTGCCAAAACAATCAAAGTGTCAAGTTTTATTTCATAATGTATTTATTTTTGGTTAGTCAATAATAAAAAGACCTGGAATACAATATATAGCTAGCACGGCTGCAGGTTCTGTACTTACTAGAATGTGCAGTAGCGTGGGGGAGTAGTAGAAGATATATTAAAATAAGTACAAGATAGGCCACCACGGTGGTGTAGCGGTAAAAGCGCAATTGGCGGCTGCTCCCGGGGTGGGGGGAGGGACTCGGAGAGAATCGTCATGCATAAGACGGCCCTGTCGGAATCACGGTCAGGAGCTTGAGGAGTCACGCCCTGAAGAGGACATGACGCCCTCTTTTCGACTACCAGCTGACGTGTTGTAGGGCCGATTCTCTAGTGGTTGCTACACAGGGGGAATTGAATTAGGGTCCAATTGGCTACCAAATTGGGGAGAAAAAAAGGAAATATCTGAAAATCAATTTTAAAAAAAAGTACAAGATCATGGCAATGGCAACACTTCACAATATTTTGGCAAATATACAAATTATTGCTGATTTGTTATGCAATATATTACACTGCAGTAAAATATGTTGATCGTTATATTTCCCAAAATGTCCACAACATTTACAGTATATATTTACAGTGCGTTCCAATTCCAAAAGGAGGTTAAAGAATGCCAGGCACAGGACCTATTTGCCATGAATTTGAAGCAACATACAAATGTCAAGCAGAGGGTGATAGTCTGTGCATTCAAACCTTCCCCCACTAGTTCCCTGGGACTCACACCAAAGCCCCTGCCTTCAGCTGACCTTCTCAGCAGGGAGATCTGTGGGCAGCTGGGAGCTCTGTGGGGGCCTCCTCATGCACAGCTGCTCCTCAGTCTGGAGACCTCGAATCCCTTGTGAGCGAACGGCCTTACCCAACACCTGCCCACCCGGCCCAGCGTATCTCCTTACCCTGTCTCTGATGTCCTCTTTCTTGCGGTTCAGGCACATCTCCTTGGCCCGCATGTGCTGGAGGGTTTCCTTGGCCAGCAGGAACTTGAGCTTCTCTAGTCTGGGGCGGCCGATGCCCAGGACGCCTGGCCGAGACCTCTGCTTGTCCTCCTCCATCTGTTTTCAGCATCCCTGCGGACACAACTCCATTTTCCCATCATGCCTCCAGGCCAGGCTACCAGCGGGGCACCAGGCCAGCGTGAGGGAGCTCTCCACCACACCCATGTGATGTGTGACTTACCAACATTGCACCAGGGCAGCGGTGTGGCTTCAGGGTGAGGAAATCCAAGTTTAAGTTCAAATCCCAGGCACAACACTACAGTAAGGTGCTTAACCATCTACATTATCTGGATAATAACCCAGGAGCTGCACAGGTCATATGCTGCTTTTTCACTGATCTGATTGTTGTGTATGTGACAGGAGGGCCTTTCAATTGCCTCATCTACCGCTCAGGTTGTGATGAACACACACTTCTCAAAAGTCAGGCAAGTTTGTTAAATATATGTCACACGGTACTTTGTCATTTGCTTACTGCCACTGCATCAGATAGCAGAAACAAATTCTGATGCTCGGCTGATTTTATCTGAGGAACCACGGCGAAAAGACTGAGGCAAAATGATGTGTATCCAGCGTTCAGCACAGGGGTTTTTTAGTGTCATGCTAGGATGGATGGATGGATGGATGGATGGCTGGCTAGACAGATAGACATTGCACATAAATAGGTAAAAAAGAGCAGTGTCACATTGTGTCCATGAGTCTTACTGCCTGCGGATAAAAAGCTATCCTTGAGCTGTTAATAGTGCTGGACTCCTGGCCACAGTCAGCATTCCATGTACTGCCCACAATTTTTGTGAATAGTTTTTTTATTTTTTTCATTATTAATTTTAAGGATTTTACAACAAATCAAACACGCAGGAAGCCACAGGGGCCCAGCACTGCAATTTCACACTAAATGAGCTCAACAGGTCCGCAGCCCTTCAAGGCAGCGATCTCAGTTTCTTCAGACTGAACACACAACATTGTGCAATTCGGTGTAATTTTTATGAAAGCAGAGAGCCATCACGGAAACGGTCACGATGCGGCGGCGGCTAACGTCGGGCCTGAGCGGCAGGAGAGAAATGAGCTCCGAGCGCTCTTGTGTGGCACAGCCGGGGACACGAGGATACGGGGGTGTAGTGCGGTACCTGCCAGCGCCTTTGATGTCTCCACAAAGTAGTTGACGGTGATGTCCTGAATGGAGCTCACGCGTCCTCGGCTCTCTTCCTCCAGTCCTCAGCCTCCTTCTCGAGGACCGCTATTCTCCTGGGACCCAACTCTTCAAATTCCAGTGATTTCTGAATCATCACAGGGAGAAGAAAAAACACACTTTGATGTCACACCTGTATTCCTTGTTATCCAATTACATAGATAAATTAATCTTATCTTATTCACGATGGGTATATATCCCCCCCCAACCACACACACACACAATGTTGGACACACACAATATAACATAGGACACACACTCATAAATGACGCAATTAAAACAATTTGAACAGCATTTTTTTATTTCTGCTTCAGCTTATTTTGTCTATTTTTTATGGCCAAATTACAGGGCTATATAGTCAGAGGGTGTTGACAGTGGCACTATCCTTTTGCTTCTGATTAATCTCTTCTGTCAGGATGACCTGGTATTCACTGGAGCTTGTGATTGCATCACTACTAAGATATATGCCGCCTTCTCACAAAAACAACAAAAACCTGCCATTTCAAATGTTGCAAATGATGAATTTTTAAGCAGCAGATCAATGAGAACATTCTGATCAAATGTATTCAGTTCATGCACTTAATGATGCATGTAATGACTAGATTGGTATGTGCTTGGCAAGTCAACCAATATACAGTGCAAAAGTATTTGGACAGTATCACAATTTTTGTTGCTTTGGCTCTGTACTCCAGCACATTGGATTTGAAATGGAACACTGACTATCAGGTTAAAGTGCAGAATTTCAGCTTTAATTTTTTGTGTTTTTACATCTGTATCGGGGGAACCATGTAGCAATTGTAGCCATTTTTTACACATAGCACCCCCCCCCATTTTATTGAGACCAAAAGTAATTGGACAAATTAACATAAACTTAAATAAAGTCATCATATTTAATATTTGGTTGCATATCCTTTGCATGCCTTCCAGATGTCTGTGACCCAACAACATCAAAAGACTCTTGATATCTTATTTTCAGGTACTCTTACAAGCAATACTATAACCTCTATGCATTTGAATGGATCTCTATGGGAACTGGGGTTGGGACTAGATTAAACTGTGAATTTATACGGGAATAGTATGGAACACACAGTTGACTAAATGGCTGCAAGTCATCAAGGTATGAGGTATCAAACGAGCCTTGAACCATCACTCTGCTGCCAGATATGCAGTAGATATGGATGGATCACTTTAAGGGTTGTTTCGGCAGACTTATTTTTCCATAGAGTTCAAGGAAAATGAGTCACGGTTCACCCAATATGGATGTAAAATCCCTCAAATTAAAGCTTAAAGTCTGCAATTTAACCTTATAGTCACTGTTCCATTTCAAAGCCTGGAGTACAGAGCCAAAACAACAAAAAATTGTGTCAAATTGTCGCCAAATACTTACGGACTGCACGGTAGCTGCTGTGAATTAATTAATTCACAAGGAACTGTGAAAGATATTACACAACATTTATTTGACCAATCCTGCAGGGCCTTTAACCCTAACAGCAAAATCCTGCAGACAATCCT